>LQNS02278091.1:19739918-19755243 GCA_001587735.2 Parhyale hawaiensis | reverse complement strand
TTTCAATGGAGCTTGAGAGGAGCACCAGAGCCTCCAACCTGGGCTAATTTCCGCCTATCTATTTCGTTAAGAGCGTGACACCAAACATATAAATATATATATATTTATAAACACACGAAGGTTATTCTTAGTATTAGATTAGATAGATGCAAACAGAATCGTCACTCTACATACATGCACCTGAATGAATGCTATCGTTAATATAGACAAATCAAGTTTGAACTTTACATGCACTACAATACCCGAGCAACATTGGAGCTGAGGAGCCCAGGTGGAAGCCCCTTGGCGTCCAAGTGGGAAGCCCATCTGGGTCCTGTGTACGTTTTTATTAAATTTGTTGATGGATCACACATGGCAAACCAGCACCTGCTTACGCACATCTCAAACGGGTCCATTTTCTGCGGCCCGTACAAGCTCTTGGAGGATAGACACTTCATCATTTGCGCACTTATAGGCCAGGAGACCAACGAGGAATAACCAACCATAAGTGACACGGCTACTTTTTCAGAAAGTTTTTGGATGGATATCTCGATCGTGGAAAACCCAGAAATTGGCTATGCATATCCTAGAAGCAGCCAATGAATTGCCCACCAAATCCTCCTTTGCCTAGCCTGGGATCGAACCTGTTACCTAACACACCACTAACCTTACGTCGAAGCGTTAGCCCACTCAGCCACGAAGACTTACAATTACATGGCAGTTCAGGTCACTAGTAAAGCTAAAGCTCGGTGATTATTATTCTTGTACATGTTGTAAACTACATTATGGCTTACAGACAACGTGCATTTAGATGCCCATATGTAAGATCCTATATGCTAGCTAGTATGGGATAGAGCTGGGTAGCCCATTTGTTGTCCACGTGGAAAACACCACACGTTTCCCTCAGGTACCCACATGAGTCTGATGTGAGTAGATCACTAAACAAGAAATGTAGACTTGAGCTGTCCACAGTGGGAAACCCTCTATGAGTAACTAGGATTCACTGGCAGGAATTTTGAGTACAGGACATAGCCATTCTTTCGTTCAGGGCACTAGTGAACACGCATTTAGAACTTGCTGCTTAATTTAGGTCTTCGCAGGAGTGCGGCTATGTCAGCAAAATGCAATGAATATAACGCAGAGTAACAAAATTGATACCCCAGCTGTGAAACAAGCCTTACAAGTGTCGCCTACAAAAAGCCGGGCTCATATATCTCGAGCAAAGACGACTATGTTGCAACTAATAAAAATATTCAAGCACTCAAAGTTTCAACGACGTACCAACAACGGCAGTCTTTGACAGGGACGTTAATGATCACCTACTAAACAAACTTAAACATAAAGATCGAAGAACTACTTTTAGCTAGCAGTTTTTCCCTTAATTCATAGTTAGCATTTGGAATAGACTTCCCTCCGAAATCGTCAGAGCAGAGAATGGCGCGTTTATTTTATTTTTATTTGACAAATATTGGGAGCACCACCCTCCATAGCTACGAGCTCTTCCTCTAGGAGGCACAAACTCTTATGACCGAAGCTTCAGAAGCCATCTTAATCCATTATCTTTCGTGCCCCAACTAACTTAACAACTCGTAGCTCTCTAGATTTGCAGTATTAATATATTTATCATGCTTGCGCGATCGACTTTTTGACGGAGTTTATTCTCTTCTTCTGCTTTTCTTCCTCATACGTTAAAATGATTTTGATATAATGGCAGTAACTCACAGAGGGCCGCAGCGTCAGTCCTGGCTGCTGTCTGCGAATGGGCCTGTTGGTCCATCAACTGCCAGCAGTCTAACCATTAGTTCACATGGGTCTAACATGGGAAGATCTACATACAATATTAGTGATTTGACATACAGCTGGAAAGCCCACATTTTGCGGTGAAATAACCCCAATGAGCCACCAGGTAGCGGGTACGCTAGTAAGAGCCCACATTATGCCCATTT
Organism: Parhyale hawaiensis; assembly: GCA_001587735.2. Classification (NCBI taxonomy): domain Eukaryota; kingdom Metazoa; phylum Arthropoda; class Malacostraca; order Amphipoda; family Hyalidae; genus Parhyale; species Parhyale hawaiensis. Next base: position 19,753,318 of record LQNS02278091.1, on the reverse strand, counting down.
GTACCAGCAGTTGCTCATCTTCCTACTAGTACCCACGTGGGGCCCACAAGTCATTTTGGTCTGGTTTATACAGTCTTCAGTCTATGTGTGCAAAATGAAAGCTATAGCTGATACAGCCGATTCCTGTTAATGTGAACTCATCAGGACCAAGGGATTCCACTACTTTAAGTGGCTGGTCATAAAAAGCAAAGTTAACAACTTTAGGTAGGTCTGTGCTAAATAGTTTGTTACCCGGTTATAACGTTTTCGTTGAAGATTTAAGCATATATACATAGATTTGTCTGTTCATCCAAAAAGTGCTAAAAGGAGATGAGCAATGTTCATAATTTTCTGCAGGGAGTTTTGTGGGTTGACCTAGATGTAACAAATACCGGAAAACTATGATTAACTGGCCATCCAAAATGATGTCGATGAATTTTGTTGTCTGTCCACCCAAAAAGAGGCAGAAGGACTAGAGTTAATATAATATTTTTTTAAGCAGTAGGTGGGTTGACTGAAATGTGAAAAACAGCAAAATCTTGAATAAGCTGGCCAACAAAAATGACGGCGATAGTGACTCACAAGCTTTTTCAGACAGTCAGGTGAGTTGACTGAGATATGAAACATGTCAAAACTCTAAAGTAAGCTGGCAAAAAAAAAAGGACGGCGCTGAAATTGCCTCCACCGCGGGTGATAGTCTTACGCCACGAGGCGCTCTTGCTGCTAATAAGCACAATTTCTCAACTAATGTTATTTTCTAGCTTGTTTATGGTTAATTAGCTTATGAAAATATGGAAATAATCTACGGGCACTAAAATGGTAGATCCTTCTCATTACATCGAAGTCTGAGTGGCTTAGTGAAATGAAGGCGATACCAGCGCCACCTGCTGGCAATGTGAGTAATATTCCCGAAAATTTGTTAATTTAATCATATACTGACCTACTTTAACGAATACAAGCCTCCTAATGGGAAATAGTTTAACACAATTGAAAATTTACTGCATTTTGAATATTTTGTACCTTGATTATATGCAAATTGGTAATATTGGTTAAATCGTATGAAAGGAACAATCCGCAACTACAGCACTTTGAGAGCGCATACCTCCGCCAAGCAAGGCAACAATTACGAAAAATTAAAATTGGTTCTGAGACTCTGGTTTTTCTTGTATCAACACCAAAATCTAATCATTTGTGCCTTTCAATAGTGCTAACAGCTTCAGTAATTTTTTGAAGATCCGCTCATAACTTTTTGAGTTATGCTGCTAACAATCTTTATGACAAACACGAGTCAAACATACAAACCGAACTGCACCAAAATTTGATCATTTATGCATTTTAACATTAGAAACAACGCCTATGAATGTCATAAAGATCCATTCATTATTTTTTGAGTAATTATGCTAACAAGCATAAAATGAAAAATAGTGACAAACGAACAAAGAAACATACGGATCGTCACAAAAATTTTGTCACTTACTCTTCATAATATACTAACAACTCATGTAAATTTCATAAAAATTTATCCATATCGTTTTGAGTTATAGCATTTAGAAAAATGAGGCAAACAAGCAAACTGATGGACGGATCTTCACCAAAAGTTAATCATCTGTTCCTCTTAACATAGGCTACCAAACAATCCTGTAAATTTCGTCAAAATCGGTTCATAAATTTTTGAGTTATCTTGATGACAGACAGACAAATAGACAGAAAATCCGACGAAAACATTACCTCCATGGCGGAGGTAATAAGCGAAGTTACTCTGTGTATAATACGTAGCATTTGATCCCGTACCTACAGCATTGGTGGCATTACGCAACTGGTCTCATTACCTGCTGATACTGTTAGGCTGGACAGACTGTACAGGCAAATCAAATCTCGACTCTATATGCACCAAATAAAGGCAATAGCTAATATATACATATAGTCCTTGAATTGCGTCACAAACTGAAGTAGCGGAAGAAGAGCGCAAAGTTTTGTGGGTTCGTCCATTTTTTTTATACTCAGCACAAAGCTAAAGCGCGGCCTGTGCAGCATCGCAATCTAATTAGGAAATCATGAATAGGGTTTCTTGAATAAAAAGCCCCGGCTATTTTCTGAATGGGGAGCAGGTAAAGGCAATTTAACTTTGCTGGCACAGTGGAGTTGCAAAATGAGATTCCCTACTTATAAAACTCGCGAAAGAAATAGCGCTCTCGGAATGAGCAAGTGGCATCGTTAGTCCAGTTCCTACTTGAGTGGCTGGGTAGGCAAAGCAGCTTGTGAGTAACAGTAAGTGAAATAGTTCGCAACATCACATTAATTCATGCGCGCTTTCAGAAATATTACTGCATAATCGACTACTCTCTTGTGAAATTGTGTGCAAATGTTGAGGCTTTAGTATTCGCATAAAACTTGTTTTCATACGCACAATAGAATTAGCTTCGCCAAGCAGGATTCCCTTATGACTTGGAATGGCTAGTCAAAGCTTAGCGGAATTAATTATTACTCAGTTTAAAAAATTGAAAAGGGCTTCATCTTGGAAATGAGATTTGTCCAACGCAAACGTGGTGTAATTGTGTTATTTTAAAGGACAAAAAGGCATCAAATGACGTAATTAAAGTGATGAAATAGCCGCTATTAACGTTAACAGCAAACCTTCACTTTTCGTAAGGACAGGGCCATTACCGCCGCTCAAAACAAGAATAGTCTTTATTAATGGCTTAGCCCAAGAGATGAGGACCCACGAACGGGATGGATAAAGTGTTTAACAATACCAATACTACGAAACACTGACTTTTTATTTATTTTGCGTGGTTTTTAATCGATTTAATAACGTCAACTTGTATAGTTCAATGTTTATAAACACATCAAACTAACAGAAGAACACTGGCGTGAAAAAGAAGTAAACACCAGGCAAATACAACTCAACAGAACAAAATTAACTTAAAAGATGCATTCTTGCGACTATGGCCAACATACATCGCAGAGTAAGTACTCTTGAACCGCTGTATACCTTGAGTGTAAAATAGTACAATTCTGCTAGTTATAGGTTATAAAGTAATCGAAAGTGAGGCGCAGTAAACTGTGAACGATGACAGTAAAATCGTGCACCACATACTAAGCTGAGCTCGAGGAAGGAAGACGAAGATAGACAGAGTTGATCAACACATAATAGGGCGGACAGAAAGCTTACATCAGTGGAGAGAGAGGAGCACTAGCGAGCCTATAACAGTACCGACAGGAGCCTATGCGAACATACAACAGTACCGACAGGAGCTTGATCGAGCATACAACCCGTACCGACAGGAGCCTGATCGAGCATACAACCGTACCGACAGGAGCTTGATCGAGCATACAACCGTACCGACAGGAGCCTGATCGAGCATACAACCGCGTCGACAGGAGCCTGATCGAGCATACAACCGTACCGACAGGAGCACCAGAGAGCAGAAGAGCAGCAGGAGCAGCACCACTAGAACACATCGGCCAGCCTCATCAGTGACACAAACACAATGCGCCACATTCCTTTATCCGACGGTGATCCTCTTCATCATTGGCAAGCAATACCTCCAATACCGATAATACCAGAGCCAATAGGATGCAATGGAGGCAGCGCCTGGCAATACACCAATGATGTCCCCTAAATGCAATTACTGGCACTTCTCGCTCGCCTCCCAGACACGGGGACACGTACTCTGGGGAGGCTGCGAGGACCTCTCTGGTCCCAAGATAAACTTATTGAAGTGGTGGCTGTGGTAGCCTCAGCATCGTGCTGAGTTTTGACGTAACCACTTCGTTAGGCGGCAGGTAAGTTGGAAGTCACTCGGCATTGGTGACTTCCAATGCCGAGTTGGCTGTAAGTTGGCTGTTGGTGCATATCTTGTCTTGATGGTAAAGCCATTACGTCATCCTTCGTCGGGTGGATCATGGCGGATTCAGCAAAATAAATCCACCAGGTGCAACGACCAGCCGCATACCGCGACCAATTCTACTGGGACGGAATCAAACGCTATGTATGTATTATACGCAAAGCAGCTCCGTTTACTGTGGACAACGTTCCGTTCATAAGAACCAAGTCATTACCAGTGATTCGCTTATAATCAAAGTATAAACAATGCAAGCTTGAGTAAAGGGTCTAATATCTATAGAGTGCTTGTGCAATAGACACTCGCATCGTGCACCAGTATATGCATATAGTATAGTGCTATAGACTACCTGAACGTACTGTCAGTGATAATCTGTGCTACAGAACATAAATATATGAATACGAGTAACTCTGTGTGTTACTGTCAACAACTGGCGAACTTTCGATTGTCCGCAGTACTAGTGAAGAGTCCTGAAATATCCCCGATACCAGTGATAGGAGATCACTGAAGATAGAGTTATACCTACAGACTATATTTAGTAAGTGTCTACGAGTAATTCCAGCTGAGAATCCTTGTGTGATACATTAGATACTTGTGCTAGTGTCGCCTGCCCGAGCAGCGGCAATGCGAACCAGTGCGCCTGCTGGAGCGTGTTTGGAGGTTATTCACAGCAATAGTAAGACCCCCAACCTCGCGCCGGCACAACTTCCTTAANTTAAGGGTCTCGCCTCAAGTATGGCTCGATGGCTCGATCCCCTTCCTCGCATCTGAGGGTCTGACACTAACATCCTGGCATTACTAATGCTCACGCTCTAATGATAGATCAAACCATTCAACACCAATAATCATCACAAGAATGACAACTACACCAATGATGCACGTTATTATCTCCGTAAAAACATGCATCATCACTTGGACTGCAACCTGCTGAAAAAACGAAGGCGTTATTACAGAACCGAATAGAATTACACCTCCTAGAGCACGAGCACCATCGCTAAGGCCCGTCACTGTTGATTATAACTGCAAATGACATGCATCGTCTCCAGGTCCCATTATTCCCTAAAATGATGCAATACAATCTTTGCCGCTACATCCAAAAGCGACACAAAACCGATGCCGATGCGCCACCCATATCCTCAATGTTGCCAACCAAGACGTTTTTGCAAAAATCAGAAAGAAATCTTGGCAAAGCGCAGCGAGGCATACGAGCCTCGTAAATATCTGAACAAGAGTTAGGGCTTGACCATCTCATCAAAATATTCCAATAAAATATCGAGGTGTTCTGAGAATGCCAGCGAGAGGCGGAGAAATCAGCGACCCAAGTTGCCTGGCGGAACAAACAAACGGCATCTGAAGGGTACGGAATGGGCTCCAGTATCATAACTTCCTACCAAGTCCTTCCATTGCTTGAATAAAATCAGAAATACTGTAGTACGTATGGATATGTTTTTTCTTAAATTACATTTCATAGACAATAAACAACTTTTATACTGGCTAATATAAAAGAGGAATTTGACAAGTATACAATTGCAAATTAAGTAATCGCTTTAACCCTACAAAGGGAGACCTGCGGTGTATTGCACCGCACCCTGCAGAAATTTGTATTTTTATTGCTTTCAAATTTCAGTTGAGTTGATGAAAACTTGTGTCTTTTCATAAAATGACATTTTTCATGCTTTGTGTAAAAATTGAAGTGAAAATACCATACATAAGTGAAAAATACCATACACAAGTGGAAAATACCATCGATTTTAGTAGAAATGGTCCCTACAAAGGGAGATCTGCGGCGTAGTGCACCGCCCTGCTGCCATACGGCCGGCGGCGTCGTACCTATCAACTTCTGTTTATATTGTGTATCTGCATGGAACTTTATCCCAGGGTTATAATTACTGACGGACAACGAAGCTTTATACTCATTATTTATAATGAATAGGACCATCTTAGTTAGCTATGTGAGGCTACATCAGTGCAGTTACAGTCCATTTTACTTTCTCATGCATGTATGAATATAGTTGTGTACGCTCATAGTACACTGATTGTACAGCGAACGTAGACAGTGCAGTCCCTGCAATACAGCAGGCCCCCCACAGTTCCCACAACACATGCACACTGCCTGAATTTGTGAGTAAACTGCCACTATTATCGTACAAACTGTACATGGCTGTATGCTTTCCACCGTTCTCTTAGAAATTATATTTTATGGTGTTGTATTATAATTTACCATTGAATTGATGACTCAAACGTTATCTCAACTCATGCATGAATGTCTGAAGAGTATGCCTGTAAATTTTTTGTCAAATACCTGTAAATAAATGAATTTATAAGCAATTCATTAGGCTGCGGTACACTGCACCGCACCTCTTCCGTCATAACGCCTCGCTAGGGGCCTCCCTTTGTAGGGTAAACGTTTTCGGAGTTTTTACGTAGCTACAGCATCTGTTAAATTAAAAGAGCGTTCGAATGGCCCACTTTCACGCAGGTAATGAAATCCATTTAAATTTTACAAGTTTGAAATTGAATGTTAAATTCACCACTTTGACTCAAACTATGGGCGACAATGGCAGACAAAATACGCCTGATATCGCCTGACTTCTATGAACATACCCTATTGCAGCAATTGCCGGCCACATGATATTAGAGCCCCAAGAAAGGGTTCGCTGCGCACGGTGTTGGTGCATCATTAGTCACTGCTGGGGCAGGAGGTGGTGAGAGGCGCAGCACTATACCAGCGTGCTTGTTACAGCTGTTGAAACACTGCAATCTGCCCCATTTTACATTAATGTACAAAAGAGCTGCAACTGTGCTGTGGTTGCGTGCGGAGCTGCAGCACGCGTATTATGAGCCACATCTGGACGTCAGCACGATGGTGGCCGCAAGGTTTATGTCTTTAACCTTTTCCTTCCCCACGGGAACTCCAGTTCCCGCCTCAAAATTTTTGTTATTGAAACCAGCGCGTTGTCTCTCGCTCTGGAAATTTGGACAATATATTTTACAATCCGTCCGAAGTCAGCGCTTGTATTTTACTTACGACTGAATAAAACGGGAGTAGGAGCTCAAGTGACTGCAATGAGAGTGTCTGTTATGAGCTGCTTCTAGAACCTCACAGAAAGAGTTTTCGGGAACGAAAGGGTTAAGACGAAAAAGATGCATTAAAGCGCTCTCAAATGTAGCCCCAAGAGGATTGGAGCTTCTTCTACAGCGTAATTGATGCTCGGTTTTACTATCTAAATGACCAATTTTTTATGCTCAATATTGCGAATTTAAGTTTCGTTTTGGTTCGATGCATCAAACTGTTTTTTTTTTTTACAAATTCGTGTACAATTCAGACTGCCTTTCGCTGACAGATTATTCAACAGAATGTGATGATTTTCTTATTAAAGAAATAAAACGAATGTTGGGTAATTCATTCCATTGGTTCACCGTGTGTCCCGACAAGTCGGGTGCCAGTACACTACATGTAGCTGCCTGAGAGCAACTATGTGAGCCTCAATGTAAGTACTGAACAGGCATTGACTTTTTTCCTCCTCAAACTACTTTTCTCTTTTCAAACAGGAATTTACCGCCTTTCGCTGACAGCCGCGAGGTGGCGAACGCTCTCAGCTTTTCGCCAAGCAACTCTCGAGACCCCAAAAGCAATCAGGTAAACACCCTACAGCGAGCCAGAGAAAAAAAAAAAACGCGAAGCAGTCCTTGAATTAATTTCTCCTGTGGGTTCGAGATCGATATTATTTACGTTCTTCCTGTTTTATTACCTCATCTAGTAACATCATCAAAGATACGTTCAGGATTTAAGCCAGCGCTTTTATTACTTAATTAGTATTGACCACTGTCATGGTAGAACAAGAGGAAGAGATATAGGAATATACACAAATGCAATAGCTGGTGCAGCACGGCGTTTCTCAATAAAGCGCATTCCACGAAGACAATCTCAGCCATTGTTTGTGATCAATGACATCACGCATCAGTGAACCTCTCAGCAGCACAACGTCAGTCGTCATTTGAGAGGGGGACACCGAGACATGGATCACCTCCACATCCACCTTGTAATACAACACAGGTAAAACGAACTTATATCTAAAGTAGCAAGTTGCTACGTATGCGCTCGTAAATAGATACCTGTGAACTAGATAGCCCAAGGCAGATTGTGTTGCATTTAAAATAAAACATTGCTGATACGTAAGTAGCAAGAATCAAATTGAGGGCCCTAGAACAATGAGGGCCTAGGCGATACTTTTTTAAAATATGATACTTAAAGACAATGCACTTGTGTAATAATGTACAAAATAATAGACTCAACGTACGATTCTCGACCATTTCTGCTCGGAATTACGCCTTTCTGACTTCACAGAACGACATGTCTCAGTCTGTACAATCCTCCGACGGTGCAAAAAAACTACTTTTGAAAAACCTGTCGCTTACGCCCCTATTATACTAGGGCCTACAATTGTGGTCAGACGCATATTTTTTATCTCATATTGACACATACAATAAAGCTATCTCAAGAATGAACTTTTGCACATAATTATTAGAAGACTAGATGAATGAATTAAGAGCTTATGCCACTTCCTAGGCTGAAAACATCTGGAAACAAAAACGTGTGCTGAAACAACTTTAACTAACATGCTCATCTGCATATACCCAGCCTATAAATGTCAGAGGTTAATTACAAACTAACAGTCGTAAGACTGAATGTTTATCTCGCAGCATTATCGAAAGCCGAGTAATGACAGCATCAACATTTGCCTGTTACCCCTGTGAATATGAATAAATTAAAACTTTTTAATCCGTGTTCCAGAGCTCAAGGCAAACTATAAAATTACTGTAAGTTGTCAAGTCTTCACCTTTTTGAGAAAATCAGTACCAAAACTCACGTTTAACTGAAAAGATGGTTCGATACTTAGCTAAGAGTAGTGCAAAGAGTAGTGCAAAGAGTAGTGCAAAGAGTAGTGCAACGAGTAGTGCAAAGAGTAGTGCAAAGAGTAGTGCAAAGAGTAGTGTAAAGAGTAGTGTTAAGAGTAGTGCTCGACCCGTCAGAGTATTTTTCTGTTTACTGGTTTCGTGCGCTACTCTGAGAAATCTCAGGAAATATTACAAAACTTATAACAATAATAAATTCTCTACTTCTCTATAAAGAATTTCAAATATGGATTTGACGAAAATAATGTAACTACCATGAAAGCTGTCATTAACACTGAGTTCTTACAGCTTGTAAGATATTGTTTTATCTGCAAGCACCCAAATATGTATGTATATACTACATATTTTCTATAAATCTATTACGAGATATGTGAATATAAACTGTAAATTGCTGTTAGTAAATGAGAGCGTGTCATATTTTATGAAATAAGAGTAGGAGCCCATACGTACACAATAAAAGCACTGAGCCCCACTTGTTCTGCCTTCTGTTTGAAGGCCTGGCTTTCCAGTGCTCAAAACCGTATGTTCAAATTCCAAGTATGGCAGCGTATACAACAATATTACTTAACCCTAATTGTAGCGCTATTTCATTAGTGGGTGCTGGCTCTCCCACTCAACCCACCGATTATATTCATGTACCATAGAACTCTAACCATGGGTAGAAAGTGCCTCTATACCTACTGAAATTGTTATATATAGAAGGTTTAATGTTCTGAGGTCAGATGCACTGTAAGGATCTCTATTGAGATTAAAAAATGAAACATATTATGCCAATACTATGGGTATGTGATTTTCCTATTCAGCGCAAACAATAAACATGCGTCGCATCTCTAATCGAAGCGTAAACATGCTTTGCATGCTGCGTGTTTCGAGAAAAGTAAAGGTCTACAAAATTCATCTTTAATTATGTATTCTCTGACGTATACAGTAGATTAACGGCACAATGAATAAATTTACACAACAGAATAAATGCCTCACTAGTATTTTTAGTTTTTCTACACACAACCAAGTAAGTGAATATAGTGCTAACCACAAAATTAAACGCAGCATTTCGAGAAATATTGTGGGAAACAATTTCACTGTGTTTGATAATCCATTACCGGATTCCTGCGGCAGGGTACTGAGCCTCATGGAGACTGCATCCTTCTACCACTTTCCACGCTCAGGACACAGTGTAGTAACAATGTTATCGTCAGTAGCTACAACAATAACGGAAAGCCCTGCTCAGCTACACGTACTGTCGTAAGCCCTGCGACATCCCAAAAGCAAAAAGTGCCGTTCACCTTGGGTTCCCTGAATAATTCGTTCAAAGTCCAGTCCCCTACAGCGGCCAAATTCAATGTTCCGTGTGTATTTAAAAGCGAGGGCGCATGTCACTCATGTTTGAAGTCCAATAAAGAAAGGGAGAGCTACACAGACAGAGCATTACACGTACCGCCTGCCACCGCTGCAAGTCGCAGCAACGAGGTGCTCTGTACCCGCTGCCTAAGTTGTTCAGCTGCTGGGAACTTATCGGTAACACATGAAAGAATGGGAAACTTCTAAGACAGGTTCTAGTTGCGCGGTACGAATAGTACGCCTCTTGAATATTTCCTACTAAACTTAGCGATAGCACAAGGCCCTTGAAAACAACGTGAGTCGGAAAACTGCTCAGGTGTAACTAACAGAATTGCAGAACATTTCTTATGCTACTTCCAACTGTTCAACAAAGCTATATATGAAGCTACAGTTAGCAATAGCGCATGGCTGAAAATTGATACCTAGCTAAACAATCATACCCAAGCTAAGTCATCCGAGGCATTACAGTGTATACTCACTGGAATTTTGTATCCTGCGTTTGGGGCGATAGTAATTCCTAAGATTCAGTATGGGCTAGTGTGAAACAGTGCTTGATAATTAGGGTTATCATCCGAAGATACCGATCGATTTAAGCAAATTTTGGATCCCGAGAATTTAAAAGGATTCTCAGGAATTACCGGAAAATTCAGTTCTCCTTCAAAATATCGCAAAAATTCGTTCTAGCACTTCAGTTGTCTATGATAAAGCTCTTCAAGCACAATTAACCAGTAATGGGAAAAGAGTTTTGGTTCCCGAGTTGTTAGTGAAAAAATTGTTGTATCTCGCTTTTTCGTGAGGGGTATATCCTTAATATCTTTAAAATCTATTCTGTTCAGCGACCTGGTGACTGAGTTCTTGAGTAGGTAGATCAGTGTACGTTAGCTCAAGATTTATCAAGTGTGCACTATAGCTTATTATTAGTGTTTCTGGCAAGTGAACTACACTTTATACAACAGCTGGAGAGATTTTTTAAAATTTAACTTCATTGTTCCACTTGGAAAAAACACCAAATCTTCCAAATAGAATGGCTCAAAGTCGGTGTAGCGAGCGGTAGAGGAGATAACATAGTGATGGTATACTTATACACACTGCTACTTTTGCAGTAACTCGGTTACTGGAAAACTCACACTGGTTGTGTTATGGACGCTACTCGCAGCGCATAGGGGTGTTGGGGGTTAACCTTTTTGACCAGAAGGAGGGCCATGGAGGTGCGAGTTATCTCTGCGGTGCATTAATTTAACATTTGGAAGTTAAACTGTTAAACGCATGCATAAAACAAACGAGTCAATCGAATGAGAGAAAATTATTATTATTCTTTTTTCAATATCATGCAGAATATGTTTATACTTTGAGATATTAGTCCTTTGTGTATTATAAAATATGTGTTTGTCTCAATTCCAAAATTTCAAATACTAATTTCATTGCTTGACTCTAAAGAGGCGGTTGTAAAATGATGGACTTTTACTAACCAGAAGTTTTATTGAAAACGAAAGCAGCAAAACAAGCATATTGCAGCGCGCGGAACTTCCAACCTTAGCACTGGCGCTAAATGAAGTTTAATCTGTCTGTTTCATGTGAACAATTCAATCATATAAGTAAAGTGATCAAGGACAAATCATTAATTAATCATATTTAAATCAGAATTTAGACTATTAACATGTTTAATATAGCAGTGGCACGAACACTAAAGAACTGAACAGTGCATGCCTGTCATAGATATTGCAGCCGTAGGTCGCCATGAGTGTTCCAAGTAGATAATACATATATATTATTTCGAGAGACTAAATATAAACTGTTGTTTGGTCGATACTGCATTAGTACAAAAGGGAGCATGATATTCATGTCTGCGCGTGTGTCAGCAGATCACAGTTTCCTTTGTCTGCTGAAGAATAACAAACTTCCAAAATTTCCCGGGATCTCGGGAATTCTAGGGATTTTTCTTTCCAAATCCCGAGATTACGAGATTAGGGGATCTCCATTTAGTACTGGCAGTGAAAACTCTATGAATTATTGGCGGTACGCAAGTTAGGTTACTCATAAAAACTAAGTAGATGGATTGAAAAAGTATGATAAAACACTCACGGTGAGTCAACTGCCAGACAAACCATTGTGTTCGTACTTGAAAAATTATATCGTCCGTCTCAAAATTGTTAGAACCATTTGTTTGGACTAGTATTGCACTTTCAGGTTCCGAAAATTGGTTTGCCATTTTATTTGATAGGGTAAACTGTCGATTGTATCTCACATTTATCTTGATTTATTAGCAATTAATTACATCTGCGGACGAAAGACCGCAATGAACTTCTTAAATTAGGTGATGCAGCGCGGCAGACCTACGAACACTACTTTTATCCCTCCAACACCTGAAATTGCTTGAAATTACCTAAAAAAAATTAGTGTGAAATGTAGGTCCCGGATTGGAAAATGTGACTGTGGGCATCTGATTACGAAGTTGGAGCCTGTGTAAGTCGATCTAAGATAAGGTTACCTAAATGTACTATTATAACTGGAGCAATTTGAGAACGCATAACTCCGCCAAGCAAGGCAAAGGTAATGAAAAATTCAAGTTGGTGCCATGACCATAATTTTCTTTGTACCAACACCAATTTTTTTTATTTGTGCCTTTTAACAGTATTAAGAATTTCACTAATTTTCTTGGAGATCCGTTCATAACTTTTTGAGTTATGCTGCTCACAAACATTCTGATAAATATTAGCCAAACTCACAAGCAGATCAACCGATCATCGCCAAAACTTAATCATTTATGTATGTATTTTAGCATTACCAGCAACTACTGTGAATTTCATAAAGATCTATTCCAAACTTTTTGAGTTACTGTGTTAACAAGCATAATTTACTCTTCGTGATATACCTCGTGTAAATTTCATAAGGCATCCATAACTTTTCGAGTTGTGGCATTAGGTAAAATGAGGCAGACAAACAAACAAACAAACAGATGACTGGATCTTTGCAAAAAGTTAATAATCATCTGTTCCTCATAACATATTTAACAATCCCTGTAAATTTCGTCAAAATCCGTCCAATTGAAAAACTTAATAGAACTACTGTGTGTTTCTTTTATTTTCTTTTTACCTTTTTCTCTGTATGTTTGTGCTGCTTTTGTATTGGAGGAACGGCCTCCATTAATCCGTTGAAGCGAGGGTAGTCTATGGCGTCATTACAGCAGTACAGCTTGACTTTAGTGCTGCTTTTGATCACGTGAATCACCTTGGGCTGCTCCATAAGCTGAGATTAATGGGTATTGGTGGTTCAGTTCTCGCAGTAATTAGTCAATTTTTATCTGACAGACGTCAGTGTGTA
>LQNS02278091.1:19672708-19739522 GCA_001587735.2 Parhyale hawaiensis | reverse complement strand
ACGGCATATGGTTTTTAGGAGTCATTCGTATTTGCTGGTGTTTAATGATAATACCCAACTCACACCCTTCTGAATCATTATTGAAATTTCTTGGGACGACGCACTGGCTCACTATAGTATAAGGGCTGTACTGCCTCGTAAAAAGAAAGCTACACGCAGTATATATATATAGCAATGCAGAACTCATGCACGAAGCTGGTCTCACGCAGGATCAGCGAACTTGGGAGCCGCGAGTCGGGAGAGAAGAAGAGGAAAAATGTCAGACGTAGGATAATGAAAATGTGTGGCAGCAAAGTGTGCTAAGATCTCCCACCCTCCTGAGGCGCTGCTCTCGATAACATAAGATGGGTGAACTAAACTAGTCGAACCATATGGCCCATATCTTATGTCTCAGGAGGTGATAATCTTTCTGAAGCGTTTTACGATAGGAATGATATATATATATATTTATATATATATACATATGTATTTCGTTTTAATACATATCACAGCTCTAGAATTTCGTCATCACCCAGAGCCGCACGACAACCTCCTGGTGAAACTGAAGTAGAGAGACGCCCCGAGCAGAATTTTCTTGTTCCAATTGTTACTTGAATAATTTTTTACTTATTTTCCTTTTCCCGGAACTCTGAGAGCAACTCTGACCTACCGCCACAATCAGTTAGACCACGCAAAAATTCAGACCAATAGCTTGCACGAACAAGGGCGCGTTCGTTTGGGTCGTCAAAGTCGATCGCAGCCAAGTCCACTGGACTTGGCTTGTTCGGAAATGCTAACAAGAACTTTAGCTTCGTCACTTTGAGTCGTGTTGCAGGTGCTAGAAGCAGCCCGGTGGTGTTGGGCTGCCTGAAATTTTCATTTTGTCCAGTAAGATTAAGTTCATATAAAGTTCACACGTCTGTGATGAACAGTCACGACTTAAATTCGAATGGACAAGTCTAAGCCAGCGCACCTGCCTGACTGAAGCTTCGGACGAGTCTAGTCCCAAAGACCTAACTTCGCTGCCCAATCGAACATTCCCTAAATGTTGTTTTTAAACCAAAACCCGACAGCTTTTTGGGCGACTTCCAAACATGAGCCCAATCAATTAAGGCGGTAGACCATCAGCGACACCAATCAATGTTGTTTAAGCCAAAACCCAAACGCTTTTAGGACGGCGCCCAAACATCGTCACAATCAATTAGGCATCAGACCAAGAGTAATCACACAAGAAAGCCAATATCTTAAATTTCATTATAGATATGAGCGAACTTCAGGCAAGAAATTGTCAGTTTGGGAAGAAGCTCTTCTGTGTTTTCATTTTTAGGGCGAATGGCGCAGCCCGGCCCAAGTTCTGGTGGCGGCGTCGCGTCTGATCCGCCGAGAATGACAAACATTCTAAACTTTTAATGAAATTTAAAGAAGGCGTCAAAAACGAGAAAATTGTGGCTTAGAGCGAGCGTTCCAAGTTTTTGTCCCCTTAAATATATTCTCTTGCATTAATATGAATGAAAATAGACCATGCGCATACGGTATCCCCAAATCAAATTTGCGAAATGTATTATAAAGCGTCAAGTAAAGCAATCTGCAGTAGTTTCCGCAAGAGCTCATTGACTTTTTTTCATCTTTTCAACGATAGTTGCCCTGCAATATTATTAGATTTGACATTTAAAAGTGAGTCTATTCAGCTGCTGCAACAGTAAAGCATTATTGAAGCGACGAATTACAACATAAGCATCTGGAGTGACGGGTACTGGATTTTATTAGAGGAATCGAGCTAGGACATATTTTTCTGGAGAGAGTTGAATGACCAAGCGATTTTTTCTTTTTTTATAGTTTAAGCCTCCGTCTCCACAACAAAGGCGATCTAACAGAAAGAGATTCGTGGAACCCATGAAAAAGGTGTTCCCACACTGGATCAACGCCCATGGGAACAGCAAATGGGGAAAGAAGAGCAAGAGTAGAACCTCAGGTGCCAAGAGCAAGCATGAAAATGGAAGGAAGCAAAGTCGGCATGAAAGAAAATCGTCCCAAAGGCCTAGCAAAAGCTAAAGCAACCTATTGGGTTCTTTGGGGGCACTGCTCCCCATGACATTGGATGGACGAACACCATAGGACAGGAAAGAGATTGCTGAGAACGTATACAAGGGCAGTTCATACTGATAGCTATAGACAGTCTGCTAGTCAACGGCAACCCTGCATGCTGCAAGTGGCATAACTGCTCAATTATCTGCTTCACTATTTTTTTTTCGTTTAAGCGTTCACCCTTCTTTGTTAATACAGCAATAGAACATCTATTTTGGGGTGTTAGCCTAACTGAATACAACACAATGGATTTGTGTACAAATTTGGGCATCTGTAGCCATTAGCGCTCAATAGAACCGTTCGGTCCCATTTCAACTAGTAGTTTTACTGCGTTATTATTACTATAAAAACTGATGTATCATAAGAGTTTAAGAATTAGACACAAGCAGCGTGAAAATAAATATTTTTTATTTAGTTAGCTTAACTTGTGTCTACTCCGAGCTCGCTTCCACTAGCTCTGCTACTGGTGCTATATTTAAAATTTATACTTACCTAGCAGCCTGCGCGGTCATTAGTATAGAGGGTAGAACTAAACACTTCGACAAAGGGCTCGTTTTCTTCACTCTTCTTAGCTATTCTATTCTGCAGAATATTTCCTTTCGCTTCATTTAAACATTTGCTGAATTGGCGCATTAGAGCTTAGATAAAAAAGTATTCGGAATGAGAAGTACAGGCTAATATCTACGTTACCGCATCTGTTTTTCACATCGGGAAGGAGAGGCCAACCAACTAACCAACCAGGCAAACAAGTAAGCAACAAACTGTATATACTGTAATGGGGCCGTGATTCACAGGTTATGCTCTAAACAGAGTGGGAAGAATTCCCTATTGGCGAAGTTCTGGCAGCGAACTCCCCAACAGTGATAGGGCGAGTTCCACTGACGCAATCTAATCTCATTCGCATTAACATGTCGAAATTTGAGCCGTAAGCGCTTATTTCACATTACACAGTTTAAGGCATTTTTTTTATACCTATTAAATTGAGAAGGCTTCATGTTCAACTGAGTTTGAGGTCGCCTCAAATGCAAGCAGGTACTGATACGTAACGACCAAAGTTCAATCTAAAGTAGGGAAACCATCCCTCACGGTTGAAGTTCCAGACAAGTTAAAGCTATAATGAGATTATGTCATTTGATGGGCACCGTCCAGTTATCGACGAGCTTAACAACAGAGGTATCTTGTGTAAGGCCATAACTGAAATATTCACCATCAAGTCTATTAACTCTTGGACGACTAACGCATTAACGGATGACTGACGCATTAAAACCTCTGCGCACAGAGTCGAAAATGAAACCATTAATTGCTCAATTTGTGCTTATTGTGCTGTGTCAGGCCCGTCAGGTGAGTGATGTATTTCCGTTACTAACGTCTTGGTAAAGCACTTCAAGCCGAAGCCAATATTCTCTCGGCAGACAATCAGGACCATCAAGTCAGTTTCTCAAGAATGATGCTCGTCAAATCAATGCACATAGTGTAGTTTTGAGACATGATCAATAGTGGTAGTCCTAAGAGAAATAAAAGTGTACTTTGGATGTTGATGGGCTAAAATAGGTTTGTGTGCACTTAGAATTATTAAATCTTAGCACAACATAATTGTCGATCAGTTGAACCAATAACGTAACGAGCAGTGAAAGAGTCGATATAAACACATCGAGAGGCAAAGACTAGGACAAATTTTGAGACACCCTTGAAGACGTTCTTCCATTAAGCAAAGCTATCACAACGTCAATGGCCTGAAGCTTTTTTACGCCTCGTGAGAGAGGAAATGTTAAGTATTTCGCGTAATGTTTGCCGCTGCGCATGTGCAGAACCTCTAGAACAGCGAGGTGTAATTCACTGGGACGAACTCTGCGCACATGCCCATATACGAAGGAATACTTAATGCCTGGGCCAAATAAGGGTGACATAATGCGTGTTTTTGTCGACGGCATATCATCCAGACGGCAATAACTAGAGCTTCCGACCGTTAAGGATAACAGCAACGGATGTACTTTGGTCCAAACTCTATTTTGGCTTGCAAACAATAATAAAAAAAACTGTAGCTCTCTGACAGCGTATACCTCCGCCATGCAAATCAATGGGAACAAAAAAATCTGAAATTAGTTCTGAAACTATAACTTAATTTTCGCCAGCACAAAAATAGGGTAATTTGGGCTTTTTGGCAGTAATTAAGCTCATGAACTATTCTTGACGATCCGTACATAACTTTTCGAGTGATGTTGCATCACCAAAACTTGTTTATTTAATCTTCGTAATATACCTAACAACTCATGTAAATTTTACGGAAATCTCTTCATAACTTTTTGAATTATTATTCAACCAACAAAAGCAGGCAAGCAACCAATCAACAATCAAGTTATGCATTACTGTAGTGAATACACCGTTTGTTGGCTGGTTGCATGGTTAGTTGATCTCTCCGCCTTCAGGTAATTACCGATATCTGGTGCGTGACAGATTACATTGCGTCCTATAAAGCATGCAAATTTCGCCTCATTAAAGAACTAGCCACCTACCACAGCTTCAGCCACATATGATGATAGTTATAGATTCGAGTAAAACACTGCGCAGTTGCTTATGCATACTACTGTTATTATTCATAGTATTGTCTGTATTAAGCTGCGACACAGTTTATTTAACATATTTTTCATGCACCAATGAAACACTGATTCTACTTCATAATAGAAGTCACAATTCAAGTGATACTAAAATTTTGCTAGTTTAGAGCTCTCAACTCATAGGGAAGAAACAAAGGATAGGTAAATGTCGTGAAAAACGCACCACTTACGAACAAGGATCGCCGGGTAATTCGGGAAAGAGAAGAACGGAAAAGTATTTTCCAGTAGGAGTCAGAGAAAAGGACTGCAAAGGGAACAAACTGAGGATTTAATTAAAGTGAACGTAAGCTACAGTCTCTTCGACGGCGAACGTGGATTAGCAGTTAGTGGCAAAAATGGTATAGCATTAATTTACAGTTACTAGCTGTAGAATTGTTATAGAGCTATTAGTTGCAAAATGATACTATTGAGTTGTTACTGGCAGAACGGTACTATTGAGTTGCTACTGGCAGAATGGTACTATTGAGTTGTTACTGGCAGAACGGTACTATTGAGCTGTTAGTGGCAGCAATGGTACCACAGAGCAGACATAGTCCCAGAGTGAAGTTAGCAGCAGAAGATACTGTCAAACGGAAAGCGCCAAACCAGCCTCGTGTGACATATATTAATATATTGTTTCATGGCGAGAGATCAGAAAGTGTCCCACAAAATTGACAATATCAGAGACGGTACCGAAAGAGACAAGGGGAAAAATATGACAGCCTGAGCTCAAATTATTGCTTGCCACCGCAACAAAGAACTCAGGAATGGAGCTCAAAAGTCTCCATCGCTCCTGCTGAAGTGACCGAAAATTTCCGCCTAAATCAAGGCAGTTTATGGGCGCCGATGAAGGCCAATTTTGCTAGCGAGCGAATCATAATGAAAAAGCTTTATAGATCGTTCGAAACTTTTGGAAACGCTGCTGAAATTACCAAATATTTTAAAACTATGGAGGCAGTTTTTGTTGGGAAAAATGAGAAGAGTGTCGTCTGAAGTTCGTCCATGTGGGCGATCGTTTAAAAGCTTTTATGTCGTAAAAACAACGAAACATTCTCGAGGTTTGAAAAAAATGAGTCGATGGCAACTCAATCTGAGTGAGAAAATGTTTAGGGCAGCGGTTAACTTTTTCTCGCCCAAAGTCATTTTGTAAAACTGAGTAGCGTCGTTTTCTGTTTCGCGGCCTCGGTAAAATTAATAATTATCATACCGTAACTCAACGCTACTTCAACCATGAAGTAATATCATGCACGGCTTTTTTCTGTTATCTCAAACAAATATTTCATTAGGCACCCAGTTTCCAGGCAAGTCGCACCATAAAGGGCAGTATAATAACGATAGTTTTCCAGAATTGCAAATACACTCGGCATGGAAAAATTTACAATCTTGTCAATGTTTTATCTCTAGGATGAAAGGAAATGAGCTACAGTAGTACTTCAAAAGGTACTCTTGAGAAATCTTATACGGTATAATATGAGGAGTAGTTGATAACTAAACCATGTTAAAATCTAATTAAATTAAATTGAAAAATCTTACATTCAACCACAGTTTACTGCATTGCCGCCCTTGCGTTGCGTGGTCTCTGGCTGACTACAATAGGCTACATACAAGCTGTCATCGAAAGCACATCTTGGACTGTTTGTAACCGACGACTTCCGTGGTTAATTTTTAATGCTAATATCAACTTCTTATCATAAATTCCAGAGCCACAATGCTTAAATTCTGAGTAAATATTAATCACACTCTTACTAACTGAGCTTCTGCAGTACAGTAAAGTCCCACATAACGCGATTCACATAGCGCGATATTCTCACTACGCGACAGAAAATTGAATTTGAGGAATTCGCACAACGTGATTCATTCAGCGCAAATTTCTCAGTAAAATTATAGTCTTTCCTTAATGTTTTCTGCGATATTGATATAAAGAAAACGACATTTTTGCGGTAACTAAAATAATCTGACATTTAATGATAAATCGAAGATACTGTTTTGCACTCAATGATAGCCCAAAGTATATGCGAAGAGGCCATTACATTAAGTTTACACATTCTGTAATACAATCCAAATTTAGCAGAATATATTGTTTAATTTATATAATGTTTTCATTCGGTAAATCCCTAAGATTTGCATGAAATACTGTTGGAAGTAAACAGTCAAAGCAAACTGTTTTGAAATACTTTATTTTACCCCTAAATTACGTTTTCTATGAATTTCAGGGATGACTATAAAAATAGTTTTAGATCGCGTTATGTGGATAACCGTATAGCGCGAGTACAAAGAGACGCGCTATCTGGGACTTTACTGTATATCCATCAGCCGACAAAAATGTATCGATTAGTAAATACTCAAGAAGATTTTTGTCCGAAAAGTTGACCCAAAGCAAGTTACAATAGAAGGAACAGGAGTGGCTTCAGAAGAGCAGATATTTAAGTTCTTTAGAGCAATTGCTGAAGTTCGCAATTATTGCGCTGCCAACTGCGTCTCTGTCTCAACATCCTGATTAGTCCATGTACGTCAATCTGTATGTATCCTCTCGTTCATTGTTTCTTAACCTGGGGGCGCGCCCCCCTGAGAAGAGGGGGCGTAAGCGGATTGCAGGGGGGCGCGAACCTCCGCAGTATAAAGCAGTATCAAATATGCCAATGATTTAATTTCATATTAAATGGAATAGAATGGAATAAAGCTCCACAATTATTTAAAAACACTGCGAATGGCTCGAAGGAAAAAATATATCCTAAAGAGGAGCATGGGAGTAAAATGATTAAGAACCACTGCTCTATAGTTCAAAGCAATTGAGAGAGTAAATTCTTTGGTAGTAAAACGTTATTCTTTAGTATGATATTCACGTACGAGTATAATTATGTAAACAGTACCGGTCGCAGAAGATATTCACGCATTTCATTATATGAGTACCTATCTATACCATTTTTGAGTTTGGAACCAACACTTTGCGTTTGGCAATATAAAGGCATACCTGCTGCTCTGTGCACTTCTTTATGAATATCTTTATGAGTATATTTCTTTATTTTACATTTCGTGCAGCAGTAACCTAGGGAGTCTTATCTTTTTGAAATTAAACTTGCAAATCAGAGAATTGAGCGTCACAGTAAAGTTAAAACGAAAATCCTTATTGGTTTGCTTGCCAAAACCTACGGCTCAGACAAGGAATGCAAATAAAAAGTTTCTGTATCATTTCTATAAAAATATTCAATAGTAAAGCGTCAACTGCATTATTGGTTCTGGAGCTCCATCTTTCTTCCCCACTGATTCCGTGTCGCAAAACATCCTTAGCGACTCTGTCAAAAGTCAAAGGCGCGTATTAGACACGTGCAGTTCCACTGTCGAGTACCCACTCTCCCCGCGTCTCAGCATTTTGCATCTCCAACAAGACCAACGTCTCGCCGTTCTGGACCTCTAGCGCGCAGGTGTAATGATCTTTCATATGAAAATCAGCACTGCAAGCGCAAACAATGAAGAAGACTGAGCGCAAATTCTTCGTCGCCATTTTGATGGCCTGCTCTGCTAGTTACAATAATAATTTGGAGCTGCTCGCACCAACGTTCACTTGAATTAAGAAGCTATCAGTCAAGAACAGAGCAGTGGCTAACAGAAGTGCCCTGTTGCAATGTTTGCTCCTCAGTCCACCAGCTCTGCAGTGCTTGAAGAAGTGACCTCAGTAACGCTGACGTTTCCTGATTGCGCGACTATTCACTGCACAGAATTTGCTCGGCTAAGGTGAACAGTAAGCGTGACCTTGCAGATACACGGTGCAGGAAATGATTCAATAAGATTACGTAAGTACAAGTGTGTAATAATAATACCGTATTGATACTAATCCTTTTATAACGTATAAACACTACAACTGAGTAATGATTGCATGCTTATAAATGCTTGGTATCACTCTATCGTTCAATGACTTACGTCATGTAAGGCAAAGCGGGTAAGGAAAGCTTAGCTTGCACATTCTAAAGATTCTCGCAGGAACATCATCTGGTTCTGAATTCAAAATCCACCGAGTAGTTAACAGTTGCTTCTAATAATTGAACTTCAGGATTACTGGTCTTTTTGCTAATAAATTTCTGGTATTGACGGTTGAGTTTTTCTCTCAGCGTTTTCGTGCATTAATGGCCCTATTTTTGTTTTCACAGACGAGTAATTTGATACAAAAGCGAAAATGTACTTATTGTTTTCTTTCATCTTCTGGATGGCTTGCACTACTTTTTCCCCGGTTTCTCTTCTTGATGAGATTTTGCTAGTTTACGTTCGATTTCTCCCACCCCATGGTAGCTGCTCTAACTCTTTCTATTGTAGGTTCGAGGTCAACCCAGGCACGCGAGCTCTTTGCTGATTTAGGTGTTCTGACTCGGCAGTCGTGGGCGTGCACTACGTTGTGGTGGAACTTGCCTTCCTCAGAGATGAGGGGGTGGAGGTCGCGGGTCATTTGAACCTTCCGTTAAAATAGGCGCCATAGTTCTTGATGACCCGTGGTCGGCTGCAGCTGCACTTACTCCTCTAGGGACAGAGGGCCTATATCCGCAGCACAAACCAGTGCATGTGGGTTCCCAGGTGAGAGTACGGTCGAAGTTGACTTTACCTTTACCTTTTACTTGTCGCTTGCGTTCAGCTCGTCGCTGCAATACATACGATGACTTTTCATATTTGATTACTCTTGCTCTTTTCATATTGATTGTGGCGCTTTTTAGTGCATTTTTCCAATAAAACTTTTCGACGGTTTCGTTCATTGTTTCACTTCGAGTAGAGTAACTTAGAAGAGTGTCCCAGTTCACAGACTGCAGTTCAGCGCACAAACCTTCCTAATTTATCTCTTTGTTAAAAGCATTTAAATTGCGAAGACTATTTATGATCTTCGACCCACTATTTTTCGAGTCACTCGCTTCATAGCTGCTGAACTGGGTGGTGAGAGCAACAAGTTTGTGATAAGACAAAGCTGTATCTTATAGATTGATCTTCTGTACCAAGATGTCTAAACTGTTGGCGAAGAAGGCATTTGCGCTAAGGAGACCCGATTCATTACTTTAAGTAACGCCTGGTCGAACTCAACATTTGTGTATCGAAGCTTTTTGCAACGTTAAGAATCTGATCTTTAAACGAAACGTACACGTAGACAATTCCTTTGGGCAGCGTCTCATTTCTGTACCACATAATGCAATTATTCTGTAGTACTGTTGATCTTACAGATGGCGTATATCATGTAATAAAATTATTATTAAAACTGATTGTTGGAGAAGGCAGGAGAGACTGAGCAAATCAGTAAGTCTGAGTATCCAAGATTCAGCTAGAGTGCATAAATATTCAGGAAGCGATCTGTCAACAAGTTACATTAACGACAGCGGACCTCTTTCACCTGATTACTCTGCTTGAGATTCGACATGAATGTTAGGCGGTAAATTATTCAATCAGGACAACAATATTGGCGACTGCGACAGCTCATCGTCAGGCCCAGAGCTGCAGAATGAAGGATACTATCAGGAACTCAATTCCCAGGTAATTGCCCTCAGAGGCATCTTAATGGCAGCTTATAAGCTAGAAATTGATACCCGAAATATGGAACTTGGAAGCTAAATGCATCATTCTCCCATCACCTTCAACACGAGCACCAACTTGACAGACGAATATCCCCCTACATATTGGGGCAGAAATATGTGTCTGCAGTAAGTTGCTTGGGGGCTCGTTGGCAATGTCACTGTCATTACAGTAATTATTTTTAGTTCCGCCAAGAAGGTTATATTTTTGTTGGAGTTTGTTTGTTTGTCTGTCACTAAAACAACTGAGAAGTTATGGGCTGATCTTGGTGAAATTTAAAGTTTGTGTTAGGATGGACAGATGATCAACTTTTGGTGAAGATCCGTCCAGTCATTGGTATGTCTGCCTTTTTCTTGTATTGTTGGGAATGTTACGTGCATCAACTGACCATATCCTTGCGATCCATCAGTCCATTTGTCTGCTGGTCTCCATGTTTGTTTTTATGTTTGCCAAAAACATTATAAGCTGTACTGATTCAGGATTCGAATTTTTTGCCACCTCCTTTCTTATTCAGTAGATAAATTATTTTCTTCTATCTAAATCCTTAACATTGGGACGGAGAGACGGACCGACCAACCAAGCAAGGGAGCATGCAACCAACAAACTGTGTATTATTATAATGGATGCAACTGTCTGAAGCACCTAAGTACGAAGAACGCCCGGCGACAAGAGTCAAAACCCTAAGGCTATTCTGTGCCAAAAGTAAGTTTCGTTAGTCAAGGCAAGTGTGCCAGCTCTGTACAAATCTCGGTAGCTTAGAGACATTGCCGTTACTCGGCACTAACAGTGAACTTACCAACGTCACCAAATGCTTAGTGCTTACCAGGTTCTGGGGTTTATTTTATAGTAACTTCTTGTGCGCTCAAGCTAGTGCCCTCCCCTCAGCAATATCAAAATTAATTGTGTTACTTCTGCGATAAGCCCGTGTCAGATTAAGTAATTTGCGCGATCTCAATGGATATTGCGTTTCCTAAAGTCTATCGTTAACTATAGCAGTACAGTTTGCAAATGACTGAACGCCTCGTACGGAGCTACAATATATCGAAGTGCACTGCAAGCTAGGGAAAATGTTAGTAACTGGAGGTGTTGCAGATTAAAAAACGTTCCTCAGAACTTCAAAAGTGCTTCATTATGAAGTCTAGAGAAAAATTACTCATATATCCCATGAACAGTCCATTTCCATTTGAGAACAGTCTTCAAGCTATCAAAAGAGCCAAAAGTCACACGGTGCGAGATCTGGAGAGCAAGGAGGGGGGTCAATAGAAATGATCTGCATGCTGGCCAAGAACTGCCTCACAATGTGCGGCGAGTGTGCACGTGCACAGCGCGTCAACACGACGAAGCAGCCAAGACTTGTCGCATCACAGAATTTGTGGTATGCACATCACCGGGTCACAGAAGTGACACAGACGAGCAGGTAGAATTGCTGGTGAAATGAAAGTTCCCGAGAGAGGAACTCACAAGGGACTAAACCTCACTTGCCGATTATTATTTACGCTGCAAACATATTTATCTTTGATCTATCTTTACATGCGTGCCCTAGCTCTTGCTCACACTTGAACTATTTGTGCAAGATGACTTGCAACCGGCTGCGATGTGTCACATTTTCCATGAGTTTAAACAAAAATTTGAAACTGATTCAAGTCGACTGATTTGCCATGGTGTCACCTTCAGTTTCTGGAAAAATGCAATGACGGTGTGCTATTACACGTCAGCCTGCAACTAAATGATAATTAAACTGCGGCGCATAAGCACTAACATGACAGAATGACTTTCTATAACTTTGTTCTTAGTTTTACCACCGCATTAAAAAGACAGAATACAAGCGAGATAGGCAACATATTGACATACGCAGTCAGCTACAGGAATGGCTAGCGCACTTGCCTATTTTATTGCCACACCTTGTATATTGATATGAATTGAAATTAAAACTAAGGAAATTATATAATAATAAACGTAGTGTCGACAGATGATAAAATATTTAAGAATAAAGCGGATGCTGATTTATTTCTGGAATATGTAAATAGTAAACATCAAAATATCAAGTTCACTGCCGAAAACCAGTCAGAAAGCTCTTTAGCCATTCTAGATGTTCTAATAACCAACCAAGACTCAGCACTTGTCACTGGGGTTTACAGAAAACCCACGTTCTCAGGCCTCGGGACAAGTTTTTTCAGTCACTGCTGCGATCAATTTAAAATCAATGCAGTAAACACTTTACTATTTCGGGTATACCATTTGTCCTCCTCCTACCTTATCTTCTAAAACGAAGTTGATTTTCTCCGAACTTCTTTAAAAATAACGGATATCCGCACTATCTTTTGGAGCACTACTGCAAATTGTTCCAAGACAAGCTGTTTGATATCGGCATTAACAAACCTTCCGTCCGTAAATTAGACTTCTTCCGTACTACAACAAAGCCTCTGTTAGTGCAGTAAACACATTGAAAACGTTCCTCTTTGAAGCCTACCCACATATAAGCTTCAAATTTTCATACAAAGACACAGTAACTATAGGGTCCCACCTTAAATTTGAAGACAAACCCCCTACACCACTTCTGTCAAGTACTATCTACAGTTTCAAATGCAGAGGATGCAATGCCTCGTACATCGGTAGCACTGGACAACATTTCAGAGCCCGCATTGACCAACATTTAGGGGTATCCAGCCGAACCGGTTTATAACTTGCAAAAGCTTCACATTCAGCTCACTGCCTACATGCTGGGCAAAACAACCATACCATAAGCAAGAATGGCTTCCCAATCATTGGCTCTTCTAATCCAATCGAATTCACAACATTAGAATCCCTCTACAGCAACAGATCTAGACCCAGACTCAACATTATGACTTCAGCCGTACTGCTTCACACAACCCTCGACTAACTCCACATCCGCCGACTGTGCAGGAGCTGACATCCGGGTCCTTCACGCAGCTCAGTTCATTTGCTCTTTAGACTTACCCCCGACCGCATCTATGCTCCCCTAGTCAGAAAATAACGAAAATTTTCTATTATTAGGTTGTAGATTTTCAATTTTTTGTTTCTGATGATGAGATTTTAAATTATCCCGAAACGTTAAATCTGTCGACATTAGATTTATGATATAAATTGTGGTCACACAGCCACTATGCCACCAATTGAGCAAGCAGTTCTGCATCACTGGCATGTTTTCTCTTAATCACCAGAATGTGGCCGTCATCTCTGCAAAAAAAAAAAAAGAGCGTGTGGAGGCAAGGGATCAGGAGTATCCAGAGTGCGCGAGTGGTAGGATGGGAGCGCGAGAAGGAGCTTCGGTCATTACCAGTAGGCTGGAAGCATAAAAAAATGAACGACCGAAGTTGAGAGCGTAGCGGCAACTTAGTTTTAATGAACTTAGCAGTTTCTTTTGGTGCGCTTTAACAACTTCGTAGATTTTCAGGATTTTTAGACAGGCAGCACATGCCCTCGTGCGGCGTGTGCTTGTTAGCAAATCTTTGGGAGCAGCCGCCAGCCGACGCTATCTGCTGCACAGCTGCCACAAGTTACAGTTCTATTGGTAGGCTATACGGTATAGGCTGGGTGCAGTTGTACAGAGTGACATAGTTCTTCAAGTTCTGACACTTGTCACTCGTCTTGGCAAGAGCAATACAAACTGGCGATGTACTGTATTTTCAAGAAACGCTACTAATTTCAAAGGTGGAGATTTTCTCAGCTATTTTACATAACCATACACGGACGAAAGCAATACTAGGTACTAACATCTTTTGGCCCTGCTCCAATAGCTGCACAACTCTGACGAGTTACAAAAAAAAAAAAACCGGAAATTTTCTGTTATTGAACCTGATCTAAACACGACCAATTCTAAAAAAAAAGAAAACTGGACCAAGTTCGCCACAGTATCACGTCTAGATGATGCATGAATTTAACCCTTTATCGATTAAAAAATATTGATGCAACCTTCACAAATAGCTAACTTGAAAGGGTAAGGACCCTCTTGCCGCGTCGTATATTCTAAGGAACATAAAGTAAGTCATGAATTCGGGGAGTTCTATGAACCACAGAAAGCTATAACTCATAGCAATAGTCAATAAACCAAGCAAGAAGAAAGAAACATAAAAAGCAAGAGACAGTATGCAATTAGACACACGCATGGAAATAAGATGTCCCGTTCTTAAGTCTAAGGCTACGAGGTACTTCTGGGCCTTGACTTTCCTTCATGGAAGATGGATTAACATAGCCTGCAGCTCATTCCATATTCCTAAGGGACAAAACTTTCAAGTAGTTCCCTCTATTAATCTGCGCAAGGCTTACGAACCGGCTGCGTACGACATGTCAAGCTATGTGCCGGACCTTGACCAGCGAACAAGCTGTATTGAGGGTGGCAATCTCGTAATGTGCACAAAACAGCAATATTCAGCACTAGGAGGTCCACCAGCAGGTTCAGACACCTATGGACAACAACTCTATTGTGGCCAGAACTAATGGTTCTATCCGCGCTAGCTGCAGCGTTGCACGTGCCGAGCTGTCAAGTGGGGGCGTGTTCCTAATAAAGATGTATTTTATTAGACTACAACGATTTAGATAACGTAATATGACGATTTTGAGAACGATGGAATTTTATTCCTAAACGTTGGGTTCACTTTGGATCGATTATTCATTTTTTTATTATATTGAGTAGTACTTATGTCTCCGTTTCCACAACAAAGGCGATATCACAGAGGAAGAAAGAAGGAACATTCAGTAGGTCGATGGATACTTGGTGCACGAGGGTGTTCCCACATAAGATTAACATGCATGGGAGCAGCAAGTCGCCAAAGAAGATCAGAACAAAAGAACAGAAGTATGAGTAAGAAAGAAAAGTGGGCACGAAAGACTGGCGTCCCGAAGCCCTAGCTAATGGCTAATGTAATACTTTTGATCGAATACCAGGCGGTAAAAGTTAACCGATTGCGCCTGCGACAGCCCAAAAAGCGAGCCTGCCTGCACCATCAGCCCAATAATAGGCCGCTTAACGCTTCGTCGTATTCAGCCCAAGCCCACCCGACTCAGGCATGCCTGCCATCGCTGGTGTTTGCGAACACAATCGGTTCATGATTCTGGCCGTCTTATTGGCTCGATTTTTACCATATTGCGAATCTGTTGGCAATCCTCCGACGCGTCGAGGCCGATACACGGACGGCACTAACTTTCACCGGAGGATAAACCGTAGACAGCTTTCAACGCTTGTGTAGAGTCAATCCTCCCTCCACTGCCAAGAACTTGACAGAATTGGCTTTTGATGTTATACCTATGCGACATCATCGGCCGATCGACATAGCTCAAAAATCAACAAGTAAGGAGTTCAAAGTTTTTTTTCGACGATCGATTTTGTTCATGTACTTAAGATCATGTTGAAAGAAGTTCAACATTCCCAGTACTAAATCATCAAAATTATTGATGGTACTACAAACAGTTTTAAACGAAGCCGTTACATTAAAACCTACTAAGGAGGTGAAAGCTACTTGCGGAAAGAAATGAGTAAATCTCCAGCAAAATTCACTGAATATTCAAAACATGATGAATGAAAAAGTAATGGAGTGCGTCTTTTGTGGTTTACGGCTAATTTTCCTTTGTTCATTGGCTGTTAAAATTAATTGATCTAAGCGCTATCTCTTGATAGTATATCCAAAGGTATGTTTTAAATAAATAATAAAACACAGCTTAGCAGGTACCAGATCGCTCTACAGAACTGCACTGAGCTTCATCAACAACCATCGTACTGCGACAGCATAGTACGATCAACTTGGATCGACGTAAGCTCCCGTGTTCATTAATAGAGATATACGAATAGCAGATGCTGCTACAGGAAACAGATGCAGTTCGTCATTTTTTTAGTAACAGATTCGAATTAATCAATCGAAAGCCCTGGCTAATTGAGATAACGGGGTAAAAAACAGCGCCAGCTAATTGTATTTTGTAAAACTCGGGACACGTTAATGAGAGCTGGGCTTGCACCGGAGCAGCGAGAACAGCGACGGTGAGGTGAAGGACTCCGCATAGCACCACACTGATTGGAATTAGAGTTAGTGGCAGTGGGATTGTTTAGTTGTTCTCTGTAGCGAAATGACTATTAATTTTGCATTAGCACAATCTACTGAGGCTTAAGCCTTTTCCTGGAGAACTCGATTCTCCATGTCACAGGATGGAGGCCTTCTTTCCTACAGCGTACCCTGTGATCCCAAGACAGGACGAAAGAAGGGACGCATGAAAGTGCAAGAGAAACTTGAGGCGCATGCACGAGGGTGTACCGTATCCATGCAGGATCAACCCGCATGACAGCAGTAAATCGGGAAAGAAGAGGAAGAACAGAATTGAGCATCATCAGTAGGAGCATGAAATTGGAAGGAAACAGAGGGCACACATGACGGGCGTTCCAAAGGCCTAGCTAAGGCTACTGTAAGCTACAGCTAGCGTTCCCCGAGGTAGAGGATGGACAAACCTAACTAATCTAACTTTATAACCTCTATAGATATGGCTAATCCTAGGCCTCGAGAGTGTTGAGGGCTGCTAATTCGTATTCTCACTACACAATAACTCAGCAAAAAACCTTGTCTGTTTATCTCAAAATTGTAAGTTGACTTTCGTTTGCATGAAGTATGCGATGTAAGGCAACGTAAGTAAAAACTGAAACTATATAGTTGGATAAAGCACGTAGTATCTATGTTGTCTTTTGTTGACCATTTCTGTCATACGTTAATAAAGACTCCCCTGGAATCTACTGTAAGGGTTGTAGAGAGGAAAATGATAAAACATGTGCAATGTGTCAAGAAATCCCAGGAATCTACGAACAATCATTGTTCGTGGGAAAATGGATAGACTAGAAAGAAAGATTTGTCATCAGTGTAGTTTTTCTGCCTAATAATTGCCTTTTCGTAACAATGAGCTTTCTACTAATGCACTTAATACATACAATATAGGAAGGAGTTCAAGCAGCGAAGCAGTGCAGCCTGAGCAAAGCAGGAGTCGACTCGGTCTGTCAGCGATGAACATGCGGAACTGAAGCCCTCAAAAGTATCTCCCCCATGATAAAAAATGAAATTTACCCAAAAGCAAGTGCAGGTGCCAACAATGCCATAGTTTGATAATCCCTCCTTTGCAAAGTGTAAACGTCCTGGAGACGTTTAGATACGCTTGACGTCCACTAGGACCATTTCTTCGCGTAGCTAATGTCTTATTTCTGTGACAATTGATTTTAGTTCAGAATTTAAATGTTGTAGCTGGAATTGGGCTGGTAGTGACAAGAACAGGCCAAGTAGTCCATACCAAGTGCCAGTTGAAAATCAACTGGGTTTTCTGACCTTCCACCGTCCGTGTGTGTTTTTCATCATTGGTGCTGGCTACCGGTGGAGCCACTATCCTGCCGGCCATTGGTGCTGGCTACCGGTGGAGCCACTATCATGCCGGCCATGAGCACACAGCTGGCGTCTTTGACCACTCGGGTACTGTCGCAACTCCACTTCACATTCCCTCGAGTTTCTTCTTCTGTTTACTGCACATTTCCTTTCATATGGTGGCGCACAACATCGCCAATCATCTCAGTATAATTAATATTGTATTTTTGAGCAGTTCGCTACCACTGACGGGTGGCGTTAATATCGCCACCTGGACCTCGTCCGAAGAATCACCAAGGGACTGGAGAGGCATAAGATAAGGCACAGGCCTTTGAATATCGTGCTAAAGCACTGAAGATTTCAGCAATATTACTCTCTCATTTGGCTGAATTCGTAAATTACGCAAAGCTACTGTGGATGAGGCCCAGCTACGATATTATCAACGCATTTCGGTACCATAGAGTTAAGTGAACGAGTCTTAACCTGACTTCAGTCGATTTTATTTCTCAACGCTTCAACATCTGACGCAACCTAGCATTTCCAATCACAACAACGTCCCGCCCTTACCTCACATTGTGCTATATACTATGCATACCAAGATTAACTGCCATAGCCTAACCAAAGTCGTCCTCTTCATTGCTATTGACGATTTCCCCTCGGTCACGTTCATTGATTTCCCTCATCTATCTTTATTAACCACCCCGCCCCTCGTTTCCTCCCAACACGAATTCAGAAATCAGACACAAAGGGAAAGCAAAAATGCTGGACAGAGGGACGCTCATCCGAGGGTGCAGGGCGCGCTTTTCATTTGGATGGTAATGGGAGGTGCACCATCGATCATTGCAGTGCAGCAGTGCACGGCACGGCAGGTGGAACACGGCCTTAGGGACAACAGAACACGATACCGCTGCCGCTGTATGAAATGTGAACACGGCAGGTGGAACACGGGCTGGGACAACAGAACACGGTACCGCTGCCGTTGTAGAAAATGTCAATACGGCAAGTGGAACGCGGCCGTAGGGACAACAGAACACGGTTCCGCAACCGTGGAATTATGAACACAGCCTAGGAATTATGAACACAGCCGTGGAATTATGAGCACAGCCGTGGAACGGAAGAAGTGCTGTGCAAGCATCTCTGAATCCTTGAGGACTGTTAGTGCATGACAACGCAAGAAAAGAATTATTCGAGATGTACTGGTAATGAATTACCCAATAAAAGAAAAATCAGCAATGCTCGAAACTATGCGAGCAGTGCAGCGATGAACCAGCAAGTAAGATTATGAGGTCCATAAACAAACGGTAACCCTTTATTCCATTGTGTTCTATGGAGGTTACTCTACTTAACAGCAGTAACAGATACACCTGTTGTTAATATTGTCAAATGCTTGAAAATACATGTAACGCATACTCAGCACTGAGCTTCAGTGCCTAAATAAGTATGAAACTTGCTGGTGAGCAAGCATTGCACGTATTCTCAACACTTTTGATAATGAGTGCTTTATTCTATTCTGGTAATAATAGCTAAAGATAACGAATAGCGTTAAAGGCAAAGTCAAAACATTAAAGCTCAATCGCAATTTAGCTATTCTGTGTAGGTGTCAAAGACTACTATGAACAGGACGTGCACAGCTACATTCCTGATTCCGCTAGTGGAGGCCAGTTCAGCGTGTGAGAAGCAGGGCAAGTTGAAGCAGTGTAGGTGTCTGTTGCTCGGTTTGAATCAGACATTGTTTGCTTCGAGGCATATGGCTGCCTTTCCAAGTGGATAGTGATTGTTTATTTAGAAAGTTTATTGGAGGTTCTGTGTATTCAAAAACCAAACGA
Organism: Parhyale hawaiensis; assembly: GCA_001587735.2. Taxonomy (NCBI): domain Eukaryota; kingdom Metazoa; phylum Arthropoda; class Malacostraca; order Amphipoda; family Hyalidae; genus Parhyale; species Parhyale hawaiensis. Next base: position 19,720,151 of record LQNS02278091.1, on the reverse strand, counting down.
GAGTGCTGCTGTGAAGCAAAATGGGAATTACAGCGATGAGAACAGATGTCGAGTGTTTCGACTGCCAAAAGACCAGTCTGAGAGACAGAACTGGCTTGAGGGAAGGGGTACCCGCAGAAAACCTTTAAATTTTTAAAATCCTTTTTTTTTTTGCTAAACAGTATCTATACATCTGACTGACGCGCAGGCGAAATTTTGGGCCACCAGTGTAACCCTAAGTGGTTGAAATTATTATTCGTCCGATCTTCGTGACACACGGCAGAAAGATGTAAAATCGAAAATAAATGGGGGTTTTAATCCCCTGCTCTTTCCCATTTTCGCCATCGAAAACGAGTTATTCAAAGAAAACGGGTTTTCTCGCCGAAAAACGGTTTTCTTCGAATAGCTCGTTTTCTACGGTGAAAATGGAAAAAAGTACATGAGTCAGCCCCACATTCTTTTTCGATTTTACATGCTTGTGCCAAGTTTGATCTAACTTTGAGAATAACTGAAGAAACCAAATGTGAATCTGTTAGCGGGAATTTTCATGGTGAAATAAAAAAAAAACGACTTTTGAAAGTAGAGGGATATTTTTCTTCTGATTTGAATAAAACTTTCTACTTATATGTAAAATTTGAAAAGAATGTGGGTTAGACTCGTGTACTTTTTGCCATAAGAAACGAGTTATTACAGAAAACAGGATTTTGGCCCCTAACCCTCCCCTGAAGTGTTTTTTTTTTATTTCTAAATGTATCACCTCCTACAGTTTTTGAGCTACAGAGATGCTTTTGGTATCAAAAGACGCGTATTGTAACTCTACATCAAGGAATTTATTGGTGTTTTCAATTTTCGAATCAGTAATTTTTTTTGGAACGCTTTTCATCAAAATAACTTATATATAAAAGAATTCACTTTTTTATAAAATTTCAAAAACTGCTTCAATATCAAAACCTCCAATAGATTCCTTCATTGGGCAACAAATTTCACTACTTTCGGATCGTAATCCAGCTCTCTAGCTCAAAAACTCTAGGAGGAGATATATTTTTCCCTAACCCTATATTTTGTATATTGTTTTACTACCTCATTTTCTATGCAAAAAATGAAAAGTGTATGAACAAAAACATTTTCTATTTCGATTTTCATATATGTGCCAAGTTTCAGTCAAATCGGTTCATAAATAAAAAAGTTTGTAAAAGTGCCGGTACCCTCCCCTTAATGTGCTTCTACCCCGTGAAAACTTGGTGATTTTCCTCAGAAGGACACGATTACTTTATTTGATGCTTCCAAACCTGAACGAGACCTACAGACGCAGTACAAGAACTTGATTATTTCAAGTTCAGAAAAAAGTTTGTGCGTTTCATCATGACGGAACACTTTAGCAAGTGCGGCCTCTCTTTGATTGTCGAAAGTAAGCGCATGATGTGTTCCCCATTGATCATCAGTGCGTTCAAGAACGGCATTAGTGCACGAATGAGTAATATAATTAATCCCAATAATGGTTTGAGATCGCATGCAATGAACTGTGATATCCCGTTCGACAAGGATCCATAATGTTCTCACTCTTCTTCAAGCCCACACGTCAGCCTGTGTGGACACCGAGAAGGAGAAGAAATTCGTGTTTTTCACACGTCAGTTGGAGACTTTTATCATAGATGCAGTTTTCCATGAATGATTACTTTGCTCTTCAGTCATACTTCAAGTGTCGTTATGAACAGCTCAGAGACATTTTGGGGGTACCAAGCAAATGTAAGATGCAGTGCATCCCTTCACAGAGACAATTGAAGAGTCTTTTCATTTGTTTCTGTCCCTTCATCTATTGACAAGGATCAGGGGCTAAAGGAAACATTTGACAAAGTCCAGACGCTGCTGTAGAAATACGTGTTTGTCTTGGTAGATGAAGTTTTGGTTTGCGAACTGCAGTGTTTTTTGGTGGGCCCGGCTGGTCGACAAAGTGTTCGAAATTTTTCCTTCTATGTATGTTTGTTTGTGTAAATGTTTTTTGAAATAACAAAGCTTTAAATATAATTCATTTCGTACAGTCGAAAACTGCAGCAACTTGGCTGCACTAACCTAATACCATGATACATGTTAAGTGCAGCTAAAATAATTATTTCAAAGCATAACAGTGCCTAAGAATAGTTTATGATGTCGATCTAATAGCTTCTTTTCACTTCTATTTCATTGCAAAAGTCAATTTTTATGATTTTTTCTGTCCAATAGAAAATATTATGTTATTCAAACGCAATAGCCTCCGCTAGCCGCAGCTTGTATTTCTCCAAAAGATTTGGAGTAGAAATAATGCGATGAAACCAATGTTGCTGTCATTGCTGAACACCTGATCAAACATACTAACACAAGAAACGCTCTTCATGATTGAGATTCACCAAACAATACCAAGCACACAACTGACAAAGTGAGTTAAAGATTAGACCCATATGATAAGGTGACTAGCGGCTACAGAAGCCAAGACAAAAGAGCAATTCTCCAATATATTATGTAGGTATTATGATAGCGTATGAAGGAGCATACATGGAGTATTCCGTTGTCACCAAACATAGCACTGACCAACAGTTAGTCGAGGCTCGTGAAACCCGGTGTCACAAAGTATGACCCAAAGCAGCACTGCGTCACTAATATTCAGAAGAGGATACTGAGACAAAAGCGTCTGAGACCGACTGACAATCAGATTTAGTTTTGTTTGCTTTTACTTTCATACTCGACTTGACGTACCAGCGCACTAATCAGAGGGGGAGACCCAGTACCACACACACGTTGGTTGTGAATCACCATAATCAAGGTAGGATCGTCGGCATACGGTAGTTCACCATTGTGCTGTCCAGCGAGGAGAACGTCACTAGTGCACGTTGCTAAAATCGATTGTTGCTTTGAGGAACGCCCGCCTGAAACCGCACTAACACTGGTTTACAATTTTTTTTTTTCTCTCTCTCTAGTTACGGACTGCATAATTGGCCACTGATTTCCATAAGAATTGCATTATATGAAACGTCCAGGAAGCAGGGAGAGCAACGGGAGAACTCACTTGGCCAAAACAAAACATAGCAGTGACCACACATGACGTCACGCCGATAAGTCCAAGTATTTTGCGCGTGGGACCTCTAGCCTTCGTTGGAAGGGCACCTAATCCAAACGAAGTAAAAATATAATAAGTGTTGGATGATCGAGGTGAGAGCAATTACTGCTCAAACTTAATGTTCTTTACGACACGCATTTCACAGTGTTGTATTCATGGGTGCAGCGCAAGTAGCTGCCAAGTCATGAGAAGGGGGTTGGATGGATTTAAGTAGAAAAAGGCTGCACTATGTTGAAAAATAATTAGTGAAGAGCATTATGAATCAAATTTAAAGTATAAAATAGACTGCAGTTAAGAGAACTGAGTTAAATCAAGGGGCCATAGCTGTCAAGAATTTGCCTCTTATGCTCCGGTAGTCTCCACACGGGAGCAGAGAGTTACACTCCTTAAACCCTAGGCTCCCCCTTCTAACAAGATAATTTGAGCTTAAATTCAAGGCCCGCAGTTCTTTAACTAATACTCAGAGATTCTTTGACTGATACACTTGATCTATTTACGCGCGTGAAGCTTATAACTGATCACTTTTTGCTAATATATAAAGGGCTCATGGGTTGTTCAGTAGCATTCGTCGATGCGACTCATATAGGTCTTGTGGCACCAAGTTGATGATGCTTTAGGATGCGGTTTGACGTGAAGCAATCCGTTACACTCTCTGCTTCCTGGAAATGTCGATAAATGATTGCAGTGGGCGTTCTGCAGGAAAAGCACCGGTGACACACGAAAAAAACAACACGTGATTACTTGAAAATGGAACGTGATAGGCGAAAGCGAAGTTGACATTGGAAATCACGAAGGTGCGGTTGAATGCATTGCAGTCGGAAATGCTTATTGACTTGTATAAAAGATTCACTTATCATCAACAGCACACGTTGCCCACGTGCGACGCAAAACGACGAATGAGTGATGGAACTCATCCAACTTGTGCAAACGCTCACGTGGCTGGTCTTCTCAAACGTCGACGAAAAATTTGCTGCCTTAGACCGATGGTGCGCGGCACAGATTACACTGCCGTGAAAGGAATGCAGGTGTCAGCTTCGAAGCCTCAATGCAAAATGAACACGGCGGTCTCTGTTAATGTCGTAATAAGTTAAAAATTGTGTTCTAATCAGAATTTGCAGCGCCGCACAGCGTGATAGCTATAAACATTAGATTGAAGAAGAAGAGCATCCAATTGAACACTTCCATAACCCCCGGCCTAATTCAGATAAATTTCCGGTTTTCCGGGCCCCGCCCACTTGCGGTTCGTCCCTAACATAGCTCCGCTACGATGAAGTGCCACGACCATAACCAGGGAGCAAAAAGTGTAACGGGAAGGCTCGATGGGACTAGAATAAACTTAGCCGTGACCGCATGTATACGCCGAATGGCGTCACATCGACGAGTCGAAGTATTTGATTGTGGGACCTCAGACCTTCGTAGGTTGGAGTCTTAATCTTTACCAACGAATATAGGCAGCGTTATACTCTGTACGCGAGAGAAACCACTGCAACAGTTATAGCTCAAATTTTCTGTTCATGACATCATTATACTGTGTATAGTGTGTGGGTGCAGCTCAAGTAGCTGGCCAGTCATGAGCGAGAGATTGAATGAAGTATGTCGAAAAAATGCGTTGAAATGTTTAAATATGTTCCGGGGAAAGCACTGTGAACTAAATATGAAGTGTAAATAAGGCTTCAGTTCAAAAAAATGAAGTAGCTAAGGCTGCCATACCGGCCCAAATTTCGCACCTAGTGCTGTGAAAATTTCCACCAACCTCCGCTGCAATTTTCTATGGAAAATTGTTTAATGCTTAATTAGTATATATTCTCTTCATTTATATAAACGCAATTGCGCATAAAAGATGAAAATCGCAATTTACGACTATTTTTCTATCAAAATTAGTTAAAGTACTCATAGGCTGCTCAGCCATAGATTCGTCGATGTGATGCCGTTGATGACAACATTTTTTGATGCTAGTTTCTCATAATTCCTCCCGTTAAGCCCTCTGCATCCTGGCCATAGTAAACGGCTGGGCCGCGCGTGACGCCGGGCCGAAACAAAAGTGTTTAAATAGGCAGCGTTCCTTCTACTAACGCTCCGCAACAACGCGTCACTGCACGAGAGATATGCGGAGGTCAATAGTTCACTAAAACACACGTAAAGCGCGATGGAATGTTGGAAAAACTAAAGGATGATAAATCAGACCGTCGAAGGTAAGTCATCCTACCGAGCAGAAAAATGCTCAGCGATACGTATATGCGAGCAGGGCTGTGAATAACGCCGAGTTGGAAGAGAGTTTTATTTCATAAAAACCGAGACCAGAAGACTACCTTAAAAACTCTGCAACGAAAGCTTTTAGTTTGGTGCAGTTGAAAAACGAATTTGACTATATGGGGCTCTGCTTTTCAACACATTCACTACCATATGAGCCACCAGTGGCTTAATCTGACTTAACCCTACAAAAACAGGGGTAGCCCCAGAAGCTAAAACAGTGACTCAGCTTCGGGCGGAGCTGCGGCGGCCTTAAATGTTGCAAGGGTTTCCGGAGGAACTGCGTTTGGTAGCGAATGTGTTACTTAAACAATATAAAGAATTTACAGTTCAGGTCAGCGGGCAGGAAAAGCGCATAGGGAATAAAAAAAAATAAATAAAGCGGAGGGTCTGGAGGACCCTCCAGATAGTACCAACGCTCTCCTCTCCAGTCTCTAAGCACTCACATGACTCAGGTGATGCAAAAGTTAAGTAATTATGACTCGAGTCGGTTGGGACGCACACAGCCAGCTATAGGGTATGCACTGTGTCGCTGACAGACAGAAGCGGAAACACAGACACGCATACTGTTCCCAATACAGCTAAGCTACCAGTCACGTTACAGAGGGCTGTAAAATTATTTCAGGTCTGGGAACTGTTGACTCCGCTCCGTTGCGCAAAAAGTTTTTATCACAAAAGATGGGAAGTGAAACAAAGAGAGGCAGATCGAACACATGGGATGGATCTAGGAATTCAAAGACCCTCGCCGATAAGCTCCCCCTGGTGCTATCATGAGCTGGGGCGGTGGTCTGCAGCGCCGTATCCATTGCCCGGTGACGGTGTGCGTGTTAGGTTACAGCAGTGAGTGGGACACACTGGGGCGGCGGCGGCAGTGTGTTACGGAACATATAGCATTAAAGTGGCATCAAATGCAGCACTTACGAAGATATTCTGTTGTGATACCACATATCTCAGCTATTTACTCCTGTAAAGTACGTGTTAAGTCTTGACGTTTGCTTGCTCAGTGTTGCGCAGTGAACGTTCCAAGTACGACTATGAAAACCGGACAACGCCAATATCTACTTTCAAACCACACAACATGCAGCCACATCCACAGACCGCACAACGTGCAGCCACATCCACAGACCGCACAACGTGCAGCCACATCCACAGACCGCACAACGTGCAGCCACATCCACAGACCGCACAACGTGCAGCCACATCCACAGACCGCACAACGAGCAGCCACATCCACAGACCGCACGACGTGCAGCCTCATCCACAGACTGCACAACGTGCAGCCACATCCACAGACCGCACAACGTGCAGCCACATCCACAGACCGCACAATGCGCAGCCACATCCACAGACCGCACAACGCGCAGCAACATCCACACCTTTCATGTCAGTGCATATCGATCAGGACCCCTACGGGCCTTCGTTGCGTCCCACAGGTGTGGGGCTCCAAACCCTGCCATGAATTTCACTGCAAGGGCTGACAGTCGGCATACGTTGCCTGCCTGCTCGAGCGGACCTCATGTGGAGAGAAAATCAAACGGTATGCAAAGGTAAAGATGAGCCAACAGCTGAAATGGATGGTGCAACAGCATCTAACACGTAGAATAAATTGAATGCACGGGTTTATGTGTATTACCGTGTGACATGAGCCCACCAAAGACTATAAGCGAAATATTAATCAGAAAACAGAGATTTATACGGTACATGAGAGGATTAGAGCTGTCCTTAACTACTAGGTGAAATGTAATGTATGTAATTTCAACTGATGTGACTATGCATATAAAGTTGATAGAATTCTGTTGACGCTGAGGCACATGCAAAATCAATTACGATCTCTAAGCTACAGTAGAGAACACGAACATTTAGTATCTTGTATAGTTATAACAGAGCGTGGCGCCTAGAGCAGTCACCTAACAGTGAAGACTGATGAGATGGGCAGGAGAGAGAGCTGCGAGCACCATCGGCACTAAGCATGTCTAGTTTAGTTTACGCGCTACGGATATGTATGCGTCATTATAATGTTGTGGATGCCATCGGCGTAGTAAATAAACTTCGCTAGTAATTTCGACAATGTACGGCACTTAGGTAAAAATAAATATATTCATCAAGAGGGACACCGTCGATATGCAAGTCAGTATCCCGGCCACGCATTTATGCCACGTTATTTTATGCCGCGTTATTTTATGCCTCGTGCAGTGGCTGCCACATAGTTTGAAAAAAAAGAAAGGAAAGGGACACGAAGTATGTCAAGAGTAATGGGGAACAACATAAGCATAGGAGCAGCAAGTTGGGAAACTAGAGGTAAATCAAAACAAAAATTGTCAGTAGAAGAAGTAAAACGTAAAATCATAAAGAAGAAACATACGTCGCAATAACCTAGCTACGGGTATCTTATTAGACTCTCTTAGGAGGACCAATTTCCAAACGATAGGAGGGCTGGACGAAATTTTTCCAACCCTATAGCTTTGGAAAACCCGTGCCCCATGCGGGAGAGAAGCAGTAACGCTTGCTGCACTTGTGATAACAAATTTTTCCCTTCCTACAGACTGCAGTGGCTGAGGATGAAGACCAGGAAAATATTGCAGGCATCAAAGAGGCACAAACTACAACGCTGGGCCATAACGAATAAAGAACGACCCAGTAAATCCGAGCTGATCCACCAAACGAGTGGTAATCCACCTAACGAGCTTCCACCGCTGTTTTTATTGCCCGACAGATGGCATCGCTGTTTTGATGTCGGAAAATTAGAGCGAATAACAGCCGACCGTTATCCACCTAATCCCCCCCTCAGCCTCAGCACTTCGTTGCACCTTTACGTCGAGCTTCTTATTGCTGTTCCGTTAATGTTGTCTCTTGTTTTCCAGAACCTTATCTTATATGTATACTCTCGTACGATTCTCCTCTAAACGATTACACAGTGCGCCAAAATGTGCTCTTAACCTCAGCACGCTATTTGAATGCCTCTTCTAAAGTAGTAATTTATATTTTCATATATCTCTCGATTTCTCAGATTTGTTCAATGAACAAATTATGCCGCATCTCTACTTGACTGACTGACAATTTGTCTACTTCCCATCTCTACTTGACTGACAATTTGTCTACTTCTCATCTCTACTTCATGCACTTATATCAGATAACTCGTTTTCTTTCTGTTTACTTTATAAATAAACTATGTATGGATCAAATATATATATATTTTTTTATACTTACGGTGGAAACCCAGACCTCGCCTATTATTCCAATGCAAAGTTGAGGCTAAATCCAGTTTATAAAGAATATGAAGAGCTCTATTTTATTTTTAACCAATGTAAGCCAATGTTTTGTTCAAAATCAGCAGCACAATTATTGTAAAATTCCTGTAGCAACACCTACTAATTTGCACGAAACCAAGGACTACAAACTCAGGGATTCTCCAGAAACTAATTTTTATGTATTCCTTCGCTATGTTTTGTATATCACAAAGTTTTGCCTTGTTCTATATGCTTCACCATCGACTTCATCGTTCGCTCTCAAACTAACATCACACTCGAACGAAAGAATCTTCACTCTTGCTTTTCTTAAATAGCTTACAGGCGCCGTGTTTCCCCTCAAAAATTGCATTGCATCCTTGTTGTGTCAGTGGGGCTTATGAGTACATCCTCGCACTCTTGAATCTCCTCGCTGCTTTCAGACTCCCTCGCGATCTGGGTATGTAATTTTCAAGATATCCTGCCATCACCATCAGACTCCAGGCTGAACTGCTCTCCCTTCACAGCATAGCATTTCTATTGCAGCATTTTGCCGTTGCTTCTGTTATCATAGCTCTATCTGCCCTAAACAGATTGGTTTTATATTCCCTGGATGCACTCTTCAGCTGCAGTGCTCATTCAATCATTTCACTAAGAGAATTCTGGAAAAGTAAATCTTCTAAGGCTCCTAGAAAACGCTTTTTATCAATCACTATAACTGCTTCAGAACCTGAAACAGCAATCTAAAACTGGAAAACTTTTCGAGCTCGCGATTAAAAATGAATCAAAATTTTGTGACGAAACAGAGCTTGTTCTTGAGAAACAAACTGTTGCTTGGCATCTAGCCTTCCGTCCCGTCAAGGTAATAACCTTTTTTTAAATTTATGCTTCATGCCGATATGACTGCATATGCACTAGAGATCTAGTCTCTTGACCGACGTATTACGCGAGAAAAAAAAAAAAAAAAACGTTGCTCGATCCAAAAAATTCAATATATATCAAGTATAGGATATGGTTACTCGAGGACCATTTCCGTTACTCGAGCGCTCAAGGCGTAGTGTGTGTTCACTGCGATGCTCTCCAATACAGCTCCGTTCGATACTCTCACTTCTCATTAGTCGAATCACTTCAAGTTGAACGTTTATTGCAGCACTGAGTACTTACTTCTTTGAGTACCAACCGACTAGAGTAACGCTGTACAGCTGTCTCTTTGAATTGATCACGCACAATAGGATCAAGCTCAAAGCAAGGCAAGCATAGGAACATTTATTTGTTCTCCATTCATATCTTCATAGGTGAGTGTGACAAAACGCATAAATTAACCGAAGTGCTTGTTTGCCTGCTGCTGATGACATAGAAAATCTCATGTGTTCGATCTTCCCAAAACAAATCGATTTTCCTTTGGGGAAGCGGAGCTTTATAACATCCTGTCAAAATGCTCTCCCGTTGCCTTAAGATTATTAGAGTCCGTATATACTCACGAGTAAGCCCCTACGCTCAATGATCTTACAAGCTCCGCAAAACTTTTCATTCTGAAATGATACATGTAAAGGACTTCTCATTTTTTGAGTATTTATGATACAATACTTAAGCATATCAATCCATCATTTTTAGAACAGTTTCGATGCTTCTAAATTTCCTGAGGATGATTCATGAGTGAATTGAAAGCTTGAATGTAGTTTTTTTCGAAAAATGAGTTTTACTACAACACTACTCTTATTCTTCATTATAAAATCTCCCAAAACAATATCACAGACATGAACAGTTATCGTGATTAAGCTTCGGAACAGAGGACACATGACTTATTTCGTTATGGAGCCTAGGATATAGGACTCACATGCCTGATTATGCAATGGAATCGAGGACACAAGACTCATTATGTAATGGAACCGATCGAGGACACAGGATTCGTAATGCAAGAGAACAGAGGACACAGGTTTCGTTATAAAATGGAAACCAAGCACACAGGACTCGGTTTCAAATTAAGTTCACTGGAATACCAGTTTTTTTAGTCAGCATAATTTTACAGTTTCGCAAATGAGAGATACCTTCTTTATGCCACAAATTTAGCATGATAGAGATATCAACATCGACTGATAAGTTTAAACAACTATTCAGCTCAATATTCGCTAAACACTACAAGCGCTTTAAGTGGTGCCCTCAGTACGTGGTTAGTGGTAGTATTCTCCTGGTTTAACCGCTGCCACTCCCTCACAGGTCAGTTGATATGTGCTCTACGACGACCATCTCGCAAAATTCTTGCCTGATGGGATTACAGGAACTGTCATCAGCTCACGGCAGACATGCGCGCTTTGCACAGTTATTATCGTTTATGAATCTGATTCCTAAGATTGAAATATACCTGGCTATTAATAGGAGTTTCTCAATGATCATGCGTTCTGCACTGGTAATAGCTGTAGGGTTGACCCGTGACTGCCAAATGGTGCAGTGTCGAGTGTCGTGTATTGCGCTCTACAAGCTACAAGTGAGGGACAAGCCGTGCTAAGCAACTGACATAATTGTATCCGTACTACTGAAGGTCAAGATGCGGTCAGCATGCGAATATTACGGCATCTAGTCTACTAAGTACTTCAAATGTTGGTAATTGCGAGTAGTCTAATGAGAGTTTCTGCTTTCAATCTCCCCGTGGCCCGAAAAAGGCGGAACTACGACGTCGTCAAGCAGATGGACAGGAAAGTGCAGAGCTTCAGCTGACAAGATATTCAAAGATTAAGGAAGCCTAAGTCTACGCCAGCCCGTGCTACGTATCAAGTGAACTCAGCGTGTGTCCCGNTGGCCCGAAAAAGGCGGAACTACGACGTCGTCAAGCAGATGGACAGGAAAGTGCAGAGCTTCAGCTGACAAGATATTCAAAGATTAAGGAAGCCTAAGTCTACGCCAGCCCGTGCTACGTATCAAGTGAACTCAGCGTGTGTCCCGGAACCTGTCCAGAGACGCGTGTGTTGCCCAGCCCGTGCTACGTATCAAGTGAACTCAGCGCGTGTCCCGGAACCTGTCCAGAGACGCTTGTGTTGCCCAGCCCGTGCTACGTATCAAGTGAACTCAGCGTGTCCCGGAACCTGTCCAGAGACGCGTGTGTTGCCCAGCCCGTGCTACGTATCAAGTGAACTCAGCGCGTGTCCCGGAACCTGTCCAGAGACGCGTGTGTTGCCCAGCCCGTGCTGCGTATCAAGTGAACTCAGCGCGTGTCCCGGAACCTGTCCAGAGACGCTTGTGTTGCCCAGCCCGTGCTACGTATCAAGTGAACTCAGCGCGTGTCCCGGAACCTGTCCAGAGACGCGTGTGTTGCCCAGCCCGTGCTGCGTATCAAGTGAACTCAGCGTGTCCCGGAGCCTGTCGACGTCCAGAGACGCGTGTGTTGCCCAGCCTACCACTCTGGTGCAGCACGAGCCTGTGATCGAGCGCAGTCAGGGAACGAATTAAAAATTCCAAGATGGCTGGAACCCAATCTCTTGAGCGAGAAGAACGTCGCATTTTGTGAACATGAAAGAGTCCCCGTGAGTGCAGGGCTCGCCAAAAATGCGGACTGCACTACAAACACTTCTGGTGCAAATTTTAAATGGCGGCGAGTCAACTTCAGACCACACGGTTAAGATTAACTGCAACGTCTACCAGGAAACAAACATGCGCTTTTTGTGGACATAATTTCAAGTAGAACGCAGTTCTTGTCAGAGACTTGAGCCAACGTTTCTATAGCCCGTGAAAATTAATGGTGCTAACAGGAAAAATAAATCGATAATTTCCATTGGTTCCCTCTTGCCTCTGTCAGTTTCATATGCCAGTGTCCCAATTTAAAAAACGAATTTCGATTCCATTAAACCCCGATAACTTTACCCAGTTTTCTAAATTCGTATATAGACAGAAAGTTACACTTGCCATAGCGACCATTATACCATCGAAGAGTCATCTGTATAGTTATGATACATTACATCTTGAGAGCTATAGATGAGCAAGAGGCAGTACAAAGCAGCTACTCTATGGTGTTGTACTCACTTTGATAGGTTCTCTTCCTCCAAAGGCTTCAACTTTTTCTTTTTATTTTTGTCGTCCTTCTTGTCATCTCTTTTTCTCCTCTTGTCGTCGCCATCTTGTCCATTGCACATCACTGCGTCCATGGAGTCACTGGAATCAGTCACAAAAACTTTCTTCGACGGATCATCGTCCATGAGTGGCTGTGAGAGTTCGCCTACGATGGGCATGTACGTGTCCATGGGCTCGAGACCATTCGTCATCAACATATCATCGTCGTCGGGCTTAAGTTTGAGGCGGACCTTGTGGTCCTGCAAGTCCGCAACAGAACCGTGGCCATGGTAATCACCGGAGATGGTAGTGGCTTGGGTAACAAACGGACTGTTGGTTACAAGAGTGCCACTACTGACAGTACCCACAATTGTTCCGTTGGTGACAATTGTACCGTTCGTAACTATGGCCCCGTTACTGACCACGCATTGGGAATCCAATAGTCTGTAGTCGATGGTGCTGTGCAGATGCTCCTCATCTTTGTCTTCCTGTTGCTGCTGTTGATCCATGAGCTCGAGAGTGCCGTTAGTTTCCGCTGCAGGTCTGAGCTGGTTTGGTAAGACAGTGACGGCTGCAGCAGTCTCGTCTCTATTTCTAATGGAGTCCGACAACTTTCTCTGCAAGTCTTCAAACTTTTTTTCCTCAAAACGCTTCTCCAGGTCTTCTTCTGTAGCGTGATTATTATTGATATTGTTATTATTGTTCTTGTTAGAAGAAAACGTAGTGACAGCCTTAGAACGATGATTGCTATTATTTGAGCGGTTTTTGCTGCTGGAAGAAAGACTATTACCACTAGCACTATAATTAAGACGCGACGAACCAGTGCTTCCACCACCTCGATCGCTGACATCCGACAAGAGCTCCACTTTATCGCTGGTGGCGCTGCTGATGCTGAGGGCGTTCGTTCTTTGGGCCGCTACGCAGCTTCTCACAATCTTGTGAACATCCTCTTCCAGGCTCGAGCTGCTGCCTTCAACACGACCCGAGTCCAGCAGAGTCTTGCCCTCCAGACTACCTACACCTGACGACGTCGATTTCACGAGGCGTTGAGACGATCGTCTGTTCGGCAGGGCGGCCCCATGCTCCTCTTCAGACAGGGACTCCAGCAACGCTCCCTCAAGCGTGGCGCTTCTGAGTCCGCTGCGAGTTTTGCTGCTCCTGCAAACAAGAGGAGAGACAGAGTTAACTTAGCCATTTTTTTTAAACTATGCATGCGAAGTTACTCTGAAAGAAGACCTGATACGTGAGATACGCACTAGTCAGTACACATTAGGTTGCACCTAATAACTGAACACGAGAATTATTCGCTGCTAGGCTGGAACCATGTTGAAGTGGACACCTTGAAAAATGGTGTGCAGTATATCATTTGGGAGAACTGCAACATTAGCTTATGCACGCAGTAATGTAATCCAACTTCTTGGGTCACGCTGGAACCATTGCTCAATCTTGTCTTCATTCTCTCTCCTGCTCATGTGTCTCTCTAAGCTGATCTTACATGTATACATTAAACATATCTTGCAGTGTGTCTTTGATCTGCTATCTCTAGTTTTTCTCAGGTGTTTATCGCTATCCATTACTTGATTTCACCTTCCTGTATTCACTTCGTACCTTCTGATCTACCGTTAGCGTCAGTAGAGCCTCTACCGGTTATGGCAATGCTTCTCGAAACTTCGATGCTTGTACTTTTATAGCGACCATATCGGTTCTTAGGGGAACAAAGCGACCGAATCCTCAGGGCTGGTATATTAGAGACACTCCATGTAGTGTTTGGAAGGGGCTTGAGAGCTGGTTGGTGATTTGAAAAAGGCACGCGTGAGGAAAAAGTACTACAAATGTGAAGGAAATATCAGGTACGTTTCTTCAGTCGCCGTAGTCAGGTCAATGGCCAATAGACAACACCCCAACCTCCGTCCTGCTCTCGGTATCGCTTCCCTTCGGCCGACCGTCCCCAACCACCAGGCTGACCAATGGCGGGGAGCGACGGTAGTCGCGAGCGATTTTGTCCTAGAGCGGAAAACAAAATTGGTCAATCGACCTAAAAGATGAGGGACCGCCGCCAGCACCGATTGCTCTCGATCGCAGAAAATCCAGGAAAAAATGACCCAGTAATGGTCTAACTTTCAGAGGATTTTTTCTCTATGGAGTCTGATATGTCAGAGAGGGCAAAAGTTCTCTGAATATTCGAAAGCCATTGAACAAAATGACCTTTGCCAACTGACTACCACAGGAATTCAGTCCTTATAGGAAAAGTCCGAAATCAATTGAGGCATACTCAATTTGCAGTAGCTCTGCATATTTTATGGATTTAAACTTTGCATAACTGACTTACCCCATGAAATGTATAAAGAAAACGTCAGTCGTATCATTTTGTGACAGACATATATCAGTTGGATCTCTAAATATTTTGAAACAATTCGTAACAGTGGAAATTCACTATGCTCCCGTAGATTAGTGTTGTTGTAGTAGCTGCATGGGACGATAGACTGTGAGCCTCCTGAAATTCTTCTAAAAGCGTCATCAATGTGGGTCGGTGCAGTACATACGACGCCAAGTCTATCTTAATGGACTCGAATTACCTCACCAGTGTTGACGCTTCCAGTGTTTCGGAAGAGAAATAAAGTATTTTGATAAAAATATAGGCGATGTCATGCTGAACAACGTACGCGCACCGGAACTAATAAAACTCGGGAGGGACATCTAAAGAGACAGCAGACCATTAAAATATATAGAGATACCACAAGTTAAGGAAATAAGTGAGCACGAGAAGAAAAAAATCTACACAATACGCCTGACTAAGCTTATCTCAAGTAATAAATCTTAGCCTAACTCTGTGGCCAAGATTTTCTAGCAGGAGGAATTCAGAATCGTACAAAAATATGCATGCGACAGCCAGTATTGTGCCTATGCACAGTGGAATGCACTTTCCAAGTAGACAATCGTAGAGGAATGAGATTCTCTGAGGCATGTAATGCAAAGGATTCATAGGTTAGAAAAGACTGAGAACTACTGCCACGCGACCCTTGGGGAGAGAAAGAATTTGAATTTTCTTCACTTTATGCCAATGCATATTGCAGTTCTGCTCACTCAAAAAAAATCACTTACTCTGAACACTGGACCTAACTGCGTAAAGAAAATAGAGACTGAGATATTGTACAAGCTAGAAGCATTTCTATTACGAAAATGACAACCCGTACAAAAGAAGGAACGAGGGACATGTTGTATGCTAAGCAGAACCAAGAAGCCAAGCATAGAGGTATACCGCGCTTGGAAATGCAGTCACGAAAGAAGAAGAGGAGCAATATGCAAAAGTCGTCATTAAGCGAAACAAATATAGGAAAGTAAAGTGCCCAATGAACAGAAGATGTTCGAAAGTCCTATCCACGGCTACCGTGGTGTGATGGTTCCCTCCAGCGTCGCCATAGGCTATACACACATTAGAGGTAAAAACTTAAAAATCAAGGAAATTTTTACAGCTGGTGACATTTTTGAACTGTTTCGTTGTAGCGTATTAAACACACACCGTTGAGAAAGTCGATATCACAATATTACCTCAGCTTAGGATTTTATGTTTTTGTCGTAGGTAGTTTGTCTCTGTTTGCCTGGCTGTAGGTCTGTCACCAGGACTCTTCAAAAACTAATGGACTGATGTCTGTGAAATTTATAGGGACTGTTAATTAAGTATGTCTTGGGAGGAACAGATGATTAAGTTTTAGTGAAGATCCGTTCAATCCGTTTTTTCTCTTATTTGGTAACAGAACTCAAACAGTTATGAACGGCTCTTCATGAAATTTGCAGGAATTGTTAGGAATGCTACGAAGAGCCACTGACTAATTTTGTAAGATAATTTCTCGATTTATATATCTATATTTTTATTTTTATGTTTGTCAGTCACATAATCTAAAAAGTTATAAACGAAACTGCATGAAATTTACAGGACTTGTTAGAAATGTTAATAGGCACAAATGATAAAAAATTTTGCGTGGTGATCTGTTGGTCCATTCTTGTTTTGGACTATATATATTATATTTCCATAGTATTCATCAGATTATAACTCAAAAAGTTACATACGGATCTTTAGACAATTACAGCCACGGTTATCAATACCATAAGGCAAAAATTACCAAATTTTGGAGACGATAAAAAAGAAATTTTGGTTTCAGCACTAATTTGAATTTTTCTCTAAAATTACTTTGCTTGGCGGAGGTATGCGCTCTCAGAGTGCCTCTCTCGTTAATGAACGACACATTCGATAAAAGCGATTATAGAATGCTTTCCCACACAGGATCAACGCGCGTGAGAACAGCAAGTCGGGAAAGAAGAGAGAGAACAAAATAAAGTAACATCCGTACGAGTATGGATGGGGAAAGAAGCGATGTGGGGGCAAAGGAAAGACGTCCCGAAGGCCTAACTATGGCTAGGTAACTTACAGAGTCGTCCTGGGGTAAGGCCTCCTTAAGTACAGGCCTAGGTTTAAGTCTCATAAATGGTCCGATTACGTACAGTCCCTGGACGAATTCTTAGACGCAGCCTGATATTTCTGTAAAGTACTCTAACTTATTTCTGACATATCTTGATGGAGAACTTCATTTCAACTAGTTAAGGGTTACAAATTACCAAATTACATTTTCGATCTGAGAAACCCAAAATATGCAGCAGAGGTACTATAAAAATATCAGGCTGCATCTAATAAGTTGTCCAGGGACTGTACGGATAGGGCCAACTTGGTGAAGTCGAGACCCTTGCAGGGCCGTACTTCAGGAGGCTTTGGCTGGAGTCGCTACTACCATAACATATATAGGCGAACCTAATTAACATATCCCTGTGGTCTATGGTCCATCCTATCCCCTGAGTGGGGGGGGGGACTCCTGCGCACTATTCAGGTCCCAGTGAAGAAGGGGAGTGGCAATACTCTCTCGTCTCTAGGTGATTCTCTTCTTAGAGCAGCATTTAAACCTTCCTAGAAGTTGTCTTTCAATTTTAGCTCCGGGTGCGGCCAAAACTCAGTCAGGGTTTGGAAGGAACTCGATGCTGAGCTCATGTACATCCATAACGCTGTGTTTATGCGTGTTACCGGACTTGCACTGCCATGTCACCTCCTCCTTCGCGTCTAGGACCCACCCTCGCTTGCAATCAATTGAGGACAATATCATGAAAGGCTCTTATGATTAAACCAAGTGCATAGAACAGAAACTATCGAACCAAACACAAGATATTGTTCTCTGACGATAGTTAAATTTAGTTAGCCTACGTAGTTTCAGCCTCCTGAGCTTCTGCAACGGCTTTTGATGAGAAGTAGACAATATGTTTGAAATGTAACGCGCGCTGGACTTGGAAACAGTAGGTGAAGAAAAAGATGACTAGTAGGACAATGACTATCAGTAGATGTAGGAAAAAGAAAGGCTGCAAAGAGGGTTCAGAACAAATGATATCCTTAGGGCTTAGCTTATAATATCAGGATGCAAACTATAGTCCACCAGTGGCGGCTTCCCAACCCAAAACACCTGTGAATCTAACATACCGCCGGGGTTCCATCCCATACTCCTGAAGGGATAGCACTGGTATGAGCAACAGCGGGCAACTAGCGCTGATAACAATTACTGCTACTCACGATCGCAGCGCATGTTGAATGCTATGTAAGGGTAACTGTAAGCATATTTTCCATGCAAGTTTTGCGTATCTTTTGGTGTGGGCATTTTTATTCCAGCCAGGGAGCCCGCGCCTCTCGTGAGGCAAAGAAGCGCTAACGAGAGCACCTCGGCAGCCGCATGCTGAATGCTGATCAACGGTCCTTCGAAATTCAATACTGACGCCAAATATTTGGCGCGAGGCTTGAAGAAGAAAGGCACAGAATATTGCGCAGCGCCTGAAATATTGAGCTTGCGGATCGAAAAATGCTACTGCTATTCAATATAAAACTTTTTCACTGAATGGTCTAGACAAAACGTGACTCGTATTTTATACCATAAAACAGCACTTTTTAATGTAAACGGCAAGAGTGAAGAGCAATAATTGATGAGAACATCATAAATAAATTATAGCGCACACGAAAATTTTTTCTTTGCAACGTTGGTGTTTTGTTCGCCACTAATGCAGTGACGGACACATTATAGTTAAATTTCATTACAAGATACTTTCCTTTCAGTCTGGGCCTGCCAAAATTTCTTCCGGTATATTCAAGGAGGATCATGAACAAAAAAGTCCATTAGTATTAACGAGAATAAGGAAGACAAAGAATACAACATGACCACGAAGAGATGGATGATAGTACATACTATAAGTAAAGCTTAGGAAAAATGTGGATTCTCTTTTGAGTGCAACTCCCATAACCTTCCGTTCCATGTACCTATTCTGCGCTCCTCGAAAAAGGAGAAAATGCATGGATGCAGATTCCAAGCACCGTATATACTAATTTCCAATATCATGAAATCTTAAGACTTTGGTAGAGCTAAAACAATTATATCTCGGCCGCTCCTAATTCTTTAAGGCTTAAGTTATTATAGATAGTATTTTTCAACACTATAATAGGAACCGTGGACGTACAGGACTGATAGACGAGAAAAAATCAGGATAAGATAGTAAGAGCATCGCTGCCCTTAATGGGCGCCCTTATTTTCGCCCCCTGGCAGTTCACAGAGCGCGGCGCTACGCACACTCAGGCCTGGCGCCCGCAGCAAGCGGTATATTCCAAATTGTTACCACGAAACTCTGAATGCTCAAAATCATTTGTTACCCGCACTTATGGGCGGAGGTATAGGCTAAAGAGGGCTAAATCAGCGTCCAGCAAAATAATAGCAAGATGAAACTGGCTGTGAAGCCCGTGCTAAATGTTTGACCTAGTGAAGAGAGGAAAAAATTAAAAAAGAGCGTAAAGGCAGAATAGAAAAACAATCTGAATCAAAAGCAATCATTATTGCTACTAAATTGATCGGAATGGCTTAAGGACCAACTAAAATGCATGTTTACCGTAGGAATAGCGTTATTTGAACGGCCTGCAGTAATGTCCTCGATCCTTATAGGCTTAAGCCAGTCTTACCCGTTGGGGACCCCCTCTGGTTCACGCACGGACCTCCTAGTTCACGACGTTTAAAGCTTCTGTGGCAATATCACATTGATTTTATCCCAAAATTGCAAAATATTTTAAGGCTGTAAGAAGAAATACATAAGTCTAAGCAGCTTATAATAATATTTTAAATCAATTCATTGAAAGTGAAAAATTTTCACAAAGGCATGGTTACCCCTAAATGCTTTTGCTAGGTCACAAAAACTTAGCTTTTTCGAAAACGGCGAGAACAGCAGATGTTGACTATCACCCAATGCAAATAGTCATTTAGGGCGAGTCAAAACAAATTCAAGATAGTTAACGGTAAAAACTAGATGTATGTGCAGAATGGAGTAAGCTGGGATGTCACGTGACTGTATGTTGCTATGCCTCTGCCGTTCTGTATTAACTGAAAAGCAATAGTCTGGAAGCCATCGACATCTACAATGCTCATTCAGTACATATATACAAAGTTGATGTCATTTCATTTTATGTGATTTCATTTTAATGGCGGGAGGGGGTATCTTCCAAGGAAGGAAGAACCCGCAGCACAAAAAATTATTTGCTGCCGTGTGCTTCAGAGCGATTTCACAGGGGGTCCGTAGAAAACTGAACTTTGGGAACACTGGCTTAAGCATTTGTTTTTCCTTACAGCAACGGAGGTGTCGCCGCACTCGATGAACACGCGTGGCTACAGCAGGTCGGCAGAGTGGAGGGAGAACAGAACAAGGTTCGGCGCTAGAAATAAGAAATAGGAAGGAAGCACAGTGGACACGAAGCAAAGCTGTCCCAAAGGCCGAAATATGTAGTGTAATCTATTTATATTCCCGGTGATGTAACTCACCCAACATGGTTGGGCAACCCTAACGCAAAGTTATCCCCATTGCCTCGGGGGCATCGTATGACCCCTTCCAGGGGGCATCGTATGACCCCTTGAAGAAGAAAATTGAAAATTTCAGAGTAAGCAGGGCAGTGGAAGCTCGTTACTCGAATTAAATTCGTTCCTGGAAGCTATTCTGATAGAAACAATGATCAAAGGAAAGTTCAACTAACAGGCAGAACTGTACCTGTGAGCACCATCACCGTACTCTCGTTAGCACACCTGCAAACTTAAGGGAACATGAAGATGAGCCTTCTCCGCTTCACACACCCGCTGAGTAGCGAAACCTTTTCTTTCTCAGGCACGAGAAAAGTAAATTGCTTTTTGCAGACAGTCAATCATCACTCAAACTATTAATTTCGGCTGGGTATCATGTATACAGGATATCTGATATGTCAAAAAATTTTTCTCTCAGCGAAAAGCTGTTTCGTCGACCAAGGAAATTAAGTCGGATGAATAACTGATGCAACGAAATTATCTGTGGGAAGAAACTAAGAATGAGCTAGGATGCATGAGAGAACGGAGGAAAGCATCAAATATCTTCAGTACTTCGAAGTCAACGTTGGCAATGCAAAAAGTGCATTCATATATAAAGTTGCTATATACTTTTATCATCGTCTGCAAACTGGACTACTTTTTTTACCCATTAGTGTAGGTATATCTGAGCTCAACAGAATGACCACAGTCTCCACCTGGCCTATTTGTCTCCTACTCGTGTTCTTCAAGCGTAACCGAAAGCAGAGAGATATATACACAAAGGCCTTTATTATATTATCGACTAGTGCACCCGGCCGTCAAAAACGGCGGCAAGGAATTTGTGATGCTGCTTCTCCATCAATCATGATTTTGTTGTCAATTTCTTATGTAAGATGCACAGCAACTGATAAAGTGAAGGAAGATACGAGGTAAGCATGCTAGGCTTAAATAATTGTGATGAACAGCGCCAACCTTTCCTCTGGTGATACGTTGAGAAACTTGTTTTTTGCCCTCAGTGGACATCACCCCTCACAAAAATTGAATTCTAGCTGTATCCAAGATACTCGATGATATAGAAGTCTCAAGTTTTTGCTCAAGCGAAAAGTTCTTCTGTTGAAGGAAGAACCCGCAGTACAAAAAATTATTTGCTGCCAAAAAATTCTCGTGTTCTTTACCCGACAGCTGGATAATATCTTGCCATTTGTTCCGTTGATTTTACCATCTATTAGAGCATCAGCGTGAACTCAGAGCAGCTGAAGTTTGGATGAAAGAAAATTCATGAGAGAATACAAATCACGATGCATAAGAGTGCTAAGGGAAGCTGAATGTATCTTCATTGATTGGATTTCAACGTTAGCAGAGCAAAATCTATATTCACATATACGTTTGCCATCATCAGCAAACCAGTCTACTATCAGCTTTCAATGAAGTTGGACAGGATGACCACCACAGACTGATGAAAGCACAGACGGATAGCTTCTAAGCGCAGCTCAACTCTACCTCAAGATTCCTGTGACGTCATCGTTCAGCCATCAGCGTTGTGGCATGAACAATTTCATATAGCGAGAAAAATAAGTGGACTAGCAGAATTTGAAAATATCAACAAACAAGTCTTAAATTTAATCGAGGAAAAGTACTGCATATTCTTAACGTCTTAAGGCTGATTCACACTAGTAACTTTCGTTGCCGTCACAGCCCGTCGGCCAGCAATTGACGCCGCTACTCAGACGACTGACACAGGTAACTCAACCGACGGCAGAATGCTGCACGTTGTATTTTTGACGCCGTCGATGCGAACTTCGGGTGAGCTTCGTTTTATCAAATGCCTGATTCCGTTGATTTTGAAATACAATTTGGACATACAACAATGTTGTTTGCATATATGAACACTTCATTTGTCAAAAATAACGAAAGAGCTACCAAAATGTTTCAAATAGCTTACATTTCCAAAGTAAAACACGTATGACGCTGCAGCCATAACGTTACAGCTTTTAACTTAGGTAGGCATTTTAAACATGCAAGTATGAGTCTTTTACATAAGACTATGCAAAAAGTAATTGAACATAAAGGCAGGCTAGACAAACTACATTTTTGCAGGCAAAAGAATTTCTTAAATATGCAAATTCTTTTTGAACTAGTAGGCCCGTACGTGAAAATTTCACTCAATAATCAATACGTTTGCGGAATACCTATAGGCCGGTACGGAACCTTCTCTGACTTACTTCATTTTCTTCATTGATCCTTTGTCGTGCTGTCATCTTTAGGTCTTCTATATCGATAGGCAGTAAAATCTTAAGTAAAATATTCCAGAACAGTTGAATGCAGCTCCAGTCAATGTGACCGCTTCGTAGCAATGATACCGTTTAAACCGTCTTTCCAACTCAATATCTGCTTCATTTGAAGTGCTGAAATATTGGCCTATGAAGAGAAAACTGCTTCGTCGAATAAGAAAGACAGTCAGTTAAAAGAAATAATTGTATACTGCCCGCGAAAAAGCATCACCTCCAGAGTGCTTCGTTGACCATCTGACGAATATATACGTCGTGACCCGAGGAAAAAAAAATACAAAATTGGACTCCAGAAGCTGCATACATATCGTTCCGAATTCAAGAAGTGTTTCAAGCAAGAAGTGTCTTCAGATAAAGGGATAAGGATCAGCCTTCGCCATCTTCTGCAACCTGGTCATCGATTTCTATGTAATTACAAAATCTGCAACCTGGCCTATTTTTCACCTATCTATTTCCTTAGGAGCGGACACGAAATAAAAACATGAACCCAAGAAGTGTTTTATTATATAAAGATTCTGTTCAAAGTAATTTCAAATCTAATCAGATTAGGTGTTTCATAAAGTGAACCTAGCTTAAACTTTCATTGTTTGTTAACAAAAGCAGTAAGATATCAAGACACATTGCTGGCAATGGGAAATTTATGAGTTATTTAAAGCTGATAATTTTGTTTCTGGTGTTGTAGTGGAGTGTATGCGCAGCATTAAATAAACCGAACTTTCGAACTGTCATAACATATTATCACACACTGCCGTCACCCCGCCTATCGACGACATCTTGCATCGAAACTGTTTTTTTTTTTTTCTGTTATGAAATGCGACATTAACAATATTGAAAGTAAAAATATTGGTAATTGATAAGAAGTACACTCATAATTGCAACCAACTGGCCTTGTGAATTCATAGTTATTCAGTAAATATGTTGTGCAGAGACCGTTCTACGCCCAATCAAGTGTGGAACCCAACCTTCGAGTACACATATTACAGGAACGCGCGCATTCACGGATTCCTACCGGAGCCTGTGTGCCTCTTTCCTGCCATTCTGGCTTGTAGTACAAGGAGGTTGTGCTCCAGCAGGAGAGGGAGGAGGTCGCGGCAACACAGAGCGTCTTTTTGACGTCGGTCATTTATAACGACCGTCGAAAAAGACGCTCGTTTTTAGATTACTTTAAAGTATACAGTAAATTTTCCTAAATCGGTCGATGCAATATATAGGACTTACCACGGTAATAATTATTTCAGCTGACTATTAAAAATTTAGAATTGGCATCCAAGTGCTATCCTACGTAACATAGTTTTGAAGCATAATGTTGAGTTAGTACTATGGAAAATTATAAGTTGAATATGCTGCATTTTACTGACTGTATCAAATCAAGGTTTTTTACAAAATTGCTCAGCTTTGACAGAGTGTAACAAAAATTTGTTTTAATATTTCCGTGTTTTTTTACTCTTAGAGTAGTGGTCTTCAGCTTTAATTTTGTATATATAGAAGCTACTTTTGGCGAATTTTCAAAGTTTAGCCTCAGGTTGACATCAGCGTGGAACCACCCTGAAACATTTTCTCTGATGCGCTGTACTGGGTTTTCTGTTACGAAAGCGACGGTAACTGAAAGAAGTATAAGACAATTTCAAGAACTTAATTTAAATTCCATTCATCATGTGTGTGAGCACTTTTTTTTCCTAGGAGTTGTTATTTTTGTGACATAAAATTATCGGTAAGGTCCGGAAATAATTCCAAGATAGAGATTTCGAGGAAAGTTAATTTTTATCAGGAACCTCCGAATTAGGAGAGCTGTTTCAGTCCGAACTAGGATCGGTCCGACTTACAGAGTGCGAATTAGGAGCTACTACTGTAGTTCATTTGCAAATTAATAGTTAAGCAAAACTATTTAGCAATGCCTTACCTACAACTTCCATGACTTTACGTAAAATGTTAGTAGCCAGTATATGCACTGACTATAATAAAGTTGCACTTCTAGCAAACAGTTACCCAGAGAATATACGAATTATCCAATGCACTCCTGCGCCTAAGAAGGGACGCACAAAGTGTAAAATTTTCGAGAATCATTTCAGTCAAGTATACTGTCTTCCACATGCTAGGAATTCGTCGATATAATCTTTCGCAACAGTCTCGGATTAAAAGCATTACAAACATGTGCAGATTTTCAAGCAAACCCAGTTTATTTGGAAAGTATTTCGTAGGGAAACTCGAGAAAATTCATTCAAAAAGGGGTATTACCAATACTCGATTAAGTTCATTGGTGATTCTGATGCGCACGTACCATAACTACCTAGAGAAGCACGATGCTGCTTATCATACAACTAACGCAGAAAGAAACCACCAACAGAACTGACGCGCCACACTTCCTCGCACTCGCCGGTCCTGGACACAGGCGGGGTCCTACGAACAGATAAGAACCGAGTGGGCGATGGTGTGCATCCGACGTTATCGCGCCACGGGATGTTGGGCAGTGCTGGACTGGTACAGGATAGGAACTGCACGGCACTGGAAGGGTAGACAGCGCTCAGCTGGTACAGAAAAAACTGCACGGCGGTCATTTAAGTCTTTCTTTGAACAAAGTATGGTACATTTCTTTCAATCGTCGACGAGTGAGAACGTGGCTAGCCTATGATGAAGTTACCTAAATATGTTGTAGATATGTTATGTCTGTATTCTAATGCTTATGTCAAACGACTACATCACCAATCTTTTATAGGAAACATTTCAATATAAAAAATTCTTTTGCCGGACACTTTGGATTCTCCTGCAGCAAGGCAGCAGTACTTTGTGTACCAGTTTTCAAATATTCTATACCAGTTAGCAGACGTGGGGGACGAGCACGGGGAGAAGTTGTAATAAGGGGCAGCAACGCTCTTGAATGAGACGAAAATATAGACCCCAGAGCGAGACGAAAGAGTGGCGGACGCCAACCAATCAGGCGCGGGAAGAGAACCTGCGCCTGTTTGCCTTCCACTCGACCAACCGCTCTGAGATCCAACTGGAACGGTGGTCTTTGTAGCAGCGCGTAATTACTCTTAGAATGCGCCAATGATTCCAGCTAAATGAAGCCATAATTGTGTCTACGGAAAATGGGCGCGAACAGAGCGGCTTAAAGTTTTACAGTTCACTCAAGCGCCTAAAAAGAAGCCAATTAAGCCGGAGAAATTTTTAGATATAAACCGCTTCGTGAGCACAAAGCAGAGAGAGGCAGGCAAGTCATACCCAACACAAAACTGTAGCGATAAGCCGCGACTGAAAGAACTGGCATTGGTCTTTTTTTAATTACCGAACGAAATGGCGCTAACAAAGCTGTGTGTCGCTGTGTTCGTCACAGTTCAGCAATTAAACTTTATTTGAATGGGATATTAGAGCGCCCAGAGCAAATTTACGTATCGTTAGCATGTATTACGCAGCGCTTCATTGCTTTGCTCATTGCCATGCAAAATCTTTTGATTAGTACCTTTCAGCTGAATAAATTTACATGAATACGTAGAAGGTTATTCAAAGAATCCTAACAATTTATGTTTAAAGAATAGCACCTGGCCATTGAAAAGAACTACACTTGCGGAGTTCAATGGTTGTAGTGCATCGTAGACTACTATAATTTTTCCGTCTTCTTTGTTAACGACCCAACGTTGTAAGGTGTATAGAATATGTTATAGTGTTTTTTTCTGAGCAAATTATCCAGCCTCTTTCAGAGAGCCATTATCCTTTCAATATATACTGGGGCACAATGGAAAGTTGGCACTGCAAGTTGCCCAACTTGTCGAGTGTGTCAAAGTACAATACTCAGTACTGGCTTACTAGATGCTTTCCCCCTTTTTTTCTTCTGTTTTCCTCACACATCTATATCCTACTAACACAATGGCAATAGCTCATAGAGGGCCGGGGCGTAAGTTCCGGTGTCTCTTTGGGAATGGGCCTGTTGGTCCGTCTACTGCCGCCTATCTAATCTAGTTTAATCTACTACGCTTGACGCGATAGTAGGCCAATGCTTGGTATCGGTAAGCCTTCTGCCCGTTACCGTACAAAAAAAAGAAATTAATTTAGCTGAATGCATTTAATAGAGAAACAAAAAATAAAGCTATCGGTACATTGAACATAATGCCTGGGCAAATCAATGGAAATTGAAAACTTTTGTTTGGTAAGTGGCTATAATATGGCCACAGTTAATTACTATCTTCTAAATGCACTCGTCATCAGGAACTTCTGATCGTAATTTTAGGAAAAGTTCAATAACAAGCTCGAGCAGAGCATGATATTGCTCAGCGCAGAAATATGTAGACTCGGGTGATCTGGGTGGAGATCACTGGGAAGCTACACTCAGCCAAAGGAGAAACCAGCAACAGTAAGGGCACGTTCAGTTGGATAGAAATTAAGCACGCGAGACTTGACTTGTCCGAAACTGCCGACATGTGCGCTGGCTTTGCCCCGGTGAATTGAGCCTCAAGTGTTAAGCTTTACTCTGTTAGCCTTGGCTGTTCCGATAACTCAAGGTTTCTCCGAAAAAAGAGTTTCAACCTGGTCAACGTAATTACGTTGCTTCTAACAATGGCAACACTGTTCAAGACCAAAGCTTTTGACTGGAGTTTCGGACAAGCTAAGCCTCGAAGACTTGATATTAGTGCCCAATCAAGCATACCTACCCTGTACATTAGCATGCTCTCTGATCTGATCCCTCTCATGCCCTGTGACCTCCAGCCTGNGACTGGAGTTTCGGACAAGCTAAGCCTCGAAGACTTGATATTAGTGCCCAATCAAGCATACCTACCCTGTACATTAGCATGCTCTCTGATCTGATCCCTCTCATGCCCTGTGACCTCCAGGCTGGAAGTTTCCGATGACAGTATCTCATGGCTCCTACCTACCCTACTTCTCGCACCCCCCCCCCCCTCGAATCATTTCTACAGCGTTGCCTCTTAGTACAGCCATAATCATTCCTTATCTACCTCTATCCCTCCTTTAGCACCTCCGAACAAAGCTGCAGCAGTTATCAGTGGGCTTATCGCTCCAGCAATCGTGCCGAGTCACGTCGCTTTCACGTAGCGCTTTAGAGCCGAACTTTTAAGGGAGTTTGGTGCGCTCGGCAGCCCCAGCCGCGGCTCCTTAGGGCCATTTCTTGAGGCCTCGGCAGACTTTAATGATATCCATCAGTAAGGGAGTTGTACAATGAGCTGCGCCTGATAGAAGTGTTACTGTAAACGAAGGCTGCAAGGGATGACGAAGGCAGTGCATGCATGACTGTGAGCGAGTCAAGGTGCAGCAGACTAGAGAGGGTCTGAGAGAGCACCAATAAGCTGTGTGTTGATATGCGAGCTAAAAAATACAATCAAGTTTTACTGATGAAGCTTCAAGGAAAAACAAATACAATAATGACAAACTTTCAGCTAAAACAAAGCTAGAGGAACGAGCCCAAATGCCGCGACTTTAAGCCAGAGCTTCCACTGATAAACCCTCACTAATTACATGAATTGCTGACATTGAACCAATTTTGTTTAAAGTTACCACTCAAACTGTTTACTATGTTATTAAAGAGGATTAAACGCTCTCAGTGCAGAGAAAAAAACAATCCCATTTAATATGAGACGTGGTGAAAAGGAGTCAGAGCCGTGCCAGTGACGGCCTTGCCTCCGTGAGGTCACGGCTTTAGGAGTTGTATGCCATTATATGTTTGTGTGTGGAGGGGTGTTACGGGGGAATTGAAGAGGGGGATGCGATGGCTTGAGGTGCCTTTACCCTATTCGCAAAGACCACTCCTCCAACAACACACTAATGAAGTAGTGAAGTATTCAACCTTCCAACTCATGATTTGCTCTCGCCGTTCTAATAGTGAATAAAAAATCCGCTTGCAAGCAATAAAATTTATTAAATTAATATTTACAATTTCTGTTTTTCATGCAAATTGTCATAATTTTGGCTTAAGACATTGCCCCCTCCCCCCGCAAAAGCCTTTCGCTGCTGCTGGTGCATTAACATGTCGCGGCAAGTGGATCTACCCACAAAATTGTCCCGTCGATATAAGGGAAGATGTTGTTCGTCTGCGACTTCTGCTAAATTAAAAAAATACACGAAATAACTTTAATGGATGTTAAATAGGGGTTTTACTGTCTTTCAGATCAAAAAGAAAAACTTATGGTACCGCCACAAATTTTAATTGTCTTTTCTTGCCGCCATAGTAATTTTATTACCGTTATTTCATATAGCAATGTTTCTTCAACCCCTGATTGCTTCTGCTACATAACAAAGAATACTTCTTTCCATAACCAAATCAGCTTGGTTTACTTCTTCATTGTAGTGAACTGATTCATGGCATATGTCGAAAACTACCTGTTAAAGCACTCATTTTATAGTACTCAGCTGTATCATGCCATGTCCATTTGTTCCTGTAGAAAAGAATGTGCCAGTCGTGTTGTAAGTTTCATGAAATTTAAATTAGCATGCTTTTAGAATAGATACATGACAAGCACAAAACTAAACAACACACGGCTGCTAGTTGCTGAAACGAAGTTTCCAGTGAAGTATTATTCTTCCAGCTCTGTCGTAACTGCGCAAAGTTCTGGAGCAGCAGAGGTGGAATTACCGAGGCCTTTGAAGTGAGGAATTGACTCTGTAAGTTGACGAGGATTCGATCTGACGAACGTTTCTTTTTCATTGAAGAGCCACCAAAGGTTAAACTGAGAAAATATCGCAGAAAATAAGCCACGTGAAAGAGCACGGCTTCTTATTTTTGGGGCGCTGGCTTAAAAGAGAGAGAGGCAGGGCAGAGGAAGCTGTAAAACTTACGGGGAACCTAATGATTACTGGAGCCTCCAGGACCAAAATACCATAATATTCCTACAGAGAAAATATTTTCGCGAGTGTATATGACACGTGGGGTAACCTCGTAAATTTCACTGGAGAAATTGTGGTTCTGCTCGCGGGCACGTATGTAGGTGCATGCAGTGTCAGCACTCCGGCTTGTGCTAAACATGAGGAAAAGAACTCGAAATCAGCTTAGGGAATTGCTGCAGAGGTGCAAAGTACAGCAAAAATAAACGCACCACTTTTTGAAGATATGCTTGCTTGTAATTTAAGAGCACATTAAATGCAAAGCTAGGAAGAGTCACATACAGAAATTTGTTATAATTTTTATGATATAGCTTTGGACAGTGTGAACAACGGACCATTACGATAGTTCGTACCGGATCTTATCTAACGCAGGCTGTGGTAATTTGCATTAGGAGAGGGTACTGTTAATTGAAGTGAAAGAGCACAAGCTAAGAAAGAAAACGCCAAGACGTATTTTTAAGCGCAGAACTCATGCGCAACATTTGCGATGATTATTCCTTTTAACAACTGCTTCAGAAGCTTTTAATAAGCTTCATGATGCCACTGACAGTAGAAAATATTTTCTTAGCTTGAGTATGTAAGTAATTTTCGAATGAATAGGGAAATTGAATTGCGGGTTGTTTAATAAGGTTGTTTCTAGAAACCAAATGAGTCGAATGAGGTGAATACTGAGGGTAATTGAGGGTATCTTAATAAAATTTCTATTTGCTTCCACAAGCATTGTGTACCGGCATAATCAGCGACGTTTCTCACTGCAGTTCGGCGATGTTGCAATGTCGAGTGGA
This sequence comes from Parhyale hawaiensis, assembly GCA_001587735.2. Lineage (NCBI taxonomy): Eukaryota > Metazoa > Arthropoda > Malacostraca > Amphipoda > Hyalidae > Parhyale > Parhyale hawaiensis. The sequence continues at coordinate 19,689,773 of LQNS02278091.1, read as the reverse complement.
AAGCTGTTGTTCAACTGCAGAGTTAAGGTCCGTCCAGACGGTCAATCTTTTCCTGAAAGTTTGTGATGTTTTCTCAGTTCGCGGACAGAAAGACATCCCGCGATGTGCTGCTCTAATATTGTGACTGATGAAATCACGGATAGGACGTTTGAAGAAACTCGAAGTTCGAGAAATATGTTGCTGTGTGGATAGCATAATTACCTCCGCCAAGGAAGCTATGTTTTTTTGTCGTGTTTGTCTGTCTCTCTGTCTGTCTGTTACCAAGATAACTCAAGAAGTTATGAACCAATTTGGACGAAATTTACAGGGATTATTAGGTATGTTAGGAGGAACAGATGATTACCTTTTGGTGAAGATATGTTCATCCGTTTGTTTGTCTGCCTCATTTTTCTCAATATCATAATTTAAAAAGTTATGGATGGATTTTTATTAAATTAACATGAGTTGTTTGATATATAACAAAGAGTAGATGACCAAATTTTGGTAGTGATCCATTGGTTCATTCGTTCGCTTGCCACTGTTTTTAATTTTATGCTTGGTAGCACAATAACTCAAAAATATTGAATGGATCTTTATGAAATTCATAGTGGTTGATAGTAATGTTAAAAGACATGAATGATTAAATTTTGGTGCAGATCGGTTTGTTCGTTTGTATGTTTGACTCATGTTTGTCTTAACGTTTGATAGCAGTATAACTCAAAAAGTTATGAACTGATCTTTAAGAAAATTGCACAAGCTATTATTACTTTCAAAAGGCACAAATGATTAAATTTTGGAGCTTATACAAAGAAAATTATGGTTTCAGAGAAAATTTACATTTTTTGCTAACGTAGTCTCTCTTGGCGGAGGTATGTGCTCTCAGAGAGCTCTAGTTGTATGTGTATTGCTTCATTGTAGTGTGTACTAACAGAAAATTATAATTTTTCATTAAAATCAATCACGCATGGTGAATTTCGCCAGCGTTTAATTGCAACTTCTGGACAACGTGAAGCATTAGGCAACTATACGTTGCCTACCAGCAAATAATGGCAGCTTTTTTTTTTTGTCTAGATTGCTAGTGTCCTTGGCCGTTTATGGTTATTCTATGCTGTTCTCGTTATTATTATGTTTAGATGATTTACTAAAATATTTTGCTAAAAACCAAAATAATAATTCATGCAAGAACTGGCCGTGTAATATACAGAATTGCTTATATGAATTTGGGAGAGAGGTGTTTGGGGGTCGTTTGGGAGTCTGGACAAAAAAGAGAACTGTTTTTCTCTTTCTGTTCTCGTGTGTGTCATTGATGCAGTGATTGATCCTGTAGACCGGGCGTTGGCAACAGTCCATGCAACTTAAAAATTTGTGATAGCGTTCAATAAAAGAACTTGCTCTTGATCCGTAGTAATTACACAGAGCAAAAATTGTGCCATTTTTTCTTATGCCTCAAGTTTAAGAACTGCTCCTAAGCTACCATTGGACGCTGGACTCTAATTTTCAGACCTGGAACTGGAACGTCGCTTACACGTCAGGGTTTTAGCTATTCGTACTTAACATCTTCGTGGCATCAAATGATACGTCTCAACATGTTCTCAGTGGGCGCCCTGCAGGAATAGCACCGATGAGGTAAAAGAAAAAGCAGGACGTGATAGCTTGAAAATGGAGCGTGATGGTCGAGGGCTTGTTCAGTTGGACGCCAATATTAAGCCTCCGAGGCATGACATGTTGGAAGCGTCAGGAAATGCGTTGGCTTCGACCCAATGCATTGTATTGCAGGCGCTGACCCTCAATCGGTTACCGTTGAGACTTTCACGAACTCAATCTTTCGCCTTAAAATAGAGTTCTTCCCAGGCTCAACATAATCACGCTGCTTCTATCAATTGGAACGGAATACAAAGTAACCAAGCCAAAGCTTCTGTCTGAAGTTCCAGACAAGACAAGCCTCGAAGGCTTAATTTTTGCGTTCAATAGAACATGCCCAAAAATAGATCTCATATTTGGAATCGTAAAGTGGAATTGATAAAAATACAGCTGGAAGAATTCCAGCAACAAATTGGTTGTTCCCCAGTGTTATTACTCGCACATAGAATTACATTTCTAGGGAATAACTCCAGTAATCCAGTTTAGAAACTGTTCGATGGTTCCAGTAACTGTTCGTTTTCGAGTATAGCTGAAACTATGCGATTAAATATGAGCATTGCTGGCACCAATAGAATTTAATGGAAAGTTCAGCCGTTTTATGTTTTATAAAAGCAAACATTCACATCAAAATCCCTCCCTCGGCACGTGACCTTTCATTGTTCCATCAAAGCAGTCGACATATCGACCGACTGTGTTCCTTTCAATTCCATTTCCCGTGCGGTTTCTGCATTTCAATTTTGAATGTAGGGGATTTTTCAATGACCCTCTTCCCTTAGAGCTCGTAAAGCATAATTCACTCTCACGTTTTCTTTCCCCTCTTTTTACGATGGGCTTCCCTCGCTACCGAAGGCAATAATCCCATCATCCCTCCCCCAGTTCTCCAACCTGCTTAGAACGCCCCCGGGTCGTCAGCTATCATATATACCGAAACTTTTTCGTCGATTACCTCCAAAACTTCGTTCAATATTCGATACAGTAATGGCGAGTGTTGCAGGTCGGGGGCGGCTGTATTACGGATCCTTCCTACTTTGTGTACGACTTACAGCACTCGAAGAAAGTTGCTGATAATCGCGAACTTGCCAATGATTCATGCACAAAACAATAAGCAAATATTGCTATAATTATTGCATAAGCCCTTGAAACAGATAGCTGACTACTTCATGCAATTGATATCATAAAACAGGCTGTAGGAAATATAGCAGCCGAATAACAGCTGCATTTCTATTTACGAATGTGATATTCATAAGCGCTTCAAAGAGCGGCAGAAACCAGCACATTTATAAAATCTTCCAATTGTTACTTTTTTCCTGACTCAAAAAGTAACGCTGAAATATTAAGCGTAAGATGCAACACTTGGCCCAAAATTACTAAGGCTATGTACAGTACTGTACAGTACAACTAGCAATCTCGGGCCCTGCAGCATAACATAGATGTATCATTTCGAGGAGTTAAGATTTACTAATGTCGATAAAAATCACTTACTATCATTGAATTATTAGTGGTTCCTGGAAATGAGAGCGATTATTTCGTGCAAGTTGTGCTTAAACGCACCAGTCACGCTTGACTATAATATCCATATAGAGCCTGTAAGTTTTGTTATTGGTTGATTGAATGTGGCTCGTACCACGATGGATTCTGTTTGTTTGCCGATGGCAATTGTGCAAAGCGGCTTCTGACGTGTCCGACCTTAGCATCTTAGTTTGATAGAAGTACAAAGGGCACAGATGCCTAAGTGATAAAACTTGTTCTATCCTCGTACGGTCACCTTGGTCATCCCTGAAGACGGCAATGTTACGATCAATGTGAAAATGGGAACATCGTTTCACCGTCCTCATAAGGAAGCTAGTTAGGGTTCGATTGGGTGTCGAAATTAACCCTTCGGGGCTAAATTTGTCCGAAACCTCACCTAGGTGCTCTGCTTCGACCAGCTGAACTGACTTTCAGCAATTGGCCCTCACTAAGTTACCCTCGAGACCTCCAGAAATTCGATCTTGCTCCGTAAAATGAAACTTTCAGCAGCTCAGCGTAATCGCGTTGCTTCTAACACTTGCAACACGATTCAGACGGACACAACCAAAGCTTCCGTCTGAAGTTTCGGCCAAGTCAAACCTCAAAGGTTTGATTTTAGGGCACAATTGCACACGCCCTTAGTCTCGAGTTACGTTCGATCTAACTCTTAATTCATGTTATAATATTGCACGTTAGCTTATCAAAGAAGCGCTGGACGCTCAAACGTGTATCTTGCTTGGTAAATCTAAACGCTAATGAAGATCTTTAGGAAATTCCCTTTTCCGATAACCTGCCGAGAAGCCGTACAGGAGTTGGACTTGTAACCTTGTAGTAGTCTACACAAATCGGGTCTTTGATTAGGATCTCAAAGAATTTATTTTTCCCTGAACTTTGTAAACTTAGCAGTCTAACGACGGGTGCATACTGACGCAATAATTGCTCAGGCACGTTGCCGAGACTACTATTAACCGCGTTTCAATGCCACTTTAAAACTATGCGTCATTGCAACTTTAAACTAACTCAGCAGTAGGAGGTATAGTTAAAACTTGACCAATGACTGTTGCTACAGCGTACAATCTGCTAGAAACGACTCATATATTAGGTATTCTTTTCAGTGGTAAAGCAACGTGCATGCCGAAGCCTGGTTCGCTGCAGCGTAATCGAATGTAGAATTGTGTGGCAGTGCAATTTTTGCGTGTTCACCCATCCTATAAGGGTTAAAGGATACACTCACAAGCGCATTTCTCTAGCGAAAGTACAATAAGTGATGCTTATGTTGATCGCACGTGTTATTGACCAAATTTCTACACATATCCTCCATCGACAAAGTGTGTCACTAATACAGATGCAAAACTTGTAGATGGGCAGCCAATATCTAGTGGTATAACGTAAATATAAGAGACGTTGCAAAGTTTTTTTGTAAAATGGTCTATATCGCCACCTTCTTGAGAATGAACGCAATCTTATGTATAAATCAATGAACGTATTGGCAGAAGTCTCTTGTGTTCATCTATGCCTAATATGAAGTAATTCCGTATCGAAAGTTCAATATATTTACATTCATTCTTCCAATCGTCGCAGTTTAAACATGCAGTAAACTTACCTTTAAGCATTATTTTTAGCCATATATAGATTTATACATAAAGTTTATTTTTGTGGGGTTCCGGTAATTTTATTCGATATAGATGTTTAGACAAACTTTTGCAACCATAATGATGGGTATTTTAAATTAACGCACTGGTTCGTCCTGTGTATATAGGTCCACTGGACCCAGAGGAATGTATGGCTGCAGTCGACCACATGTCTTCAAGATTTACGGCCCAATTGCGGAAGGTTCTTATACTGCGATCTGCGCCCTCTACTCTCTTAATTTATGGGAAGGATAAATGTCCCCACGGATGCTAAGCATACCTATCAACTGGTAAATTATAAAATTGAAAAAGTCGACACGAACTAATAATTAAAACTTGACGTTTCGGGATACTTCTCCCATTTTCAAAAGCCTAATAAAATCTTTAATGGATACCTAACNACTAGCAATCTCGGGCCCTGCAGCATAACATAGATGTATCATTTCGAGGAGTTAAGATTTACTAATGTCGATAAAAATCACTTACTATCATTGAATTATTAGTGGTTCCTGGAAATGAGAGCGATTATTTCATGCAAGTTGTGATTAAACGTACCAGTCACGCTTGACTATAATATCCATATATAGCCTGCAAGTTTTGTTATTAGTTGATTGAATGTGGCTCGTACCACGATGAATTCTACTTGTTTGCCGCTGGCAATTGTGCAGAGCGGCTTCTGACGTGTCCCACCTTAGCATCTTAGTTTGATAGAACTACAAAGGGCACAGATGCCTATGTGATAAAACTTGTTCTATCCTCGTATGGATACCTTAATCATCTCTGAAGACGGCAGTGTTACGATCAATGTGAAAATGGGAACATCGTTTTACCGTCCTCATAAGGAAGTTAGTTAGTTAATACAATTTGATATCACTTGAGAATTTAGTTGTAAACTTTCTAGTTAAATGTGATTCTTTATTCATTTCAGAATTGCTGATGATGGGCCGATTGCGTCCGAAACGTTCATTTTAATAATTGCGTACTATTTGAAGTTAGTTAGGGTTCGATTGGGTGTCGAAATTAACCCTTCGGGGCTAAATTTGTCCGAAACCTCACTTAGGTGCTCTGCTTCGACCAGCTGAACTGACTTTCAGCAATTGGCCCTCACTAAGTTACCCTCGAGACCTCCAGAAACTCAATCTTGCTCCGTAAACTGGAACTTTCAGCAGCTCAGCGTAATCGCGTTGCTTCTAACACTTGCAACACGATTCAGACGGACACAGCCAAAGCTTCCGCCTGAAGTTTCGGCTAAGTCAAACCTCAAAGGTTTGATTTTAGAGCACAATTGCACACGCCCTTAGTCTCGAGTTACGTTTGATCTAACTCTTAATTCATGTTATTATATTGCATGTTAGCTTATCAAAGAAGCGCTGGACGCTCAAACGTGTATTTTGCTTGGTAAATCTAAACGCTAATAAGGATCTGTAGGAATTTCACCTGCCGAGAAACCACACAGGAGTTGGACTTGTAACCTTGTATTAGTCTTCACAAATCGGGTCTTTGATTAGGATCTCAAAGAATTTCTTTTTCCCTGAACTTTGTAAACTTAGCAGTCTAACGACGGGTGCACACTGACGCAATAATTGCTCAGGCACGTTGCCGAGACTACTATTAACCGCGTTTCAATGCCACTTTAAAACTATGTGCCATTGCAACTTTAAACTAACTCAGAAGTAGGAGGTATAGTTAAAACTTGACCAATGACGCTTGCTACAGCGTACCATCTGCTAGAAACGACTCATATATTAGGTATTCTTTTCAGTGGTAAAGCAACGAGCATGCCGAAGCCTGGTTCGCTGCAGCGTAATCGAATGTAGAATTGTGTGGGAGTGCAACTTTTGCGTGTTCACCCATCCTATAAGGGTTAAAGGATACACTCATAAGCGCATTTCTCTAGCGAAAGTACAATAAGTGGTGCTTACGTTGATCGCACGTGTTATTGACAAAATTTCTACACATATCCTCTATTGACAAAGTGTGTCACTAATACAGATGCAAAACTTGTAGATGGGCAGCCAATATCTAGTGGTATAACGTAAATGTAAGAGTCGTTGCAAAGCTTTTTGTAAAATGGTCTATACCTTCTTGAGAATGAACGCAATCTTATGTATAAATCAATGAACGTATTGGCAGAAGTCTCTTGTGTTCATCTATGCCTAATTAGTAGTAATTCCGTATCGAAAGTTCAATATATTTACATTCATTCTTCCCAATCGTCACAGTTTAAACGTGCAGTAAACTTACCATAAAGCATTATTTTTAGCCATATATAGATTTATACATGAAGTTTATTTTTGTGGGGTTCCAGTAATGTTACGCGATATAGATGTTAAGACAAACTTTTGTAACCATAACGATGGGTATTTTAAATTAACGCACTGGTTCGTCCTGCGCATATAGGTCCACTGGACCCAGAGGAATGTATGGCTGCAGTCGACCACATGTCTTCAAGATTTACGGCTCAATTGCGGAAGGTTCTTATACTGCGACCTGCGCCCTCTACCAGCCTAATTTCTGGAACGAATAAATGCCCCCACAGATGCTAAGCATACCTGTTGATCAACTGTTGATTTACCACGCTAAGCCTTGCAAAGCTCGCTTACCTGGCTTGGCCTTCAAACCCGCAACGTCCAGTGCCATGAGTTCAGCACGCTAGGCTGCTGCTACCGTGGTAGCATTTGTAATTACCAGATATCGCCGTAATAACATCATTGCGAAAGAAGAGTGAATGATGACGAAGCACAGGCTACCTAGCTCTTGTGACGTATTATGCATTAGAGTTTGCGGAATTCTTTTCATCTTCAACTGAGCAGAGCTTGGCAAGAAGAGCTACGAGTACCACAAGACTACATTACTCGCGCAGTTCAATAATACTATAACCTCTAATCGCTCTGGGCGACAAGTGATCGGAGCTGAGAGCGTCGCAATATTTCACCGTACAGTGGCTAAGATTTTGGCATAAAAATAGTGCAATTATATCAAAACCACCAAAGACGCAAGCTGTGGCACTGCGTGCGTCAGCTCCACACGGGGAACATCTCCCCCCCCCCCCTCAGGCGCCCAGGAACTGCGGTAAGAGGCTCTGGCTCCACAGCTCAGGCGTCCTATTCTCATACCTTCCCATTCCGGGCCATTTGACGGCAATCTTTGCCAGCCCCAACGCCGTATTTTATTCTCTTCTCTTTCAGTTCGTCGTAATGGCTCGCTGCGTAAATTAAGACCACGAAAATTCTCGAGGATCTTACAAGGAAAGCCGCAGCCCGAGGGGCGCCTCAGAGCTCTAGCGTGAAAACATTGGGAGATGTCTCCTGATATTGTAAATATATCCAGTATCTACTTCTAAGCCCTTCATGGTAGATACATCGAAATTTAGTTTTTGTAATTGAAGAATAAATGCACACTGACTGTGTTTCAAAGGGAAACAAAAGTTTTGCGAGTTCCTTGTGCCGAAACGCGTAGTGTATGTGCGCTACAGATGCTGAAGCATCCGGTTTCGTTTCGCCTTCAATATTGAAGCGTATTGCTGTAGTGCACCTTGATGATGATGCCTATTTTTGGCTGATATCTGAAGCTGAAGTGCCTAGTAATGTTGTGTTTCTGATGTTAAACTGCCTAACCTCGAAGATCAGGAAGTGATAAGTAGAAGAATTTGTTCAAATCTGTTGGCAGCACGAGCATAGATTTCGTTATTGATAGCTTACATGAATATTTGTCATCGACCACCAGATAAACCAGACGGAATTCTGTCCTATCTATCGTCGCACCGTAAATTCTTGCTGTCTCCATCAATATTCAAGAACTGAGCCTTGAACTAACTGCGACGCACAAGGGTCTAAATAGAAATAGTCATATAATATGGCAGGTTGGATTGGGTGCTGAAGTTAAGCCTTCGGGGCTTGGCTTGTTCACAACTCCAGGTACGTGCTGCAGCTTTGACCTGGTGCATTGAGTTTCAGGCACCGACCCTTAACTTAATCAGTCGCCCTTGACCCTTCCAGACACTTAAGGTTGCTTCTAGCATCTTCAACGCGATTCAAAGTTGCACAGCCAAAAGCTGTGTCTAAAATTTCGGACCCGTCAAGCTTCGAGAGCTTAATTGCTGCGCCCAATCGAACGCGCCGTAAGGGCCACGAAGGGATACTCTTTCCAGTGCAACATGCAGTTTAATTGGAATGCTTCTTTTCTGAGACAATTTCCAAATGTTGTACAAGAAACGGATGGGAAAAATTCTGAAAACAACCACGTCATATAATTGTGACGTGAGTGGAGTTACCCACAGTACAGCGTCGGAATCGTGAAGGCAATTCAGAGTTTTGGTCTCCTCGAATGAGCGCTCTGACGTGAAGAGGAGTCCCAGAAGAATAGCTGGAGTGCTTCCATAATTAGGAAGATGCGCTCACATTAGTAAGGAAATCAAGTAACTGCATAGCTGCGGCAGACTATCATCTCCAGCGCCGGCAGTGTTGGGAGCTGGAGATGCGCCACTAACAAGTATTAAGACCATTTGCATACATTAAGAGCAGCTGCTATTTCAGTTTCGCTCCTCTACAGACAGCTGAAATTCTGACCAAGTATGAAAATTGGCTTCGTGATGGATTGGATGGAGAATATGCACGGCACACATCTCAGCCCTGCCCGCTTTTCCTCTATTGCAGATTCAGATTCATTTGGAGCTTTTCATCCTGTGTAAATTTAACTTTTTATGCACAGAAAACGATATTTACCGTACAAGTCTTGCTGCGGGGTATACTTTGCACGTAAAGTTTGTCTTACTAAAAGTGTGTAAAATAATGTCCTGGCCGTCAAAAATGACGATTAAAATACAGCGACAGCTGAGGAAGATGTACCGCTTCAAAAGAGGAAAAGAGTCCAGCGCGGCGAATTCCACCTGTACTGGGCCACGGACAGATGAACTGTCTTCCTCTGTCTGTAGGCAGAGCATGGCCAGCCTGTCACTTCTGCTGCAAAGTAGTAAAGCTAAATGCTGAATCTTTTTTTTTTATATTTTCCTGTTGACGTTGGCTAACTTACTGGAGTATCTTTTTAAATAGGATATTAAAATCAGATTTAACATTCTGCCTGATTGTTTGTAAATTTGTTGTCAAGTGACATCTTACGTGTCACTGACACCATCTGCTTCTCATTCTCCTAATAGTTATGGGTCTTATTTCAAGGCTTGGATTTCCCTCTGTCCTCCTTTAACCCTATAGCGCTAAAGATCATTACGGATAAATATATGCTTTATAGATGAGAGTGATACTTCTGAAGTATAAACACAGGCATTCTCTATTATGCGGCTACCGCCACCTTGCATTCCATATAAATTTCAAGAACGCCACGGCCATATTATGCAATAACTCTTCACTAATGCTTAAGCGATCCCTTATAGTTCGATTTCATCTTTTTATTACCTCCGTCGAGGAGGTTATGTTTTCGTCGTGTTTATCTGTCTGTCTCTTTGTCTGTCTGTCACCAAGATAACTCAAAAAGTTATGAGCCGATTTGGACGAACGGTGAAGATATGTCTATCTGTTTGTTTGTTTGTCTGACTCATTTTTCTCAATGCTATAACTCAAAAAGTTATGGATGGATTTTTTATTAAATTAAAATGAGTTGTTAGGTTTATAACAAAGAGTAGATGACCAAATTTTGGTAATGATCAGTTAGTTCGTTCGTTTGTCACTGTTTTTAATTATATGCTCGTTAGCACAATAACTCAAAAAATAATGAGTGGATCATTATGAAATTTATAGGGATTATTATTAATATCAAAAGACATAAAGATTAAATTTTGGTGTAGATCGGTTCGTTCGTTTGTATGTTTGTCTCATGTTTGTCTTAACGTTTGTTAGCAGTATAACTCAAAAAGTTATCTACAGATCTTTCGGAAAATTACACAAACCGTTATTACTATCAAAAGGCACAAATGATTAGATTTTGGAGTTTATTCAAAGAAAATTGTGGTTTCAGAGCTAATTTGAATTTTTTGCAACCGTTGCCGCGCTTGGCGGAAGTATGCGCTCTCAGAGTGCTCTAGTTATTCGTGATTTTTAGTTGCATCCAAGCGAGTATGATGGCAGTTGCATTGCACTGAGTTGCTGCCAATGCTCAAGCAATTACGATAAATGTAAAACATTTGGTGATTCCACTAATTTGATATACATGTATGTCCATTGTTTGGGCAACTGAAAAAAAAAACTCAGTGCTCATCAAAAGTAATTAAAAGAACCTGATGTACACTCGAGTGCTTGATTGTCTTTTGGATGTCATTTGTAACGGGGAAAGGAAAAGATAAAAAGAAAAATTCTGTTATATCACCGAATATTGGAAAAAATTATTGCTACAGATAAAACCTTCTTGTGCAAGCTGTGCGTCTACCAAAGAATTTGCTAAAAATGTTAGCCGTAGGTAAGTCATTTGGATCTACTTGTATATAGGGAGGCAACCACTGTTGTGTGAGCAAACATTTTCTGCTAGCAAATGCCCTTCTAACTTTGAGACAAACTTAGTTAATATTTTCGATCCAGCCTAACACGAGAAACCTGGATTGGATGTTGCTTTGAAGTGCCGGCACTCAACGAACAAAACTGGCTACTAGATTCGCTTCTCAAGCAACGTTTTCAGGAGTCTGATGGAGCATTTGTGAGCGCATTGTCACTCCTGGCAACTTTTGGTTCCCTTGTATACTGAGTTTTAAGGAAACAGTACATGTTCTGAAGTTGAACGACATTTTTGTCTTACTCTTTTGTTCTAAATTGATGGAACCTTGTTTAGTTCCCCTTTTGGCGGAAGCAAAAAGATAAAATTTTCGACTAAGTTACGTCTAACTTACTGATTCACTTGCAATGACTCAAGAATCGATTTATATCTTTACTGCTCTCATGGAAAATGCCGCTCACAGTGTCTTATTCTGTAGTTTTGTCGAGGAAGATGCACAGCACAGTATTTAATTATAAATGCAGAAAATATATTTCGTGACCGACATCAATGCAAACTAGTTCAACACTGGAATTGTACCGTTTGAAGTAAGTAAGTAAATCAGAGAAACGATCTACGTTTATGCCAAGAGAAGCTGCTGGTAGTGAACTAAGGTGTGCCAGGTAAGTTTCAGTGGCACATGGCACACGTCAGCCCAAGCATGCCACAGCTGCAGCTCCCAGTGGCTCAGTCAATAAGTCTGTCGTATTCTGTTTGCCCCTCGAGTAATCCAACAACAAAAACTCTACAAAACTCCACTGTAAGTTTTTCATCCGCTGCCCCGCAGTCGATGTAGCTACTGTATGCTGCTTGTGAGATAATCCATGATGTTGTGTAACGAGATAGCTTTGTAACGATGTGAATTATGCAGATGCTTAGTATGAGCCAGCAGTATTGGGACTGGAGAAAAGAATAGAAAGGAAAGTTAAGGAAAACAATGCCTGTTGTTGTCGAGAAAAAATCTACCAGCTTATATACGTAAAAAGAAAAGGGAGAAACAGTATTAAAAACAGGATATTTTATGGTACGTACTAAACTTTTCGTTCTCCACTCGCAGAAGTCGCTTAGTTGTTATTTGTAAGAAGCTGCGGTAGTGGAGAAAGCTAAGAACCCGTTGGCGTGTTAGCTGTTGTGGCTACAAACAAGAGCAGAAGATGTGCCTGTGGAGTACTAGCGTGCAGCTCGTATTTTTCTGCTACTATCCACTAACACAATAGGTTGGTTCACCTCTCCTCCCTGATCGTTGATCTAATGCAATAGATGGTCAATCCTACAAATATGAGGCATCTTTGCAGCACAGGCAAGAACAAGATATGTTACAAATTTAGTGTCATTATGGTTGACCGCCGAGTACTCTGGTCTATAGCAGTATTCTACAGGATTCTGCTGGTGGCCCCATCGTACCGTATGCCATCCCTCCATCTGTCTGCATATTGCGCCTTCAGTATCAGAACTTTCAACTTACCAGACGCTCTGACTTAAGCTAGAAAGACCTTGAGAAATAGCTGTATGTTTTTGTTTTCGCCTAAAAAAATACTCGAATTCAGAGTAAAGACCTAGGTTACTTTTTATGGGTATCTTACAACTAATATCGCTTTTTTCATTTCATACAATAATCATTTTGCCGATGTCTCCGTAGATATGCACGCTCATGGCAATAATAATCAAAATGCGTATCTAGTCAGGGTACTTCAGGAAGCAAAGAGCGTAACGGGAGGACACACGAGAAACTAGCATCGAAAAGTGACGTCATGCATCGATGAACGGTACGGCTGAGCAACCTATCAGTATTTTAATTCATTTCGCCAAAAAATCATAGTGAATTGTAAATCTCAACCCAGAAGCACATAAATAAACGGAGAGAACATATGCTAATTGAACAATGAACATAATTGTCAATAGAAAATTGCAGTGGAGGTGGGTGAAAACTTTCACAGCACCGGATGAAAGATCTGAGCTGTGTAGCCCCCTGATTTAGCTTCTTCTTCGAAGTGAAGCTTCAATTACACTTCATATTCACTTCGCAGTGTTCTTCACAAAATACATTTAAACATATTAGGGTATTTTTTGCCATTTAATTCATTCAACTTCCCTCTCCTAACTGCCCAGCTACCTGCGGCTGCCCATACGCAAAACGCGGTAAAATGTTAGTCGTCAAGTACAGAAAGTTTGAGCAGTAGCTGTTCATGTGGCTCCTCTCGCATCAAGAATATATCACTGCTAATAAGTTTAGGTTAGGATTAACCCTATCTGCCCCTAGGCTAGATAAAATTGTACCGCCCCACCGTTTTTTTTTTTTCATGCCCACATCTACTCTCAGTGATTTTCAGTGCCCAAGTTTTAGTGACTTTTCCTAATTTCTCATGAATATCAATAAAATTCTATTATACCCCTCACATAGTAACCAAATATTCTGATAAATAAATATAATTTAGGAAATTAGGTGATACCATTTTCGTGAATGCGCTTTTCTGGACCAGCCGCCCACACAGTATCAATTTTTTCGTCAATTAACTGACGTCAATAAATTGACATCAATGAAACTGAAAAAACCATTGTACCCACACACGGTCAATGATTTTACATCAATTTTCAGTTTGCCTGAAATTTTTGAGATGAAAGCATCTGTGGCTCTAGGACAGTGATTCTTAGCCTTTTTGAACGTACCGAACCCCTCAAGTTCCATACAAGCATTCATCGAGCCCTTCGTAGTAGGAAAAATAAAAAGTACTGTTGATTTTCTTGAGAGTCAAATATATGTAGATAATCATATGCTGTATTACTGCGGAAACTGCACCGTGCATCATTTACACACAAAATCCCTGTGTTCTGAGAACAAAACCAGCCAGCCGAACGTGAGTGTCACTAATCATACGAGTGGGGTGAACCAAATCGCCGAACCCCTGAAACTGACTCACCGAAACCCTGGGGTTCAATTGAACCCAGGTTAAGAACCACTGCTCTAGGAATATTGCGTGCTCTGGAGGACACTTCAAACCGAAAAACGAAGAGAAAGTGGGTTAAGAAATTATATTTCTGTCGAAGGAAACGCGGACATGAGCGATTGCTCAGAGAATTAAGGAACGACGAGCAAGAGGATTACAGAAATTTCCTCAGAATGGACGGCGAATGTTGCAACAAACTTCTAAATTTAGTGATGCCAATGATAGTCAAACATGATACCGCAATGCGAAAAGCCATTTCTCCAAAAATGAGCGTCTCAGTATCACATTGCGGTTTTTAGCCACTGGAAGTTCTTTCGAAGTATTGAAATTTCTCACCAGAACTTCTCCAAACACTGTCAATTTTATTGACGACCCATCAATATATATCAAAGAAGTTTTGATTTGTAAATGGATTGATTCAACAAAATTGTTTCAATTAAATTGATGTCAATGCTCCCCACACACGGTCATTTTTTCATCAATTCATTGACGAAAACATTTTTAATTGCGTGTAGGCTCATTAAGATACTGTGGCGCACGCTCTCCTTACTGTTGGGGAATGACTGTTATATATGCGTTATACACATACAACATTTCATTGAGTTAGCTTTAGCATTCGTATGTATGTATAGACGCATTCTTTGTATCACGCGAGTTCATTTATGGCGGAAGTGACCGCCGTCTTTAGGTCAGAAGTTCTCAGATAAAGAACGTATAAGGTCGTGTATGACACCGTACAAAAATGTAGCTGTTTACCAGCATTGCTTGTTGAGTGACAGCCAAAATTATTAGGGACCATCCCGCGGAACCTATATCAATAAAAGCTGTCTGTCAAAGCCTGTAACCAGAGATTAGGAGATATTGGTTTGTCCCATAAACGTGCAGTAAATTACCAACGGACTTCCGATTAATTCAGGCGGAAGCAACAGGGATTTTAAATGAAGCTGGCAATCATAGTTATTTAAAGGAGCTTGTGCTATCAAGTGTCATCTTATTCGGTACTTATCCTTACTGTACTAACATTGTCTACTGTATTCTGCTTGTAGTACTTATTCAGATGTAGACCTTACTTTGCTGTCTGCATCTATCAAGTAGCATGCTTGCTACTTATTATTGGATAAAATCTTCTGATTCTTGTACAATACGATAATAGACAAGAAGATGACAAGCATGACAACAGAGCATCCAACCTGTACTGTCCTGTGATATTGTCCTATATTCATATTTAATTGACCCTGAAACTACTTTAAGACATTATTTTTGAATTAAATGTGCAAAATGAAAGTTGTAGAACTGACTTTGAGACCCTGAAGAAAAAATCGGATATTGTAGAAGTTATAAGCATTTTCAGTGAGCGGTACAAAAAATATCTCGCCTTGGCACTCAAGCGGCTGAAAAAAAATTGGTGACGGATAGGGTTAGAGCCCAACTTACGAAGGCCTGAGGTTGGATCCTTAACTACTTCGGCTCGTCGGTGGGACGTCATTCACCGACGTAAGGTCACAGCTAAATATTATTTTAATTCCATTGAGTCCTCTCGTTACACTCTCCGCTTCCTGGGCACACAGAGGGCTGCAGAATAAATTTTCATGGAGCTCCACTCAAATACACTTTAGACATAAAAACGCTATGTCTACGACAATAAAATGATAACACGAAAAAAAGGAGAATCTTCTATTGAAGAAAGCGACCTCGTATGCTTTACACATCGATCTAAATTATTAGATTATTAAATGGGTGACTGAGCTCTTTCAGACACCCATCTAAAATCTCACGTCAATAGAAAACGAAAAAGAAAGAAAAAATTATGAAACGTAATTATTGTAGGAAATCTTTCAAGGATTCCGAAACTGTCTTTGTTTTTATTCTAGCACAAAAACTGAGGCAGTTCTATTCTTTTTCAGTCTGAAAATGTAGATTTTTCAATAGAGGCAATTTTATGTTTTTTTTTTTGTAATAAAATGCAGTATTTCCAAAGGAAATGCCCTTGGCATGTTTCATTTATAGTGCCGCTAGCCCCCTAGAAATTTGGTATGCAACAGCTTTTGGTATACTGATGATTTTGCAGCAAAAAAAAGGCAAATTTGGACCCCCTGTGGACCCATTTCCCCCCCCCCCATTTTGGGGGGTTCTAGTGCCGCTAGCCCCTAAAAATTTAGGACATAATGCCCCCATACCTGAAGACACTTTTTGAGCTAAATACAGAAAATTGATCATTTTGACCATTTTCGCCTAAACGACCCCCTTAACAGTAAGACAGTATCTAGCTATTCATCACTTTATTTTGATTACGAAAGCCTAGAAGCGTCAGTCATCACATAAATTTTGCATGATAGATTCTTCCTACGCTTACTGGTTGCAGTTTGTTTGTAAAGCAAGTGTGACTACAATGTCCTATCAGTCTTCATATCAATTTTCCCTAATGGGTTCTTTCTTTCCTGCCTCTTTATCATAGTACAGCTCTCAGTAATTTGAACACGCCTACCATTAATCTAGCAATACAAAATTACTCAGCTTGAGCTTAGAGAACATGAGTGATGCATTAGTTTACATTTTACCATTTTTTTGCTGAAAATGCAGTAAAGAGTATACCAGCCATTCGAAATGTCGAGCGTTGTTGTGCAAGTCTTTGGATGAATGCCAGCATCATCGTTCGGTGTGCCCAGTGCTTAGGAATCTATCAAAGTTTTAGGCTGACTTGAGCAGTTATGACTTGCTCTGTGTCATGTCGACAAACGAACGGGCTTTCGCACGCGGCACAGCTTAGCTGAAAAACTACAGGCACGTAAGTGTTGCTGGTTATTATATGCTACAAAACGTGCGCGTGGGTCTCAGAAGACGAAATAAACGCGTCATGCCGTAATCTGCACGTCAGGAGACAGA
>LQNS02278091.1:19649469-19669361 GCA_001587735.2 Parhyale hawaiensis | reverse complement strand
GAGCGGCATATAGGATGTTAATCTTTGTAATGAATGTTTTTCCTGTAAACATACCATATTACGCGCATGCATAGCCAAAATCTCATAATCATACCAAAAAACTGCCGCGATTTTTAATAGGGCTGCGGCTGCCCATACGCAAAACGCGGTAAAATGGTTTTCGTCAATTACAGAAAGTTTGAGCAGTAGCTGTTCTTGTGGCTCCTCTGGCATCAAGAATATATCACTGCTAATAAGTTTAAGTTAGGCTTAACCCTATCTGCCCCTAGGCTAGATAAAATTGTACCGCCCCACCGTTTTTTTTTTTCATGCCCACATCTACTCTCAGTGATTTTCAGTGCCCAAGTTTTAGTGACTTTTCCTAATTTCTGATGAATATCAATAAAATTCTATTATACCCCTCACATAGTAACCAAATATTCTGATAAATAAATATAATTTAGGAAATTAGGTGATACCATTTCCGTGAACGCGCTTTTCTGGACCAGCCGCCCACACAGTATCAATTTTTTCGTCAATTAACTTACGTCAATAAATTGACATCAATGAAACTGAAAAAACCATTGTACCCACACACGGTCAATGATTTTACATCAATTTTCAGTTTGCCTGAAATTTTTGAGATGAAAGCCTCTGTGGCTCTAGGACAGTGATTCTTAGCCTTTTTGAACGTACCGAACCCCTCAAGTTCCATACAAGCATACATCGAGCCCTTCGTAGTAGGAAAAATAAAAAGTACTGTTGTTTTTGTTTAGAGTCAAATATATGTAGATAATCATATGCTGTATTACTGCGCAAACTGCACCGTGCATCACTTACACACAAAATCCCTGTGTTCTGAGAACAAGACCAGCCAGCTGAACGTGACGTCACTAATCATACGAGAGGGTGAACCAAATCGCCGAACCCCTGAAACTGACTCACCGAAACCCTGGGGTTCAATTGAACTCAGGTTAAGAACCACTGCTCTAGGAATAGTGCTTGCTCTGGAGGACACTCCAAACCGAAAAAAGAGAAGAAAGTGGGGTAAGAAATGATATTTCTGTCTAAGGAAACGCGGAAATGAGCGATTGCTCAGAAAATTAAGGGATGACGAGCAAGAGGATTACAGGAATTTCCTCAGCATGGATGGCGAATGATGCGACGAACTTCTAAATTTAGTGAAGGAAGTGATAGTTAAACAAGATACCACCATACGAGAAACCATTTCTCCAAATGAGCGTCACAGTATCACATTGCGGTTTTTAGCCACTGGAAATTCTTTCGAAGTATTGAAATTTCTCACCAGAACTTCTCCACACACTGTCAATTTTATTGACGACCCATCAATAAATTTCAAAGAAGTTTTGATTTGTAAATGAATTGACTCAACGAAATTCTCTCAATTAAATTGATGTCAATACTTCGTCCACACGGTAATTTTTTTCATCAATACATAGACGTAAAAATTTTTGATTGTGTGTAGGCGCCTTAAGATACTGTGGCGCACACGCTCCTTACTGTTTGAATGACTGTTATATATGCATTTTGCACATACAACATTTCAATGAGTTAGCTTTAACGTTCATATGTAAATATAGACGCATTCTTTGTATCATTCGAGTTCATGTCTGGCGGTAGTGAAAGCCGTCTTCAGGCAAGAAGTTCTCAGATAAAGAACGTATAAGGTCGTGTATGACACCGTACAAAAAAGTACCTGTCTACCAGCATTGCTTGTTGAGTGACAGCCAAAATTATTAGGGACCTGCCGGCCGGAACCTATATCAATAAAAGCTGTCAGTCAAAGCCTGTAACCAGAGTTTCGGAGATATTTGTTAGTCCTATAAACGTGCAGTAAATTACCAGCGGATTTCTGATTCGATTCAGGGATAAGCAATAGGTGTTTTAAATGAAGCTGGCAATCATAGATATTTAAAGGCGCTTGTGCTATCATCAGCAATTATGCGGTACTTAGCCTTACTGTACCAACATTGTCTACTGCATTCTGCTTGTAGTACTTATTCAGATGTAGACCTTACTTTGTTGGTTGTCTGCATCTATCAAGTAGCAAGGTTGCTACTAATTATTGGATCATATTTTCTAAGCCTTGTATAATAAGATGTAAATAAAGAAGAAGAAGATAATAAGTATGACAATAGCTGCAGATGTCTGCCGGTGCATTCCCCCTGCACTGTCCGGTGATATTGTCTTATATTCAAATTTAATTGACCCTGAAACTACTCTTAGGCATTATTTTTCAATTGAATGTGCAAAATGAAAGTTGAATAACTGACTTTGAGACCCTGAAAAAATATAATAACTCGGATATTGATGAAGTTATAAGCATTTTTAGTGAGCGGTACAAATTAATCTCGCCTTGGCACTCAAGCGGCTGAAAAAAATTGATAACGAATAGGGTTAAGAGCCCAACTTACGAAGGCCTGAGGTTGGATCCTTAACTACTTCGACTCGTCGGTGGGTTCACCGATATGAGGTCACAGCTAAATATTATTTTAATTCTATTGAGTCCTCTCGTTACACTCTCCGCTTCCTGGGCACACAGAGGGCTGCAAAGCAAATTTTTATGGAGCTCCACTCAAATGTATTTTAGACATAAAAACGCTGTGTCTACGAAAATAAAATAGTAACACCAAAAAAAGGAGAATCTTTTATTGAAGAAAGCGAACTGGTATGCTTTACACATTGATATACAGCTATGGTGTTGAATAAAACACTGAACTAACCGGCTGCTGTGAGATTTCCACTGGTCCCGCAATAGTGGTTACAAAATTGCAGACACGCTGGTGAAAAAATTAGAATGTGTAAGACTTTTAAGTGCAAAATTATCTGTAAGCCATAAGAAACAAAGATTTTGAATTTACATAAATATGGCTAAAGAATGATGCGAGAATTACCTCCGAATAATGAGAAAAAGCATAGGTAGCCACTAGCTGGGAGAAAGGGATGAACAAAACTCCTGTCACGGACGACGACTTCGGTAAGATGCGCTTGCTACCGTAACTGTAGCGTTTCTGTGCCGTATCTTTAGGACTTTAACGAGATAAAAATGTGATTCTTTTGCTGGCGGAACATTTCGAAACAGGTAAAACCAGAGCGTGAAGATACGCAACTACAGTGAAGAATTATTTTCTTGAGTGACGTTAATATTTTTTTGAGAATAATTTTGTAAAGTGATGGGATTAGAAATAAATATTTTGGGCGTTAAAATTATAACAAAAATCAAATTGTTATTTTTAGAAACCATATTCAACTTAATGCAATTAATATCTCAAAACTATTTTGAATTTTGCGGCACATATTAGTGTCGTTTAAATCACAATGAGAAGAAGCTTTATTACCGTCGAGTTTTCACACTTTCTTAAAAATGAATCTGCACGTAGCATCAGTGTTAACATAGCTGAGATGTGGTATTTCGTTAGATGAGTAGCATTAGGTTCAACGAGTTGCCTTAGGTTAGACGACGTGCGTTAAGTTATGCCCATGTTACACAAAGTGCGAAAGCTGCTGATGCCCGTGCTTGCGACACATCTCTCCCTAAATTCCATTCATTTTCGTGTCAGCGGACGCCCTACAGCACCTGTCTTTTGCATCACAGTAAACTCCGCTCACATTGATGTGAAAGCAGGTGCTGTAGCGACGTGAAAGTGGGCGAAATATAGGGAAGATGAGTCGCAAGCACGGGCATCAACAGCTTTGCACTACAATGTACCGCGCGTTATATGGGCATCAGACGAGAGACATGTATAGTTTAGGCGAAGTGCGTCAGCGTTAGATGTGGACGTTAGCTAAGACGACTCCGTTTAGGTTGGACGATGCACTAGGTTAATCAATAATAAATAAGTAAAATAGAGTAGTTTAGGTTTGCAACAGTTTAGAAAGACAGATGCGTAATATCCACGGATCCCACTAATATTTTTTACTTCCGTCAAGGAGGTTACGTTTTTATCGTGTTTGTCTGTCTGTCTGACTCTTTGTCTGTCTGTCACCAAGATTGCTCAAAAAGTTATGAACGGATCTTTGCGATATTTACAGGAATTGTTAGGCATGTTGACAGTAACAGATTATTAACTTTTGATGAAAATCCGTTCATCTGTTTGTTTGTTTGTCTGCCTATGTTTTCTTAGTGCCATAGTTAAAAAAAAGTTATGGACGGATTTTGATGAAATTTAAATGCGTGGTTAATGAAAACATTACAAAGAGTGAATGTTTGTTCGTTCATATGTTTGTCGCTGTATTTGATTTTATGCTTGTTGGAATAATAACTCAAAAAGATATGGATAGATCTTTATGAAATTTACAGGAGTTGTTAGTTAGTACTGCTGAAAGACATAAAGACATAAACATTAAATTTTGATGATGATCAATTGGTCCGTTTGTGTGTTTGACTTATGTTCGTCATAATATTTGTTAGCAGCATAACTCTAAAAATTATGAACGGATGTTCACGAAAATTACAGACACTCATAATACTATTGAAAGGCATAAATGATTTGTTTTTGAAATTGATACGAAGAAAATCATGGTTTCAGAACCAATATTATCTTTCGTTACCGCTGCCTTGCTTGGCGGAGGTATGCTCCCTCAGAGTGCTCTCTGGTTATTGATGGGCTACTTTTTTTTATTTATTATCATCATCATTTTTATTGCCACCCTCAGGTGATCCTGTTTTGGTCGAGTTTGTTTGTTTTTTGTTTGTCTGACTATTTGTCTGTCTGTAACCAAGATAACTGAAAAAGTTATGGACGGATCTTTCCGAAATTTACATAGCTTGTTAGGTATGTTAGGAGATGTTAGGAGGAACAGATGATTAACTTTTGGTTAAGATCAATTCATCCATTTTGTTTGTTTGTATGTCTACCTCTTTTTTTACTTATACTATAACTCAAAAAGTTATATAAACAGATTTTTATGGAATTTACATGAATTATTAGGTATATACGATGAATGAATGAATGGCCAAATTTTTGTGACAATATGTTAGTTCGTTTGTCGAAGGTTTGATTTTATCTGTTTACGAAATAACTCAAAAACTTTCGAACGGATCTTGATTAAGAATTGCTAGAAATGTTAAAAGACACAAATGACCAAATTTTAGTGATGATCGGTGGGTATGACTAATGTTTGTCAAATGTTTCTGATAACATAACTCATGAACCTACGGGCAGATCTTCAAGAAAATTACAGTAGCTTTTATTACTGTCAAGAGGCATTATTGGCCACAAAGAAATCAGATCCAATTTGAATGTTTCGTTAACTTTGTTTTGCTTGTCGTAGGTATGCGCTCTCAGAGTGCTCTAGTTAGTCACATAATTTAATTAATCCTTCAGAACCTTCATCTCCTTGGACTTAGAGCGGGCAGCTTGGACAAAACCTGCTCAGTGCGCCTGAGTTAATCCAACTTCAGTACGTGAGCAGCTACACAGCAACATGAACATTGTTTGGTGCGGGCACTGGACAGAGCACTGACTCCATTTCAACCCTGGTTTGCTTACTTAAGCTCATAATGAGTAAAACTCAAAGTGTAACTGGACCCAACCATGATCAGCTGTGCTTCACACGGTCTAGCTCATAGTGTGTGTAGCAGAGTTCAGGCAATGCCACCTAGACGATGTTTTCTAGGTGGCTTTGGTTCAGGCCCAGCCAGCGTCAGCCATAAGGCGTGCCTAGGGCTTAGCTCCAGTTGACGTCCACCACCAGCGGTCTGCAAGGCTGTGCCACAGCAGGACCCGGTGAAGGGATGGTCAGGTACTGTTCGGCTTCCTTCTTTCAAGGGCTACTGCCTATATTGTGAATAGGCCGAACCCACGGGGACGGATCTGGCACATCCCTCTCGTGCGAAGCACCTGATAGCTGGTGGGGTAAGTGCCAAACCTTTCAGCCTTTAGCAGTAAAACAGTTTCTAGCTATTCATCAATTTATTTTGATTACGAAAGCCTAGAAGCGTCAGTCATCACATAAATTTTCTATGATAGATTCTTCCTATGCTTACTGGTTACAGTTTGTTTGTAAAGCAAGTGTGACTACAATGTCCTATCAGTCATCATATCAGTTTTCCCTAATGGATTCTTTCTTTCCTGCCTCTTTATCATACTACAGCTCTCAACAATTTGAACACGCCTACCATTAATCTAGCAATACAAAATTACTCAGTCTGAGTTTTGATAACATGAGTGATGCATCAGTTTAGATTTTACCATTTTTTCTGATAATGCAGTAAAGAGTACCATCCATTCGCAATGTCGAGCGTTGTTGTGCAAGTCTTTGGATGAATGCCAGCATCATCGTTCGGTGTGCCCAATGCTTAGGAATCTATCAAAGTTTTAGGCTGACTTGAGCAGTTATGACTTGCTCTGTGTCATGTCGACAAACGAACGGGCTTTCGCACGCGGCACATCTTAGCTGAAAAACTACAGGCACGTAAGTGTTGCTGGTTATTATATGCTACAAAACGTGCGCGTGGGTCTCAGAAGACGAAATAAACGCGTCATGCCGTAATCTGCACGTCAGGAGACAGAAGTGAGTGAACAAAAAGTTTCATCTCACGCCACGGACTTTCATTTTCTATTGTTTGGAGTCATTTGAAATTTAAATGAGGAAGTCGAAAGAGAATGTTCACTTCAGAGACGCAGTCTTCAGAATGAAAATTGTTTTCATTGTATGACGTTCCTCTTGAACTTCACGAGAGAGTGTTCGCGTTACTATTACCGTTCAAGCTGATATGTATGGAGAAATATTCATGTATTTTGTGTTCAAAAACATTGATAGCAGAGAGGATGAGTATGCTTTGTGCATGCAACTGCCGAAACAACACGTCGCTCCGTACCAACTAACAATAAAATTTTCGCTGCAGCCGTGCAGCAGCGAGAAGTTGAGCTATGCAAAGCACCACTTGGTCGTAAGGTGCAGCCTTACAAACGAATTAATTAAATCAAGTCCGAACATCGAGTGTCATTCTACTGCCATCGGATACAGCGCAAGGAATATATATATATTAGTCACTTCGGCTGGGGCGAATTTGCGAGCCACTTAATTTCTACTGCGGCATCTGAAATTGATGATTTTTTACTTACTAGTTTCGCAAAGCGTTAACCTAGGAAGAGACCAGTATATTGATGCTATAGAGTGTATGCGGAGGGTTTATATGTTATATTAGCGTACAGTGTATACCAGAACGTGCTCCATCTACAAGAGGTTGACTGCACGAAAAAAAAAAATACTCGTCTAGGTACATAACATAATATTGCACACAGCGAAATAAAACTTCAACAGACAAGATGATATAAGTTATAAGTGGATGACACGTATAAGGTGTTGCAATCAGATTATATACTACAAGTGCATTATTTACTTTTTCAATCAATATATAAGTTACGACTAGATGCTTTGCTCAGTAACTACAAGTGATGCTTGTCAGCCAATGCACAGAAGATTTGGACACCACATAAACATATCCCAAAATTGTGGACACCGCGACAGCTATAATGTGCACCACTTAATTACTCCTCGCAATCGTCCCAACAGGCGAGACCCATCGCACTGGACTATACTTACATGTTGCTAAGTTTAATATCCACTAAAATGTCCAGTTAGGAAGAGGTCTGAAGCCGTACATACTTTAAAGGCGGTTCGATTTGGAAATAAACTGAAAGAGCTTAACTCAACTCGAGCGGAAAGTCAATGAGACCGTTCTTTTCGCCACTTGGACTCGAGTTTAAGGCTTTGAGCGTAGCCGGCTTGGACCAACAACTCAATTCTGCTTCGGAGGTAGTTTGAGTTTTTTAAGCACAATGCACTTGACATTTTTTGACGTGAACAACAAAGGCGGCCGTGAGATACGCGGTGTTTCTGTCGTACTAGCAAGTTTCCATATAAAATATTTATTTACAATACCTCCAGTCCAACTTAAAGAAAATGGGGTGAAGTTAAATGCCTATATGAAGTATGTTTTAACAAAATTTGCGTAAAGAACATTAAAACAGCATTGAAACACACTTTTTCCTTTCTGGAAATTAATATTAAGACAAAAGGAAAAATTTACACAATTTTAACATCCTTAAACAATGATTTTTTAACAATATTACTTAGTTTTCTTTGGAAGAGAAAAAGAAAACAAATTTTAGGATTAAGTTAAGTATATTTCACTGTTCTCATACCATAGATCGGTAAAATGATAGAAACATATACGACACGTAGCTCACTCGTACGGCCCCGTGTTGTAATCTATTTACGTAGTACCATCCCTTTCGTATCCGACGCAAAACATCTGAGCTAGTTCCGTACTTTTAACTAAATCTTATGTACATGAAACTTGCAAATGATAAATCCATAAGTTTTACATCGGAGGATGCTCTACTTTTTGCAGTTCAGCTCGCACGACAAGTTCTGACTCATGATATCACAGCTTAGACTAACATTTCCCAATAGAACTTCTAAAATTCTTTCGATTAGGACACGCTAATATCGCTACGAAAGCTTAAGTTCCTTAAGTTAGATTATCTTGGAACGTTATTGTTTAGACAACCTCCACAGAGGCAGGCTTCCTACACAATGATGGATCAAAGTACGTAAATATCATTAGGTTACTCGCATTCAATGCATGTCCACTAGGACTTGAACCGCCAAGTAGTCCACAAAAGAAGCTTGACCTACAAGTCATGAACTCTACCGGGTACGGCTCGAGCGTACGCACGTACACAAGAAACTGCGTGCCAAATCTTCAGCTATTGGTCCTTCGTATGGTGAAGTTTCGTCACTCCAGGAGCAAAAGAATACTGTCGGATTATGCATGCATGTTTACTGCGCATTTAAGATTTTCAACAGGGGACGATAGAATCTGTCTGCTATACGCCACACTTACATAAGGAATTTAAAGTAAAAAGTGTCAGCCAAAGCTGTTGAGTATTCCCGAGTATCAACTTAGAAGTATCAAATGCAAATAATATGCATAGGCGTCTCTAGCAAACTTTTTGGCCGCTAATCCGTTCGTTGTTGGCACATTAATTTGGTGGATTTTTTAAATTCACAGGGCTAATGAATTTGTTTTGCCAATCTATCGCTGTTGTAAAGTGGGAAAAGCACAAGGCCTTCGTCCGACGTCCCACATTAGCCTAATTATTTACGGTGCAACGCCATACTGGATGCTGGAAATAGCAGCTTAAAAAATATCTCTGACGAGATCAAGGGACTGGCGTCGCGATTGACGGAGAGCAGAAACTCGAGGCAGGTTGAATGGCAGATTTTAATTTACGGCTCCGAAGCCTGGAGTCGCTGTTATTGCTTCCCTTGACGGTAGTAGCAGTTTCTCTTCTGCCAACTCTGCTTTGTAAACAAATTTCTGCCCACGTCCTGTCCTACATTCCACTACACATCATGACACACGAATACCAACTGCTGTAGCATAATTTGAATGCGTGCATAGTGTGCACCTAGAATTAACAAGCTCCTACCAGAGGTCAAGGGACACTCGCGATTTTTAATGGTACACAGTTTGAACTAATAAGATTTCGAGATACCCTACGTATTATGAATCCATGCCATCTACTGTGCGACTAATGTAGAGATGAAATTGAAAGAAAGACAATATTTAAAGATTTCGGTGTGAGAATGCAAGATGAAGCTAGTCTTGACCATGTTGCCGTAACAGCCTGCAGCAGTAGAAAAACAATGAAATCACTGAGTGCTGAGATGTTTCTAGTCACGTGAAGAAAACGTGTTGCTCACCCTATGAAGTATCGTTGTATTGCCTAGGATAGAAACTGTTCTCTTTTCCAATGGGAAATAAATGGAAAGACTTAGAACAACTCGAAGCTATTCAGCAAGCATTGGCTCTCAAAATTTAGAGCATAAAAACTTTTAGCTATCACTAATATTTTTTTTTCAGTACACTCGTCGTTATTGTGTTAAGGGGTTTACTACATGCACCAGTAAAAGTAGAGCAATGACACAAATGGCAGATGAAATGCTAATACTCTTACTCTAAGAAATCAATAACAGGAGATAATGACGTCTATCCAGCAAGCTGCTAACATTCAAGTCCTCGACAGCTGACTGCGCCGCTTCGCAAAATTATTGGCAGATAATCGATATTATATGCAATGCTCTCGTCAGTGGGAACTGGCTGTTTATGTGAAGAATCTTCAGTGGGAATTGGCTGTTTATTTGAAATTTTCCGGCAAGGATAGGACCATTTTCCAAATGAAAAAGCCACCTTACAAGAGATTTACAGATACGAACAAGACCGATTTCTCTAAAGTGAGCTCGAGTGCACGAGTGTGTTGCTAACCTGCAGGATATCTGCACAAAGATCTGTTAATCCATCACTAATTCTATGATTTTACTTGCGTCAATATTAGTAGGTAGAAAAGTTCACGGATGATAATAATTTGAAGAAAATATCGTTCTAGCTGAGCTAATTTCAACTATAGTGAACAAATGTCATATTTTTGTAGCACGAAGTCGTGGTTCGCTCACCGAAAGTTAGTCTTTAGTGAATAGTGTGGTCTTGCATACCTAACAAACTACGTAAATCACGTTACTTGAACTTGTGATATTGTTAATTTCTGAAGTGATATAAATCATACATGAATAAAAGTTGACAACACGAGAAACGACAACTAAATGCGTAAAGTAATAATATTTTCACTTGAATTCATGCACATATTCTATAACTTATGAATTCTTTTGCATTGGGAGTCAGTTTTAACCGTAAGGCGCTTTTTTTTGTCTGCAACTCTTTGAAAATGTGCAGAAAAAAGACGCATGACGGCTACCGAAAAGGAGCAGATTGTTGCAGGCATTTCAGAAGGTTTATTTTTTGTAGATTTAGCCAAGGAGCTAGGGAGAGATCGATGGACTTTGCCGCCACACGCGGAAAACAACAAAACCAAGGAAAGGAGAGGAAACGGCACGAGGAGACCCCTTGAACCTACTTGGATCCGAAATAAACCTGACAAGGCAGCAGAAATCGAAACAGCCACAGCGCTGCCGTATGTGACAAAGATTGCATCGCTTCTCTGCCCAGACAAAGACATAACCTCCCAGGCGGGGGTAATTACGATCCGCTGAGAAGTATCTTCACAAATTCTTTACCCTCATTTTGACAGCCAGGTACGTACACTAGTGCAATTATACTGCTTTAGCAGGTGGGACATGGTAGATCTCCTACTGTATAGGGCGGAAGTCATGTTGATTTAATCTAAGTAGAGTATTGTTCTCTAAATGATGCACTAAGTGCTTACTAAATAATCTTTCTAACGTCTTTACTAATGTATCACTAATGTATATTCTGGCGGGCAGTTTCTCTATCAATATGCCTAAATAAAGGCATCACTCACCCAAACGTGCTGCGTGCCTGCTCCAAAAATGTTGCCCGTGGCCGCAGTTCCTGCTAACAAGACTAGCTTGTAGAGTTTGGTAGGTCCCCTCTGCGCCTTATTTCCTGCCAGTAGTAGTGCGCTAGCCACTTGAGTCGGCTAGAACTCATCTGAGTTGGCACTGAGCTTGAAACCTTCCGGCAGAAAAGCCAAGAGAATAATCACTAAGAATCCGGGGCAGTAGCAGTATTGCTACGCAAGTAACCCTGGGACTAGTACTCAATTGAAGCTGACTGATCTACTGACAGGGAAAGAGTTCAGCAATCCTGGTATGGAGATGCCTAGCGCAAAAATTCAGCAGCCACGTGCCCCTCAGTTGCCCATGGCACTCCGTCCAGTACAGCAAAGTTACAACAGCAAGACGTGAGTTGCATTAACTGTGTTTTGATTAGGTGCTTTGTGGGGCATCTCCGCCAATTCTGTCTCTTATTGTGCCAAATGTCAGACGAATTGTGCAGAGGGTCTCACCACCACTGACCAATATCCGTACAATGGGACTCCTGCGGGGCCGTGGATGATCCAGCCATTGCCTCCCACGGCCTAGATGTTGAACCGAAAAGCAGTGTCATTCGAGTCCGAGGAAAGCGGTATGTGTCAGATGGCCTCTTTTAAATTCTTACCAATGAATAATTACTCACCGGCCTAGTGAAGCACTTCTGTACACACGCGAGATATTTGTGTTCAGTGTACTGCAATCGACTGTGAGGAGTGCATTTTAGAGCGATGTTTACAATTCCATGGCGAGGGCCCACTTCATATTAAGCTCTCTGCTTCAGAAGTGGAAGTCAGGATGTGCAGCAAACTGCATAATGCATTTGCAGGAAATGAAAAGCACTTTCGTAACAAGAAAAGCTGCAGTGAGGTTTTAAATTTAGCACATACACACTGGAAGGTCAAACTGTTGCTATTGAGTTTGTTCGGGGAAGACTGAATAAAAAATTGTACTCTTCTCACCTTCATCTTGCAAGAATCAAGTTTGAGGTAAACCTGCTTTTACGCCATGTACGTTGTTCATCACTTATATGACTTGTACCTGCCCCATTCCTTTTCTGCTGATTTGCTCTTTCCTTCTCTTCATTCCATCATTTACAGTTTGTATTCTATCCCAACTCAGCTTCAATAATCTTCCCTAAAGCCCAGGTTAACCTCCTTTTCCTCGTAACCTTTCTGCCTTCCTTTCAACACGAACCTCTTCGCAGCCCGTCTACTTAAACCTCCTTCCCCCCCAATAATATATAATATATTAATGTAAGCACTCAGTAACAAAGCATCGAGCCCGTGTGCGAATGGAGCAGATGTTCAAAATCATACACACGGTGGATCTCGCAAGGCAATGCGAAAGGGCAGAGTACACGGGCTGGACTTTGTGCGTCAGATGATGCTGGGTGCCCACGTAAGATTTTTGTCGACGTCATCAGGATGGAGTCGACTCAACTGAATCTACGCCAAAATTTATAAAATGCAAGTGTTGGCCAATTTAAACTCGAGACTTTACCATTGGCAATTCCTTTCGTGTAAAAATTGTATGACCGCTGCAATTTTCAATAATCTATCGCGCAATTTAATCATGTGTAAGCTGCAGCTGCATGATCTCGCGGCAACGTAACCGGATTTGTTAAAGTTGCTTTATGCTGACAGCAACGACAGATGTGGCATGAGCGCATCTCGCTTGACAGCTACGCTGTGCGACTGCTCAGACACAGGCCAACTTGTGGGAAGACCGCACACCGCGCTACTGACTTCATCAAATGGCCGGGTGCATTGGCGGACCCGGAGCGCAACAGTGCGCCCAGTTTACGAAAGAGTTACGAACTGAAATCTTCACCTGTTGCGTGCACTACGCCTGGGAAAATTTGATGAATATTGGTGGGGACCCGGAGACCTATTTGGAACCAGACATTGTTTGAGGTACAGTATGCTCGTGCGTGGAGCACACTACAGCAGGTGTAATTATGACGCGATATGGCAAGCAGTGTAGTTCTACAGCCCGTCTGGCCTGATGAGTTCTGGCTTTATAACTCAACTAAGCTTCTGCTCATGATGTCAGTTCCGTTATTTTGTTTGTTCAGAAATAAGCGGTGGAAGTTCGGACTCGCTAATTACAGAATTTTCCTAAATTTCACTCCATTTTATTAGGAGAAGAAGTTTAACAGTTATAGTTCATGACTCATCAGTCGCTTCAGTGATCATCGACGAACTCTTCTGACAATGAATACAGCAGCGATATGCCCGCGCCCCAAAAACTAGATTTTGAGTTAAGTGTTTGCAAACTGCATCAAAATCTTTCATGTTCCATCGACTACAGTTGTGTGAATTGATTCATCGATATTATTGTTGTTAACACAAAGTTCTAGTGATAATAGGAACTTATGCATGGCATGTACAACTTCAACAGATAATATTCCCTATGATTATGCCGAGGTTATCAACTGGTTCAACAACTGCCAAGCTTCCACACCATTTCATCGTATCGCCGTCAAAGTCGCTCCGCCTTTTCACTTCTCAGTTGCTTTACTCGTTATTTTTCCTTTTCTTATACGTCTCGTCCACCACAATTCCCAGTTTAATGCAATTAATCCTGTAGAGTTATCAATAGTGTCATATTCCTGTTTTAAAACATTTTTAATGTCCCTGTAACGCAAGTAATTGTTAAAGATAAATTAACATAGAAATTGTTCAAATCTACCTTTTATGTTTAGCTATGTGCCAACAATTAAGCTCTGCCATTATTATCTTGTATCGTTTTATCTTCAGCAAATAATACCTAATCATTGACAGTGATTTCTGTTATCTGCGAGACGCACTACTGTAATATCCCTACAGCAGACAGTCGCAGTGGCCAGGCTCACAAGACGATTTCAAGTTAATGACAAAAATCTAAGTCTAAGCTAAAGTATACACAAAAGTGAATAAATGTCAATGCCTACCGTTATATTTATACAACAGTATGTAGAATACGAACATCATTACATTGATTTATAAATGGTTCATTGTAACTAAAACGTGTTCACTAAGTTTTGTGACTTGATTATTTGCATGCTAGATAAAAAATACAATTAACTACTAGTTTATAACGGAAAATGGAGAGGGGAGCAATTGTCATCACCAGACACCTGAAAATAATATATGCAAGTACATCCTCAAACAACTCTATAGCTTGCTATTCTACTCCAATCTCCCTTCCAGTCGGTCTGTTTCGGCCTCCCTCCACTCGTTCCGTACCAATCCCCCTTCCACGCTAACCGCTTCCACTCTTTCTGTTTCAACCTCCGTTCCATATCTGCCACGGTAGCCACCCTACCACTCCTCTCACTCGAACTACTCGCCTCTCCCACCAGCCATCGAGTTTGACCTCCCTGCCACGCCCCATCCCCCTCTACACACACGCACAAACACACACAGACACCCCCTGCCCCCTTTTCATCTCTCACTACACGCTGGCACCAACGCAAGAAAGCGCGCAACAGACAATGCGTCGATAACCAGATAATGGCTGCTGGAGATATCGACAACAGGGGACGTCTGAGGCAGGAAGATGGTCGCAGCATCGGTTCTAACGACCTGCAACGACGGGAAAAACGCCACTAATCATAGGTTTGCTATAATGATGAGACATGTGGCAAGGGTGCTGCAGCAGTGGTACGGCTTGTGAGACATGGCAAGAGATGGGCCGTGATGTGTGTTCTGCAGTTAGGAATGAGGCTTGTGAGATATAAGCGCTAAGATGTGAGACGTACAGCAGAAATATAATGTGTATAGTGGCAGAAACCCCTGTATTCAGTCCGATAATATAAAAATGTTGTTTACAGAGCACGGAAAAACAGTAGAGGAGCTCAATTATCGGGAATTACAACAGCTGCAGACTTGACCCAACACGTTAATGAACCCACCGGATACCACGGTATTCTAGATTTGGTAATTTCTAAATCCGGTTGTGAAATTGCCGACCTAGCCATCTTTGACCGGCTTGGAGATCATAACATGATTGAATTTACTCTTAAACTTCGCAACAATAAGACTCCTCAAGGTTGCGCTCTGATGTTGCCAGACTATCGGCGAGCGAATTTCCTGGGAAAGGAAACCGAAATAGAAACAACTGACTCTAAAGCTCTGAGAGGCTGCAATGTTGAACAACTCTCTGATATCCTGAAGACAAGCATCCTCACTGCTGGCGAACGATGTATCCCTAATAAAAGAGTTCGTATCATAAATGAATCCCTCTGGACGAATTCGACTGTCAAAATTTGCATTGCCAGGCGGCAAATGTAT
Source organism: Parhyale hawaiensis (assembly GCA_001587735.2). Taxonomy (NCBI): domain Eukaryota; kingdom Metazoa; phylum Arthropoda; class Malacostraca; order Amphipoda; family Hyalidae; genus Parhyale; species Parhyale hawaiensis. Next base: position 19,653,720 of record LQNS02278091.1, on the reverse strand, counting down.
TACATAACCTGAATGCGTAATCCAACTGACGAAAACGGGTACAATCACATGATGGCATGTCGAGAAGTGAAGAGACAAGCCGAAACTACTAAACGAGAAAAAGAAGTTTCCGAAGCAGCTCTGGCAAAATACAACCCAAATGCATTCTATAAACATGTAAATGAAAGACAACAGAGAAACCATAAGTCCGCTCGACACCCAACGGTGAAATCACAAATAGCCTAACTGACAAAACTACTATCCTGAACGAATGTGTCATCTCGGTATTACCCGTTGAAAATGTTACAAATATTCTATGACCAGCACCGATGTCAATTGCTCCCATAGATACATGTGCTTTGACGGAGCATGAGGTCGTCCAAGAACTGACCCACCTAAATGTGTCAAATCTACTGGCCCAGGTAATCTTTCCTCTCGTATTCCGCGGGAAACGGCTCCAGTCATCACAGCGCCGCTGCTCAAAATATTCGATCAATATCTCAGCACGGGAGAAATTCCACAGGATTGGAAACTTGCGAACGTGATACCGATACATAAGAAGGGGGATAGTAAAGTTCCAGTAACTATCAGTCTTACCTCTATCGTCTGCAAAGCCATCGAACGCCTCTTGATGAAGCGTACCACTGACAACTTGATGAAGCATCAGCTCGTTTCCAAAACCCAGCACGGCTTCTAAGATAGAAGAAACTACCTAACTGACTTATAGGACTTCCCTTCGAAAGTTACGGAAATCAGAGATAATGAAAAAGGTGTGGACCTCATTTATCTAGACTTCCATAGGGCACTTGACAAAGTCCCCGCCTCAACGGTTAATGAAAAAATTGGAAGTCCATGGCATACAGGGAGACTATTCAAGCTGAATCGTAGTACGGCACACTGATCGGCAATAGCGAGTGAAGCTCCTAAGAGAGATGAGCGACTGGGCGCCGGTCTCATCTGGGGTCCAGCAAGGAAGCGTACTTGGCCCCCTTCTGTTCATAATTTGCTCCAATAACCTTCATCTTACGATCAGTAGTAAAATCAGTGAATTTTCAGATGAGACAAAACTATGTTATTCTGCCAGGAATAGAACTGAGTTCAAACAAGACCGAGACCGCCTCATGGTATGGTCCGCAACTTTGCAGTTGAACTTTAATGTCGACAAATGTTCAGTCATGCACGTTGGGCAAAGCCAGAAAAACTCGGCCCAAGTTGGAAATGAACATCATAAAACTAACAGCTGTCACTCAACAATGTGACCTAGGAATAACGACTACAAATAACCTACAACAGAGTCATCAATTTGACAAGAGTGTCGAAAGGGACAACAGAGTACTGGGATTCATTACCAGGAATTTTGGGTGCAAATCCAGGGACATAATCATTCCTTTGTACAAAGCACTAGTGCGCTCGTATTTAAAATTTTCTGCTTAATGCTGGTCAATTAATACGTGCAACGATATTGATAAAATGGATAGAATCCAACGCAGAGCAACAAAGTTAATACCTGAGCTGAGAAACAAGCTATAAGAATGTCGCCTACAGGAAGTGAGACTCATCTCTATCGAACATAGACAACTGAGGAGGTAACTACAAGAGATACTCAAGTATAGGAAAGGCTTCAACGAAGTGCCTACAACGGAATTCTTTGAGAGAAACGTTGATGATCGCTTGCGAAACCACAGCCAGAAACACAAGCATAAAGATCAAAGAACAACTCTTAGCCAGCAGTTTTTCCCGTAATTTATAGTGAACAGTTGAAATAGACCCCCTCCTAAGTTGTCGGTGCACAGTCAGTCAATGCGCTTAAAGATGGCCTTGATAAAAAGTGGGAACAACATCCTCTACAGTTACGAACTCCTCCTCCAGGAGTACTAAATTATTAACAAATCCCTTATAAGCCAAATATTCTAAGCCACCGTAATCCATTACATTTCATGCCACAACTAACTTAACGTCTCCGAACTTCCTGCATTTGCAGGAATTAATTGTGCTTGGACTGTTAACTCCTTGCCTGAGTTTATTTTCTTCGTTTTCATCTTCTTTTGTTCTTCCTCAGAAATCTCCATGATTCTCATTTAATGACGATAGCTCATAGAGGGCCGGAGTGTAAGTCCCGGCTGTGCTCTGGGAAGGGACCTGTTGGCCCGTCTACTGCCAGCTATCTGACCTAAACTACAGATCCGGGATTCCACTCGGTGCTCATTTGCTCAACATCTATGTTTCACATTTCTGCAATTCGAAGGTCGAATTTCCGCCTATCTTATCTTTATTCAGGTGAAGGTACACGAATATATTTACCAACATTAAAATTAATACATATAAACATGTAAGTCGTACATAATACGTTATATTAGCTTGTCGCTCATGCAACATTTGTATATTCCAGCTCAACACATCATCCATGTAAAACGCATTGCTACCTGCATTCTTGCTTATATGAGACAGAATGTATGGAACGACCGCTGGAAATGTCATATGAGATAATGAAGAGCAAGGTCACATTGGTATGCACCAAAATGAATCATACACCGAAGCTAAGATATTAGTTTAAAGACGCAAGCTCTTTATTTTTATATTCGGCGGAAAGCATTATTATAGGCTGTCACTCAACTTACCGTTGTAACCACACGCTCGTCGGTCTCTCATACATACAGTTATCCCATTGGATAATTTGATGAGACTTCCGACTCCTGTAAAGGTCAACGGAAGTTAGCTAGCTTCCAAATCGTAAATGTGCTTACCGGAAGTTATGTAGCACATAAGCATGTGCCTTGCAAGCAAGACTAGCATTAACTGGGTAGACATCGTACCTCACTCGTCTGCACCTTGGAGCATTACACTAATGCCGATGCCACGCGCTAGCCGAGTTTGCGCACCGAATCGATGTTTAAAAACCTGCACACTCCCGCTTCTAGTATGGAGCATGCAGCATTTTTGCGCTCGATACGCTGGTCAAACGCTTGAAATTTTGTAAACAAACCGCCACCAGAGATAACTACTGGCGTGCAGGTTGATCAGTTCGCTTTCGGAGCGTTTAAGAGTGAAATACAAATAAATATGAGGAACTTTACAGCGTTCCTTTACCACTCTGCACCAAAGCCTCACCAACTTATTATTCTACACAGATGATGAACCTCATAATTGAGTGCTCGGACGCAGCTAAATAAGAGGTTACACGAATTAAAATATAACAGCTATTATTATGTTATAATTTACTATGCGAATGTAGATCATGAATCATCTACTTGACTTGAACAAGACCGAGAATCATTCAGATATCGAAACAAACAACACACAACGACTCAGGACAATGTATACTCATCGCAGGTTATTTTTACTAGTACAACAACATATACTCATGAATGTTCTCCATGTTGCAGCGAAGTGTATAATGACCATTTGAACTTTGTAGTCGTACTTTAAGTCAAACGATGTCACCGCCGGAGCCCCTTTATTTTCTTCTTGTAACCTACTGCTCGTGGTAGTTTTCCTTGCATTCTTCATCTTTTTCTCAGCGGTAAAGGCATTTTTTTCACACTGCATGTATTTTCTGCAATTTATATCGAAGATCTAAGGATCGCACTGTAGTGGTTGTACTGAAGCGATATGTGGTGACGGGCTAGCACTGAATCGAGTTGCTACAAGAACAGCCATCAGTCGTTACAAATACAGTAGTGCTTCGCACGGGCAGGACGCGACCGCTAACGTGTTCTGTCTAACCGTTATAAGACATCGTTCTATGTTAACAGCAGATCACCGTGTGATGATCTCAGCACTTTGTTAACAGCAGATCACCGTGTGATGATCTCAGCACTATGTTGACAGCAGGACACCGTGTGATGATCTCAGCACTTTGTTAACAGCAGATCACCGTGTGATGATCTCAGCACTTTGTTAACAGAAGATCACCGTGTGATGATCTCAGCACTTTGTTAACAGCAGATCACCGTGTGATGATCTCAGCCCTATGTTGACAGCAGGACACCGTGTGATGTTCTCAGCACTATGTTAACAGTAGATCACCGTGTGATGATCTCAGCACTATGTTGACAGCGGGACACCGTGTGATGATCTCAGCACTATGTTAACAGTAGATCACCGTGTGATGATCTCAGCATTATGTTGACAGCGGGACACCATGTGATGATCTCAGCACTATGTTTACAGCTGATCACCGTGTAATGATCTCAGCACTATGTTAACAGCAGGACACCGTGTGATGATCTCAGCCCTATGTTGACAGCAGGACACCTTGTGATCATCTCAGCA
>LQNS02278091.1:19619888-19639332 GCA_001587735.2 Parhyale hawaiensis | reverse complement strand
ACGTTTGTTAACAGTATAACTCAAAAAGTTATGAACGGATCTTCAAGAAAATTGAACAAGCTGTTAATAATATAAAAAGGCATAAATGATTACATTTTGGAATTTATATGAAGAAAATTATGGTTTCAGAGCCAATTTGAATTTTTTCCTACCGTTGCTTCACTTGGCGGAGGTATGCGCTCTCAGAGTGCTCTAGTTTTATCTGGAGTCCCACGAAGATTAATTACAAAAATTAAGCTTGAACACTGATTCCAACCAGCCTCGAAACCTCTTGAAAATAAATACAAGCCATAACAGTATGCGGCACCGAGTCACTTAAAAATCACAATCAAATCCAACAAGTAACGATTCTTTTTTTTATTTTATCTATTCTTTTCTTCATTTATTCATTAGTTTTTACGTTATTTGCTGAGTGGGTCGGAATTAATGAACACACGAAGTGGTGCTTACTGTGTTCATGCTTATCCATTACATTTTAGAAAACTGGTTTTCTATCTTTGCATACACATGCACAACAACATTCTTGTAATGTATGAATATCTTTATTCCCTGAACACAACTGCGTCGAATTTCGGAAAAGCAGTCAAATAGAATTTTTAGAATGGCAACTGTATAGTGTTATGGCAGGCTATTCAATTTGCGATTGCTTTATGAGATAATTTTGTGATTGGTGGATGGAGCACTTCGAAGATAAGGTCTTTGCACTTATACAGTAATAATTTTTATGTGACAGAGTGACTGCACGGCGCGCTTTGCGGTACAATAATGATACCCTCCTTAGACGAACAACCTGAAAATATTGTATTTAACATAAAAGTATAATGTGTAACTAAGAAGTCTGTCGACTGAATGCAGTTCTTCATTGCGTTGTAGTTTTCTTTAATATGTTCTTGACGTTGAAGGCATTGAAGAACCTGGCAATTGCTTTAAACATGTGGAATGCTTTCGTAAGTCTCACGTTCTATCGCATTTTCTGAACCAGCACAAGCCTCTCGGAAACAGTCGGGAAGAAGCGCCCTCCGATCCAATGAACCACCGGCACTGCTCCCCACCCCGGCAAGGCGCAGAGGAAGCCAACAACTACAGAGATGCATTTGTACAGTCTTTCCAATGGGAAAAAATTCTCTCGTTTGGGTTGCGTCGATTTAAGCTCACGTGCGGTCTTACAAGCGCGCAGGCTATTATTACAAGAACGCCGCTGCTCTGTATTACCATATGCAAAGAAGTTCCCGCGCCATACACACGGCCGCTCCTGCAAGGCGATACTGTCGGCAGAATAAGAGATGTCGGCCGTGGATAAAAAGAACTCGCTTCACAAATTCACCCGCTACAATGAACTGCATTTGGACGCTGTGCAATACGACCACCATGAGAAAGTATGCATATGGGTTCATTACAACCCCAGCGGTAGGTATAATAATGGTTGTAGGATGTCCCCTGTAGCAGGTGTCTGCTCCAGTAGCTAGCTATATGCGGCAGGCAAGACTGTTTTTACATTACGATATCATAAGTGTATTTTTGTGTTACTCATTCTAAAGGAATGTGACAATCTTTTGGGTCGCCCATCTAACTCAAGCTCAGCCACATATCGCGTTCAATTCATCACAACTGCCCCTCAGCAGAGCGACCAACCCCTTGAAAGACTGTTAACTAGGGTGACACACATGCGGATAAGTACATCCAAGCTGCTAGAATGGAGGGACAGCTGAAAAACATCTCAGGTATTTAGGCTTGATATTCATCCACTTGATGCTTTCTAACATCAAGGTAATCAGTGTGAAGTGCCATTCACTTCTAAGGCAAAAATTTCAACCGGTGAGTAAAATAATCTGTCAGTGGGACTAGTTGTAGCTGTTCTCTGGTATATGTGGGACGCTGGTCAGTTACATAATCATGATTGGTCTTATTTGACATACTAATCATGCATTACCACTGTATTTTTTATTCTAATTAACCATAGACGCCACAAGTAAGATAACAAGAATGCACTATTGTCATGATGTACTTTTACTCAAATTTCAAGTAGACTCCAACGGAGACAGATGCATAAGCTCTCTTCTCAAGTAGTGAAAATCGGTTGTACACTGATGGATCATTGTTACTGATAACCTCCGCCAAGGAGGTTATGTTTTTTGTCGGAGTTTGTATATCTCTTTGTCTCCTTGTTTGTCTGTCTCTTTGTTACCAAGATAACTCAAACAGTTATGGACGGATCTTCATGAAATTCACATGAATTGTGGGGCATGTTGCGAGAGGCAACTGATCAAATTTTGGTTATAATCTACTGTCTGTGTGCATGTTTGTCTCTATTTTTGTTTTAATGTTTGTCAAAACATAACCCGATAGTTAAAGGATGGATCTTGATGAAGTTTTCAGAAATTGTTAGAAACGTTACATTTGTGTGTTTGACTATATGTTTGTGTTAGTGTTTCTCAGAACATTGTTCAAGAAAATTATACGAACTGTTATTAATGTCAAGAGGCACAATTAAGTGACCAGTTTTGGTGATTATTAAAAGGAAATCCTAATTTCAGGATTAATTGAGTTTTCCATCATCAATGCCTTGCTTGGTGGAGGTATGCTCTCTCAGAGTCTTTCTCTAGTTTATTATGCTTTGTTCATATATCAGTTCTCAAACTGTTACCAGCTCCTGCAGCGAACAGAATTCTCCTATTGGCCCATAAGTGTTGGGTGTGGTCACGCCATCATGCATGTACAGGACCAAGGACAACTCTGGCGAGACCTCCCTCAGACTTCTATCGCATGGCAGTGATTAATGAAAGAATAGAAGTAAGTTTTGCCCAACTTTCTAGTTTGTTTAAAAGTAGCTGAGGTAGAGGTAAGAAAGAAGTTCGTAAGCTTTTTAATATCTGAAAAGACTGAAAAGGCGTCTTTATGTATGTATTGTGGATTCATCCGACTGTCAAAGGAGGGTCTCGTCCAGAAAGAGAGAAATGTTGAGCATAACTGAAAAGATCAGCAGACATTTCATAAAATAATTTGTACTCTGCAAATGAAAAGAATTTTTAACGCCTATTAAGGAATGAAGTTGAAAGAAATGTCAAATAGAGCAGAAATTCAGAAATGTAGCTGCACGAAAACGAGAATTCAAAGAAAGTAATGTGAAAGTGCCAACACTTCAACAGCGTGTTGTAACCAATTCCTTCGTCTATGAGCTTTCTGTGAGCCGCTTTGAGGAGAAGCCCGTCTCAAATGGGTGGAAGTTTTCAACAACAGGAATTCCCAACGCCAAATGATCTTGCAAATATTAAATTCAATGTATCATAAAAGTGGCCCAGAGAAGTCGAATTCTTGAGCAGAGCCAGAAGTGGCGGCACGTTGGCCACGCAAAACAACAAAATATTCCTGCAGGTTCAACGATCGTTTGTAAGCCCCACACTTGATCCTTAGCTCCGAGTCGTGCCAGCAAAAGTGGATCAGAAAAGTTGCTCGCTGAGCAGCTTACAGCCTTTATACTTAGACAAAGTCTGGAGTCAAAGATCTTACTGGAGATACTGCAGCGTAAGTCGCTGGTCTTAGTTCCACGCAGCTGCTGGGGCCAGCAAAACACTTCTGATTTCTGAGGCTCTTGAGGGAAGGAAAGTCAGTGAGTTACGTGGTATTTTGTTCCGGAGGAAATTCTTGCTCTATGCTACAGCAGAAAAAATTCCTCTACTCGTGGTTTTCTTTGATTGGAGAAGCAGGAGGGCTCCAGTCGCGTCTTTGGCTGCGAAGAAAAACTAAAGTACATACCCAAAAACTGTAAAAAGAAGAAAACTCATTCAACTAGCTTCCTTCCTAGATTGCATATGCACTGCTTTGTTCGACCTGAAATACGAAGACTACCATGTTGAGGATAATATGGAAGGACGGTGTAATCGACTGGTAAGGTAAAGTTGTCTTAAGCTATGATCACGACGCTTGACTTATCTGCAACTTCAGACATTAGCGATGCTTTCGCTGCTTTGGAGCAAGTTACTGGCGTTAACCACGAATCGGTTATTCATGAGATATTTAGCCTTATAGGCTTGACTTGGCCAGAACTTCAGGAGGAAACCTTGGCTTTCCGTATTGCATGGCCTTGCAAGTGTTACAAGCACCGCGATTGCGTTGAGCGGCTGAAAGCTCCCATCTGCCGAACAGGACTTCTCTTCTGGATGTGTCGCGGGTAACCGATTAAGGGTCAGTGTCTCAAACTCAATTCAGCCGGTCGAAGGCAGTGAATATAACCGACGTTTCCGACAAGTCAAGCGTCGAAGGCTTAATTTCGGCGCCCAATCGAACGCACCCTTCGTCTCTCACTCCGTAAAATGAAGATTTCAGTCGCCTCAAGACAATCGGGCTGCTGGCAGCGCCTGCAGTGCCATTCAAAGTGACGAAGCTGAAGTTCTTGTCTGCATTTCCGGACAAGTCAAGTTAAGTGGGCTTGGCTGAGATCGACTCTGACGGCCCAGTCGAGCACGCCTTTACTCTCCTGTCTAAGGACTCGCTCGATTGGTTGTTCAAAGTCGACCTTAGCCAAGCCCACTCGAGTTGCTGTCCCCGGAACTGCGAGCAGCGGCGCAGGCTTCGTCACTTCGACTCGTGGCGCAGGTGGAAGAAGCGACGGCCCGCTAGTGTCGAGCCGGCTGAACACTTCGCTCTAGGGAGTCAGGGCGCGTCCGACTGGGTACGAAAGTAAGCCGTCGAGGCTTGATTTGTCCAAAACTTCCGGCTGATGTGGTGGCTTCAGCTCATTCAATAGAGTTTCAGGCACTGACCGTTGATCGGTAATCCTTCAGAATTCTAAACTCGATTTTGCTTCGTAAAACAGAGTTTTCAGGATGCTCACTGAAATCGCATCGCTTTCAACCCTTGCAATGCGCTTAATAGAGACAAGGCCGGAGCTCATACCTAAAGTTTCACATCAGTCAAGGCGCCAATACTTAATTTTGGCACCCAGTCGAACGTGACATGAGGCTGAGTTTTTGAAAGTAAGACAAGTACGAATTCGATTAAAGGTCAACACCTAAAATATTATTATACAATTGGGTCCAAGCCAAGTTACCTGTCTAAAATTTTGGACAAGTCACCTTGAATGGATTAAGTTTGTTACCTGAGCCTAACTCGACCTCGGTGCTATTTAGTAACACCTGAACATCATCATCAACATTACACGCCGCGTTTAACCACCACACACCAACATTATAATCTAACACCTCAACTATACCAGTATGAAGTATAGTTTTGCTTGACTACAGACAACAATTCGGCATCGTCTTCACAGTCAAGCACGCAGCACGCACACAAATTTCTTCCGAGAGGAGCCAACTTTCCACAATAGAACGTGTCCCATGTCCCATTACCCTGTTTGCCCCTCACCCTGTCCCAATTTATTACAAAAGATGCAACAAAATACCTGGCGACCCTCAAGACTGCTCAAGTTTTACCTTCGAAGGCGTCGCTGCAGAGTCTCCATTAACTAGAAAAAGAAATCAACTTTGACGAGCTGTCAAGATTTTTTCCCTTCTATCTGTGTTCCCCTCCGGCGCCGTCCCTCTATCGGAACAAGGCCAGAAAAACGTCAGAAAACAAAGGGACTATCGCACAAAAATCTCTGGCTCTATTGGAAAAGGATGCCGGTGTACGAACATGGGGCAACTCTGCAGACACGAAAGAAGCCTATGGAAGAGGCATTAGAATAGAGTGGCACTCTCGCTGCCAGAGGTCGCTGTGGGAGAGACCGTACGCCCAACTGGTTGCTCGGATGTGCAGCTTGCGTGCCGTTTCGATACATACTTAAAATTGATAGCACAGATACCGTGGCATAAATGACGTCCGAGTCCTGCATCCTTGCATCATGTTGTCGGTGTAAATGCCTAGTGTGTCCCCAGCATCAGTTTACTGAAGTCTGATAGCCTTTACAATGCACCAACAGAGCAGACCCTGCCCAAAAGCTAGTAAAATCTTTACTGTTTCTGAGCCGCTGTCCAAGATGTGAAACCATTGGAGTCAGGAGCTCCCCGACCATCGTAGGTGGGACGCCACAAAGTAGAGAGGGACCTCATGTTGCACCTTCAAGCAGAATGGACAGTGAGACGAAACGTCATACTGCTGCAGATAGCTTGTTGGTCTTAAGCGTCATCATGAATGAAACTTTGCGTGAATGATGACTGAAAAATACCTAAAATTATCGTTCATCGATCACTATGCATAATAAGATACAGTTGGTTAGCTGCTTGGTTGATTGGTTGGTTGGCCTGTCCCAGCGATTTGGGGACAAATTTTCTAACGTTGTCAAGTTACAACATTCTAGTACTTGTTGTTTTGTAACTTAGAATATCTTTTCATTTGAGAAAAACACGATGTGTGAACCTCGTAAAACGTTATGCATAAGATGTGCTTGAGCTTCATAAAAATTGTAGGCTCTGAAGAATAAGACATTAGAATATTCATCTACTGATCGCTAAAAGAAGATGATATTAGAAAATTCGAGTCTCAGATAAACAAGAAATCAGTTTCCTGAATATGTTGGAGAACTGCATTGCTGAAGCCTAGTCCACTAAAGATGGGAGCTGTACATCTCGGTGTGTCTCCCATCATCTTGGGAGATAAAAAGGCGACCGAGTGCTTTCGAAGTTCCGCCGGCGGCGGTGCCAAAACCGAAATACGGGTTAAAAGAGACTTGGTTAAGGGAAGGTTAAGTATAATTTAACTGGGCAAGTTGAACTAGCAAAGATTTAGCTGTTATTGTGTCAGAGGTGAAAGGCTCGAGTTCCAGCTAACTCGACTACTATAATAACGCTACCTACGCCGAAATAAATTTCGCATAACAGTCGCTGTCTCGTCAAAGAAGAAAGGCACGGTCTCGTCTAAGTCTACTCGTAATTATCAGTAGTGCACTAAGTTACTAAAACACTAACAGTAACGAGTCTTTCACAAAGTTGTTGCTCTGTAGTCGGCAACACCATCACTGAGAAACCAATACAACAGTTGGTTAGTCGCAAGAATATTAGAGCGGTATGTGTACGTGTAAGAACCCTGTTGGTAACTTTTTCATACTTGCTTCGCCGTATGGCAGATATCTAATTGACTGTTAAATGAAAAAAATAGATGTAAACCATTTTATTCTGTGTAGACAATTGATAACGTAGTAACGCATAAGTAATACAACAGTTGCTTCCAAGAAAGCATAAAAAGTTGCAAATTGTATTTTCTGCGTTATTTTACCTTACTGATAAAAAAAACTGCCTTTTCGTAGCATAAGAATCTTCCCTAGCAACGAAATTGGGATTATTAAACGCAGGTGCATTAAAATTATCATTAATGATGTTGTTAAAAACTTCTGCACATGTTTCAGTTATAAATATATTATGCTATAAGCTGTTCTCGAGTGCGTTGCTCGCTCAAGGAAATAATTATTTTGTAATGTTGCCAGTAATTTTATGAAAGCCCATGTTGCACTGTTGCCCTTGGTTCGATACCAGCCGGACCAAATACTGAAGGACAGATGCATAATCCTGTATGATGCACTAAGCGAAGCCCTAAGTATATGCAGGTCTAATGAGGTCACGACTTGAGGCCCTATTACACGGGTGAACATTGCACGGCAAACACGAGACTTTGACCGGCGGGCAGCACATATTGCCTGCTACCCGACAGACATTCGCAGCTGCCAGAGGAGTTTGCTCACTGCGCGAACGTTGCCTCTCGAACAGCGAGCTTTATCAGACCAGCATGCAAGTTATTTGTGTTTCAGCATTTCTAACGCTTGAAAAATATTTAGTCGTAGTAGCTATGACACTCCCAGACCTACAGATTTTGCTCACTGTGTAATCATCTTCAAAAGAAAAATATGTAACTCAGAGCTGCCCGCCTGCTCGAGATTTCTCCGACTCGTGTAAAAGCGCCCTAATGTTCGGCGGACATGTTCCCCGAGTTTCTGCACGCTGTTTGCCGAACTATGCCCGCCTGTGTAATAGGGGCTTTACTAAGCTACTTCACGGCAGGGCCGAAGCTCTAGTATCACTAGCCAGAGAAGATTCCAGTTTTCGTCTTTCATGTACTGGCAGTACTGAATTTTCCAAGCTATCAATTATTAATTGCTGTGTTGTCCAAGTGCTCCTCTCGATCGCAAGCTGTGCGATAGCGGGAAAAATGCCACAATTAAAACTCTTCCGGTTTCGGAATGAGGAATAAACCAATCAAAATCTGCCATATATCCCATGCAGATTTGTCATATATGGCATTATCTAGGATCTCCCGGGAAAATCCACGCTCACTTCTGTGCAATTCAATTTGTGCTTTCCATGTCTGCTCTCAACAATAAAAAAAAAAATTCTTGAAGTAACTTTTCGTTCAACAGACTCATTTGAATTTCAGGCTCAAGGCAAGGCGACCATTAAATGACTTTTAGTATAGCACGTATTGAAAGTATGAGTTCTTTTGAGGTAGAGGAAAGAGAGGCGCGTTCTGCATAAGGTCCAGTTCAACGATTGCTCAAGACGAGGAAGTTTAAAATTCGCATCTGATTGCATCAGGCATTCTGTTTCTTGAATTTTGCTTTATTCGACATAAATAACTATTGGTTCCAAGTGCATAGTGAATTTTAGATTAGCTGTTGAGGAGAAGGCCCGACAAAAAAAGAAACAATAAAGCCTAGGTTACTGCAGATGCAAAGAGCTCGACGCTAGAGGTAGCTGTCGCTCATGACGGCTGTGGCCACTCGCAATAAGCCTGCAGAGGCGAAGGGCTCTCCAGCACGGCAGTTTGCCATCGGAAAGCGCTCAGGCTCCTCAAGAAACAGCCCATCTATTATAGAAAATGGGGGAAAATGATCTCGTCCTTTGAAAACGACGCTAAATGATGAGTCAGAGGAAAAACGGAAGTTCAGAGATGGTTTTAGAAAAACAAAAGACTGAACCACGAGCTGTGCTGGAACTTTCAAAAGTTTTTTGGAAGTTTACGACGGCGTCCACGAGCTTCACTGACACTTCAGACGACTAAAATATTCAATTGAGGCTTCCAGGCGCTCTCAAGTGGATCTTAAAAGGCTTATGATGGACTTCTTTTATTTTATAGGATCACGCACTTCCACTAGGTGAAATTAATCTCTCGCTCTCCCTCTATAGCATAAATGCTCTATAAATACAATATAATATATAAATTCCTACTGGGGATGAAGCCAGGACTTGAATAGTAGTAGCAAAAGGGTTACTAGCGCAGCAATAAAAAATTGCATCGTGCCGAATTCTTAGTTTGGTTATTTGTATCTCGGTTTTTCTGCTGAATGGTCTCGTGTTTAATGCGAACTCAGAAGCATGTTGCAACTAGAACGCCTCGTAGCGTAACACCATCATTCTCGGTTGAAGCAAATTTCATCGCCGTCATTTTTTATGACCAGCTAATCCTAGTTTTTTGGTGTGGGTCACATCGAGGAGTGCCCACTAGACTCCCTGCAAAAATCGTGAACATAGCTCAACTCCTTCTACCTTTTTTGGGTGGAGAGCAAATTTCATCGCCGTTTTTTTATGGCCAGCTAATCCTAGTTTTTTGGCAAGGGTCACATCAAGGGCATCCCACCAGAATCCCTGGAAAAAATTATGAACATTGCTCAACTCCTTCGACCACTTATTGGGTGGACAGCCAAACAAATATATATATACAAAAACTTAGATCTTCAACGAAAACATTATCATCTCTCTCACTTCGTTCGCGGGTCATAACCAGACACCGGTGTTACCCTTACAGTGTTACCTGGTGTCACGCCGTGTAGCGGTGAATACGACGTGCGATCTCAGCGTCCCGGCAAAGTGGTGGGGAATGTGCAGAAAGCTCACTTTTAAACATTTCTTGCAGTGCCTTATTTTGGCTGTAGTTTAAGATAGAAAGTTTAACAAATGCGTAATAGTGCTCTATATGCTAGAGTTCAGCCAATATTTGACAGTCATTTAACATTTCTCTCATTGTCGATCACAATGTTTGTAAGCGAAGGCAATATTTGTAAACAAAGGCAGTGTCACCCACTCATAACAGTGCAATTTTTGAGGTTGTCATCCTTGTCATCCGGTGTTACTAACAACCTGTGTCGCGTTGCGGGCCGGGGTAACATGGGTGACACCGAAGGCCTGATTGCAACACGCCCCAGATGAGTTCTACTGGTCTCAAATGGCCAGCGCGCTACTACTGGTAGAAAATAAGGCCCAAAACGTCTTCAGCCATACACGGCATTGCTGTTCGCTCAACCACGCCGTGTAGAGCAGGAAGAGGGGGAAAATAAGAGAAGAAGACAGAAGAAAGAAACAACCCTTCCCTCCCGTGGCCCCCACACGGGAACAGGTGGGAGCCTCATGGGATCGGTCACTAACCACCCTTCGGCGGCCCACCTCGTGGAGCAGAAGGGGGCGTATAGAGGACCTACCTAACCTTACAAACTAATCTTCTCAACAGGTTCTGCGGCTATCTGCAACACCTCCGCAGAGGGGACAGTTCGGCCATCCCGTGGGGTCCTTAGGTCCAAATATATTCAGACAGGGATAGGGCCAAAAACTTAAGCCGGGGACCCCCAGTTTACTACGCCAGTACTCTAACACCACCGCGCAAAGACGACCAAAAGCAAATACACGCTCTGCTTACTCGTCCCGCCGCACTATTACAAGGTATAGATAGGTACGTGTATATAAAGTGGTGGCAATAATGATAGCACATTTTGAAATTTTGTAATAAGTTTAAAAATACTGCGTTAATATAGTTTACTGTTACTGTTACTTTAACTAGTTACCGATTCCTTATAATCATTATTGTGTTCGTTGTCTTTTCAAAATTTTATCACGAAAATAATAGTTTGTGGGTGCAAATCGGGAGGAAATAAAGATAGCACATATGGAAAAAATTGTATTTTAGAAAACAATGAAAGCAAAAAAAACATAATTCTTAATATTTACAAGCGTTGCCTTTTGATTGCAACACCTGTACTTATCAGTTATTCATAGAATTAATTAAATTAGCAAGCATTTCTTCAGGGATAGCCTCCCAGCATTCATTCATTTATGGTCTGCCACAAGCTTTCTTTATCCTGAAATTGTCTCCCATTGGCGTAAACATGCCGTGAGAGTATCCCCCAAAGATTCTCAACTGGGTTTAGATCGGGTGACTTAGCAGGCCAAGCTAGAGTGACGATATTATGGGCATTAAGCCAATTTGTGGTCAACCTCGCTGTGTGAATGACGGTATTATCTTGCTGGAACACCGCTTCTTGCTGATGTTTGTCAGTTTGAAATGGGAGAAGACTAGTTTCTAAGACCTCTGTGTACTTCTGAGCATTCTGTCTACCTTCTATCATCACCAAATTCGCCTTGTCCTTGATGGAGAATGTTCCCCAGATCATAAGGGATCCGCCACCAAAAGGTCGTTTGCAAAAAATATTGTCCTCCTTTCTAAGATCATGCCAGTAGTATTGAGAACCGTCAGGTCCGTCTAGGGTAAACTTTTTTTTATCCCTCTCCTGTCCGATACGCCTCACAGAGAATTCGGCGGCGGGCTATAGGGCTCAATTTTGAAGGGCGGCCAGGAGACTTCTTTTCTCCGTATTCTTCTGGGTTCTTCAAAAAGTTAGTTACCACCTTTCTAGATCTGCTAACCTTCCTAGAAATCTCCGAGATAGTGAATCCTTCTTCATTTAATGCGCTTTATTTGACCCTTTTCCTTTTCATGTAACCCATACTGTCTTCTCATGCTAAGAAATGGGTTAATTTCTAAATATAGGGGTTACAAGGTGGAGAGCAACTGTCCAATATGGCGACGCCGGTTTGTTTTGATATTCTTCTTCTTTAATCTGGATGTAGTAACGAGGAAATGTAATTTTTTTCAAGTTGTGCTATCTTTATTTCCACCCTAATTCCCACACAAATATATACTTTTCATCATAAAAGTTTAATCAAATAGTTTATAGGGAAACTATGATAAGAAATAGGTAACCAGTTGAAATATTGTTTTTATGACAAAATTTCACATGATATGGCGTAGTATTTTTTAAGTTATCGAAAAATTCTGAACTGTGCTATCATTATTGCCACCACTTTACATCAGGCACGTGCCGTCAGGGTAAGTAGGCAAGGTAGGCAAGGTAGCGAGCAGTTGCATTTCATACGACTACATAATAATGACAGTTAATTAGTACATTTATAACTCAGAAAACACATATTATTGCATTTTTGTACCCCAGGTAGGCATCATTTGCCTTTGCCTAAGCATCGCCGAGAGAAAGCTAAGGGTATTATTGTGCGATACACGTGACATCGCAGCGAGCCGCAGCGTTGAGAACCAAGGGGCGGTAAAGGCAGAATTCATTGTGCCTTCGGGCAAGGAGGTTTAATAGACTAAAAAACCTACTTGCATTTAGTACAGTTGCCAGTGTGTATCAAGTTTTATTGACCGTTATTGACTAGTTACATTTCATGATCTCATTTTTTTTCAATTTACCCTTTATTACAAAAAAGTATTTGTCAGAAGATATCTTCAGTGCTAGCTGAAGATACACATGAACTTAACGATCTAAAGCGAAAGAAGGGAACAAAGTTGCTAGGACATGTGGAAGACTATGGTAAAAAAAAGGAGCGCTTGCGCTGTTATCTAAACGGCATTTTATTTAAAGAAGAAACAAAATAGAATATTCTGTGCAGTTGTACGAAAATTGTGACAAAATAACAGTAGAATTTTCCGTTTTCAAAAGGTTACAGTTAATCTAATATTATTTGATTAGCTGATATGAATACTTTTGAATGTTTAGTAAAGAGCTATGAAAACTTTTTCGTCATTGTAAGTTAAGATGCAATTTTTAGCAAAATTTACAATGCACTACGACTGGGAGGTAAATCAGTTTGAACTTTCTTAAGTTAGGCTTTCGAACGCGGCCTTGAACAAACGTTTCCAAGTGCTATAAAGTTTCTGTAACTAATGTAGCTTGCCAGAGAAGTGGACTTCTGCAGTGAAAAGAATAAAAAGGTACGCTATGAGCAGAACGACTAATAAAAGACTTACTCTACCATCTATTGAAAAAGAAAGACTGAAAAAATTAGGCCAATATACATCTTTCGATTTCTATGGGAAAAGAACCGATTCTTTGCTAATATAAAGAGCGTACCTGTATGTTTCCTTTGCAAATAGCCATATATAATTCTTAAGTGAACATAATACCTTACAATTTTTTACATTCCTTCAAATATTTTGATTATGCCTACCCAGAGCACATTCTCACGGCACGTGACTGATATACGTATACAGTATATATATATATGCATAATTACATATTTGATGTAAACTGCTCAAGATGAGTTGGGGCCTGCTTCTACAAAGAAAAGGCTTTAAGCAAGCCTTTAATTTTGGCTTCAATATAATAGCTATATCTGCTCAGAACATAGGATTCCCCAGGTGAGTACTCCCCTCTCTTACCACAAAAACGAAATAAATGCAGTGCAATCATATGGCCTCACCGACGTTAAATATGACCTTTCAGATTTAGCATCAGCTCTAACTCAGTTTGAACAGTGCATAATATACCGTATACTACAGTGCGGGTGAAAATGTTTACAGTAGGTATTTATCCCCGCGAACAAAGTGAGAGAGGTGATAATGTTTTTGATGAAGACTTAAGCATACATATTTGCATGTTTGTATATATTTATAAATGGCAGTTTAATACGACACAAACTCCCGTTAGGACGACTAATTCCAGTTAGGACGACAAGCATATTATCAGGTTATCAGACACACCCCCTGTACCTAGCGTTAATCTTTGATTGGCCGTACATAGCGTCAATTTTTATTGGCGACACTAAGTAAGACCAATCAAAGATTGACGCTAAGTAAGGCCAATCCAAGATTGACGCTGAGGAAGGCCAATCAAAAATTGACGCTAAGTAACGAACACCTAACTAACAATGAGCTCTTACGACGAGAACCTTGTAGGCTAGAAGACCAGGACTGGTTTTTCTAATATTCTAAAATACATTTTAAAACACTTTATGACACTTAAAACACAGTCCTTTCGACAAACCACTCCTTGCCTCCTAACCTACAAGGTTCTCGGAGTAAGAGCTCATTGGGAAGGGCATCTGTACTAGGACGATGGTCGGTGGTGGTGGGTGGCAGTATCTAAGCGCGTTTACTGTCGGAAAGACCCCGGAATGACACGTGGATTTTTTTAACCCTGCATTTGTATATATTTATCACCCGCAAACAAAGTGAGACAGGTGACAATGTTTTCGTTGAAGATTTAAGTATATGTATATATTTGTCTGCCCACCCAATAAGTGATCGAAGGAGTTGAGCAATGTTAATAATTTTTTAGAGGGAGTCTGGTGGGTTGCCTTCCATGTGACCTATGCCAAAAAACTGGGAATAGCTGGCCACAAAATATGACTGCGCTGAAAGTTGTTCTCCACCCAAAAAAAGGTAAAATGAGTTGATCTATGCCCATGGTTTTTTTTTTTTTTTTTGCAGGGAGTCTACTGGGCTGTCCTCAGTGTCAGCCATACATAAAAGAACTAAAAATAGGAGTAGCTGGCCATAAAAAACGACGGCAGTGAAATTTGCTCTCCACCCAAAAACAGGTAGAAGGAGCTGAGCTATCGTCATGATTTTTTGCAGGGAGTCTGATGGGTTGCCCTCAATATGACCCATGCCAAAAAACTGGGAATAGCTGGCCATAAAAAATTTGGCAATGAAATTTGTTCTCCGCCCAAAAACAGGTAGAAGGAGCTGAGCTATCGTCATGATTTTTACAGGGAGTCTGATGGATTGCCCTCAATATGACCCATGCCAAAAAAACTGGGAATAGCTGGCCATAAAAAATGACGACTATGAAATTTACTTTCCACCCAGAAACAGGTAGAAAGAGTTGAGCCATGTTCATGATTTTTTTGCAGGGAGTCAGGTGGGTTGTCCTCGATGTGATCCATGCCAGAAAACTAAGATTAGCTGGCCATAAAAAATGACGGCGATGAAATTTGCTCCCGCTACGGGTGATGGTTTTACGCGCCGAGGCGTTCTAGATTTTCCAGATTCGAAACCTATTTTGGATGAAAATTGCAAAGTGATTTCAACTCGATTGATTCGAGATTTTTGAAATTTATGTTTCAAATTAGTATGCATTTGTTAATTTCATATTTCAGTCATTTTCACGCTGGCCAAAAGTGTCTACACTTACTAAAATTTTGAATAATGACTAAAGAATAGACGTTAACGGCATCTGAGCCACTGAAACTGTGCAGCTATTCAATGTGAATAAACCTACGCTGGAAATTTCGAAAATTATTACCGATGATCGTAGTATGGATAAAACAAATGTTAAGGAATGTAAGGAAAGGTTGAGCGACGAAAGCACTGGAGTTGTAGACCAAAAGCAACAAGCAAAAAATCGAGAAAAATTAAAAGATTTTTGAACCAAAAATAGATCCCTGCACCATAAGGACATTTTCGAAAACACTGGAGTCATATTAATGTATCCAAACGAACCCAGGATTAAATTCTGGATAAAATAGCGAATCAAAGGTCACTGACAGTTTGTACCACCTTCAAGCAAAATAGATTGTGACAAGAGAGTTTCGTGGGCAATAAAATATTTGAAAAGCGGTTTAGTAACTGTCATTTGGACCGACGAAGTCCCAGCCCCACTTGACGGCTCTATAGAGTAATGCAACCATCACATATATACTGTAGGTAGATAGCTGTGCTTGGAACACTTCTCGATCTCCCAACAGACTGCACCCGCTTTCGTGTCTACTCCTTCTCTAGCACTTGTCAAGTTCGGCCTCTCAGTATAAATATACAGTGAAGTGGAGTAGGGCAACTTCTAAGGGGTAAACTGTTACCGGAGGGCGTGGCCCAGGGGCTCTACGTCACCAAGGCACTTCGATGTGATTGGCTATTGCAGCCCGCCTCGGCGTAATTGATGACGTCAGATTGGGAGCCTATCGGACGGAAATTTAAATGTTCACACAAAAAAGATCAAAATTAACCTTCAGTGTTTCATTTAGCGTCTATCAAAATATATAGACACACTTACTTTTCCTCAGTTTTCGGAATTTATATCCGTCGAAATCAGTTGAATACCTAAGTATAAAGTCTTCAAACTTTCGGAATTGGAAAGTTTCGAAAAGTCATCCAATTATTATGAATTTCATGGACTAGCACATAACTCACAGCTTTCCTGCTCAAAGTTAGGTTGGTTTCTGGGTTAAAAATTACCCGTTTTCCTATTTTTTTTTTAAATATCTAATTTCGAAGTCTTTTCCACCTCCCTAAAAGTTGATAGACTTTCACCAGTCAGTTTCTTAAAATAATGCGAGAAAAAAAAATTTGCGACAGCACTGATCAGTATATTAAAGTTTTGCACGACGTTTCGGCCTAATATACTGGCCATCTTCTGTTTTTCTTGTTAAAAATTCGTAATCGGCTATCTGTAAACTTAAGAAGAACCGCCAATTCTAAGCACACACAATGTATGTAGTAGAATTTTGATAGATCGTCCTATTATTGCACAATATATTCAGCAACTTAGAAGGCGATTTGCACTGGCTACTGTAGCACACCAACACCGCAACATGAAATGACTTCACTCTGTTACTGCTGGAAACTAAATGGCTGTTGCCCAATGGCGTGAGTACTATCTAAAGCTTGGATCTTACGAGAATGTTCCAGTTAGTAAATTTTTAAAAAATTCATACCCTGGTCGTATATGACGTTGATGTATGGGTTTTCCTGCTTGATGGTAATAGCTTCAGCTATATTCAGGTGGAGGAGGTTATGGTTACTGAATGCAACTGAAAAGAAGTTTATCAAAGTTTCTGTTTGGGGACATTCCTGGGGTGTTCGTACGAATTATGAGAATATATACTACTTGAGTTATATCTATGTTGTATGCAACGTTTATACTGGGCATTCGTCGTATATTCTACATTGGTAGCATTGTAGCGGTTTTCGGAACATTTGAACCGATACACGGCTATTGCCCTGTCTGTAGTCGGTTTGGCTGGTCTAGTTGAGAAACAAGATATATTAATTTATATGGCCTGTAGTATGGAATTACTCTAACAGAGAAGCCATTGTTAATGGGTTTTGCGAGCCGATTCGCACGAACACCACATGAACGTCGCCTAACCTAGGCTTTACAGCGTTTTCATGAAATATGTCATCCATTATGACATTGCTTCTGTTTTGAACGCACATGACAATCTTCATAATGACTTGACACGCCAGTCCATGCTGATATAGACAGTGTACGTTAAATTTTGAAGAACATTTAGCCAGTCTAGGATAAAACTTCATGAGTCGCGAGACATGTGAACTTTTTAGATTAATTTTTAGATTTACATGACGCACTGAAACAAAGGCAAGTGCATCACAACTGTACCAACGGATGGTCCAGAGATTGTGCACACTTGTGCGCACATCTGAAGCGGCATCTTTGTGATGCTTATGGAGTACATCTACATCACAGATATGAACATTAGATCTTTCCTCTTTATACTAACAGCCTTGCGTAATGTCATAGACGATAACGACAAAAGCTTTTTTAACGCATATGCGAGTGTAGGCGTCATAGAAGGTCTGGGTTTGCAATTAGTTAACAAACTATCGATATCAGAATAATTGTACGTCTTGTAGATCTACACGTGAAATCACTCAAGGCTATTTGTTCTTTTTCACCTTTCACTTTCTATTTCGCGTAACTGCTTTTCAAAATGTTAGTTTCATTATAAGTTTTGAGCTATTTAGGCTGTTGTTGTTTTTTATCTCATGTAGATTTTTTATCAATTTACTCATGTCTCGTCTTCAAAATTGTTAATATCGAGTTCCTTCAAGCTGTTTTACTTTTGTTTACCTCACAGTCCTCTTGAACATTCTCTAAATTGCGCTCCTTAGCTTTCAATAGCGTCAGTTACCCACAATTTGTCAATTTGCTTATCACGCTGCAGTTGCTGCGTTTCTCTGGAATTCGCTAGTCTACGCCTCGCACCGAGGTACGTCCCTAGTGTATAGATTGAATTTCTGATGAGAAGAAACTTGATCTTCCCTGGAGACGCTTCCGACGCTCAGCACTTCAAGATTACTTCAGAATGAAATGCGAAGGACGTATAGCCGATGGCTCGCACAATGTTTTCTTCCGTCACGACTCGAAAGAATTTCCCGGCCTTTGAAGAGCATCGGGTCTTTCCTCTCATGAAAGAGCCTTTTGTCTAAAGGAAGCTCTCACAATTGGCGAGCGATATCTGGAGATCTCGCACAGTTTTGTCCTCAACACATCGTCAGACACAGTCTCGTGAAACCTTTGGATATTGTCAGACCAAAAGATACCGTCGTACGAAACTAGGCACAAAAGCAGATACCGTTAAAACAAAAACCGCGCTGTCCACAAACTGCTGCACGGATAGCCGTCAGAGCGACAGAGACCAGTGGTATTGCTTCCAGGCAGGGAAGTATGTGTGCCTTAGGGCGACTCATTTTTATTTGAACAAGCCTCAAAGTTTGCGATGCACTGCAGTCCAGTGCAAACAGCAATTGGATTGTTGATTTCACTGCTGCAGTAACCTGCGCAATTTAATGAAAGCATTGAAGTAAGTCTCAAGAGTTTTACTAGACGTGTACAATTAGTAATCCTATTGCTCTATCTCATCGGCGTTTTTTTACGGAGTTCAAGAATTTAAACTTAAACGTGCTTCGCACAGCTTCCTTTTCCCTTAACTTTGCATAACGATATGAGCCTGACCGCTACGGCGTAATTCTGACACCTTGTAATTTAGCTCTCCAGCTAAGCATTATTCTCGACTTCCAGTCAGTGTTAAGCTGTTTTCCAATGAAGTTCAGATGAAATGAAAACATGTTATATACTGCCACATTATTATCATAGTATGATCAACCTCCATATCCTAAATCCACTTTTCACTGTTCTACAGTTGACTACTTTCAAATTTATTGAGTATGCTGCAGATTTGTTTATTGTAATAAACCTTCATATATGAAGGAATATCATCCGGGGTAGCGGTTGATATCACAGTTTTCAAGCAACCTATTCTAGCTAACAGTCGTCTCATGGCTCCAGTCTCATGGCTCCAGTCTCATGGCTCCAGCCTCATGGCTCAAGTCTCGTGGCTCTAGTCTCATGGCTCCAGTCTCATGGCTCCAGTCTCATGGCTCCAGTCTCATGGCTCCAGCCTCATGGCTCAAGTCTCGTGGCTCTAGTCTCATGGCTCCAGTCTCATGGCTCCAGTCTCATGGCTCCAGCCTCATGGCTCAAGTCTCGTGGCTCTAGTCTCATGGCTCCAGTCTCATGGCTCCAGTCTCATGGCTCCAGTCTCATGGCTCCAGTCTCATGGCTCCAGTCTCATGGCTCCAGTCTCATGGCTCCAGCCTCATGGCTCAAGTCTCGTGGCTCTAGTCTCATGGCTCCAGTCTCATGGCTCCAGTC
>LQNS02278091.1:19587610-19601201 GCA_001587735.2 Parhyale hawaiensis | reverse complement strand
AAGATGTGTCAAACAAGATCACAAGACACAAGCAAGACACAAGCAAGATCACAAGCAAGATCACAAGCAAGACACAAGCAAGACACAAGCAAGACCGGTTCACAGACTTTTAGTATAATATAGATAGATGCATTATTATATAAATGGACAAAATATAGTGTTCGGAGATCTTTTGCAATATCATATGTTATGATTTTTTAAAGCAATTTATAACAAAAAGCATTATAAACAGCACACAATTAAGCAAAAACAATTCAAATTAAATCATTTGGTTGAAAAACAACCAAATTCATAGCAAATAAAACATGATTTTGATAACTCATGAATTAACTCTTGCTCCTTTTATCTCAAGAAGTCTTATCAGACGATTGTCGACAGATTTTTTCAAATTTTTAATGACTGCAGGCTCAACATCTTTAGCAGTTGCCTAGATGGGCTTCCCAAAGTTCTATTTTTGAGCTGTATCGCTTTGTATCTTTGTAAATTGCAGCTTTCAAAATGCTCCAGTGATGCTCAATTGGGTTCAGGTCGGGGCTGTTTGCTGGCGTCCATCAGTGAGTCATTGACAAAGCCCTCATCCCTCAACCATGCTTTTGAGTACCTATAGGCGTGACTCGGAGCATTGTCTTGCATAAAAGTCGGGTTGTTTTTCCGATCATCATTGTGCATCAGCAGCCATAGTTTGAAATTTTTTTCAAGAAATGCACAATAATTGACAGAGTTCAATTTGACACCTTCCTTTACCTTGAAGGGCCCAATAACTTCGTTTTCAATGATCCCTGCCCTTATCATCACGCCACCACCCCCCTGTTGCCGTCGAATTCGGTAGGAACTCTGCCTGCCATTGTGCACCCATCCGCGAGGCCACCCGTCCGGTCCGTTCAGCGTAACTCTGCTATGATCTGTGAAGATTACACTGGCGAAATTGGTCTTGACGTACTTCCTCGCCCATGCCAGCCGAGCTTCCTTATGTTTTTTTATAAGAACTGCCCAGTGATCCGACTTTTTACCTTTGCAAATTTCTGAAGGTCATTGCATCTTGTGGTTCTTGGAACATTTTCGATTCCGCCGGCATCAAACTTGCTTTTACTGGATACATTTGGAGCTTTCATCACTTGACGTTTGATTCTGGACAAATCTTTTGGCTTCAATGTCCTAACTTCACTCTGGTTTCGTTTTTCTTCTGCGTTGACAGCCAAATTCAGCAATTTTTTTTATTGTGCGGTGATCTCTGCCGAGTTCTTTGGAAACATCGAGTGTGGACATTCCTTGAGTGATTTTCGGTACAATTTTGTTCTTTTCTTCCAATGTTTATTCCTTTTGTCTTGCCATTATTTGATAAACTAACTTTTGCAAAAGAAGTTGGAACACTGATTTTACACTATATTCATTAATCCTGGAAAAAAACAGATGAACAATAATTATATTTTAACATTCTTTTTGTAGCAAAAACGGCATGTATATTTCAAATGCTTGTACTGGTTGAATTTAATTTTTTTTTGTAAATTTTTCCCTAATATAGCGTATAATGCAATCTGCAAAAGATCTCCGAACGCAGTTTAGGTATTGAATATTCGTTAGAGAAGCAGAGAATCTGTTGATAGTGAGCCGTACGGGCAGGGGAGGACGGCCGAATATTGGGTGGTCTATGACCAGCTAAATAACACCTGCTTTAGTGCGAAAGCAAAGACGGTCATGTGACGACCCAACGGGTCATGGGTCGTCTAGTCTAATCTAAATATTTTATGAGCTCCACACCGAAGAAAAAAAATTGAATGAATGGAGAAGTCGTGGGATTTTATATATATATATATATATATAGAGTATTATACATGCCCGAAGGCGTTTTTTTTCAAAGGTATAGGGTTAATTTAGGGATATTACCCACATATTTTATGGTAAAAAAAGAAATTTCGAAAGGAAAAAGTTTGAAAACATCTGTTTGGGAAACTTACAGCAGTCCATCTCACGGTAAAGACTTCTTTGATTTATGAACCCAGAAAGTATAGTATTAGTACGTTGAAGGAAATTATTTCATGGCAAATGGTTAAAAATCTTGTATAGCAAAATCAGAGTTGTTAAGTTTGTACAAAGTAAGGTACAAAGACAATAGATACAAGAGATAATGAGAAAAGTCAAATTAAGTTGACTACACCCTTCACTGAGAAACCCATACGCAGTGGCTCGTGCTGCGAATATAGGCCAACTGGCTCCAGAGGAGTAAGTACGGCTGCAGTCGATAACTAATCATTAAGAACTATGGTGCCATCGACGGAAGGTTCAACAACTCGCGCCCGCATACCTCTCATTTCTGGGCAAAGTAAGTGCCCTCACGGTACTGTGTATACCCAGCAGTTGCTAACTCAGGATACCAAGCGGCACAAAAATAGCTCACCTAGCTTGGTACTCGATCCCGCAACATCCAGTGCCACCAGATCAGCACGCAAGGCTGCTGTTAACGTGGGATAAGAGATGGAGTGAATCGACCCTACCGTCACCATTTCATAGTGAAACCATTTCCATTACGAGTAGAAAAAAGCTACACATCCCCATACAATTACCAGTATTAACTGCATGCAACAGAAAGTGTATTGTGAGAGGTGTGAGGAATGGATATCCATTTTCCTAATGGGGTTGGCTACAATGAATTCCAAGAGCAAAAACAGGGAGTTAGGGACTTGCTGGCAGCGTGGCTGCCCATCTTATCTAATGGTAAAGCTTTGGGAAAGATCAGCAGCAGACGGAGGCAGCGTGAGGCGAGATTCGGAGCTTCTCGCTCGCCAGCTTTCCATTCCAGCACATCTTCCAGGCAGGCTCTCAAGAAACTCCAAGCCATAAAAATAGATTGAAAAGTGCGCCGGACTTTAAGGTTTGTTCATTTGAGCGAGAAAGAGTGGGACTTGGAAAAAAGTGAAAAGATTGCACGAGAGGCCCACAGGAGAACGTTAGGAAGGAGGTACCAACAGGAGGGAGGCCTCTATTGAACTCCATTGCAGCGTAGAGTTCACTTATAAAAATGCCGCAAAATGCGCTCAAGGTCAGGTGCTTGGACATCATGCGTATGAAAATCCCGATGGAACATGCCGTTGCCGACAAGTGGCGTCCATTTATTTTGAATGCCACCTCTAATTTTTCTACCTATTGAACTTTTTTATGCAGAACAATCCACTGTGCTTTATTTCTAATCACCTGCCAACGAACTCGCAAAGACAATCACTAATTACATCAATGTATGCAATTGCGAGATCACTGTAGATATTATTCACAATTACCTATATATATATATATATAGGAACAGTCCAATTGCTTGAAATTTTAGATTATTTGCATAACTTACAAGCTATAGCAGCTTATCAAATTAGCTTTAGTGTTATGTGGAGATACTTTTAGTGAACATGAATTACCTTCTTCAAAACCCCTAAAAAACAAGATTCCAACTCAACGGCGCTATTGCCATAATTTCTTTACACACAGCATACTAAGCCGTAGGATGCAGTGGGACGCTAAACTCCCGTAAACTAAGTGTATGCTGTTACTTTACGCAAGATTTCGCAAGCGGAAATTAGTCTGAGCTTG
Source organism: Parhyale hawaiensis (assembly GCA_001587735.2). Taxonomy (NCBI): domain Eukaryota; kingdom Metazoa; phylum Arthropoda; class Malacostraca; order Amphipoda; family Hyalidae; genus Parhyale; species Parhyale hawaiensis. The sequence goes on along the minus strand of LQNS02278091.1, from coordinate 19,597,625 downwards.
GCCTCATATTACTTATGACTCGACGGATTTTTCGTCGGTAATTGCGCTGATAATTTACAGGTCTCTGACATGAACTAAAGCTTTTATAGACCTGAATGCATGGATAGGCTGCAGCATCTGGCATACAAAATCAGACATATATAACTCTGTAGTGAGCTTCTGAATGAAAGCTAAAGACAACTAAAAACTCTCTTGTTTCATTTGTAGGTAGAAATGAAACAAAACATATTTTTCCTTCAGTGTATTGGATACCATAAAACAGTGCGTTTCTAATAGTGTTATACGCCTGGTAAAAGAAAAGTTAAATAGTGTACTGAAGGGTGAAGGATACTAGAATTTGGCTTCCAACACATGAGAAGACGACGTGAGATCCTGGTCATACGATAACTAGAAGACTTCGGCTTGAGGTAAGTGTTAGCTGCATTCCTCTACGTTTCTACTGACCCGAAGTGGCATGGCGCGGAACATTCATTGTTTGAGCATTACCTCCGCAACAGCACGAGTTACATAAGTTATCTCCATTTGCAATTCAGATATGGTTGATATGCGACCAAAATCTGATATGCGAGCACTGGGCGTAAGTGGATACATGTGTTGTTCATCGGTGTGTGGTAGCGCCGGTATGGGTGATAGCCCAGCGATATACGATGGTGCCCCATGTGGTATACGGTAGTACAGACATCATCATATGTTTAAAGCTTTCGCTGGCGTCTGACTGGAGCAATTGCTTAGGTAAAGAAACCGCTCCTAAAGAACTCAAGAACATCAGCAATGCAAAGGGTAGTAAAGAAAATTAGGGTGTCAGACTTTTCCTGTTTTTCTCAAGATTTTGAATTCACTCTCTTTTCCACCAACCAATAAAAAATAAATCTTATGCCGAACAAGAAATGTCTTGGTACCCTCGTCTTCCTTGCTCCTAAGAGGCCATTTCTTATTCCCCCTCAATTCTCAGATCCTTAGATCAATGACATCGAAATATATTTTCCTATAAAGGAAAAACGTTAACTTTTGGTTTACCAGGACGAATTTAAGCGAAGGGCTTTAAAATATGGCTGCTCAAATTTCATTCAGAGCGGAGGCCTAAATGGTGGAGAAAAAGCTTATGTCGGTCGGTCAGTCCGGCAGATTTGAGGCCACTCAGAGTCTTCTCCCTAGTTCTTGAGTCGCGTCATCAGTACCTTGGAGCGCCCTCCAGGGACCGAGCCGAGGATGCCCACTTCTTGAATTTTTCGTTTTTCTGAATATGAAAGCCAATTATCCAATTTGCTATTCAATTACCCAGCACGACAAGAGGCTGCTCTAAAAGGAGCATGTTTACCCCTCCAGAAACTGAAGGAACTTTTTAAGGGATGCAGACATCTTCGAATTTCCGTTTCGACAAAAGTAGAAACACATAGCGATGACAGTAATGCGTAAGGAACACAGTGGAACATGAAGCACATACATCGAAAACTATTATTGTAGCAATATTGAAACACGAACAGCAGTAACCCATCAACAAAACTACAGCAACTCTATTGTATTGTACAGTGCAATACTGAACTTTTAAGCACAGTGCATTAGCAGTGGAAATAATAAAGTGAAGCCCATAACACCAAGAGACAAAAGAAAATAAGACTGGAACGCCTGCTGAGAATGTAACTTTTTCGATGAGGCAATGGGAGCTACCATAGAGGATATTATATAAATCTCCAACAGTGATGTAGAAATCCGTGTTACATTTGTCATATATTTCCTGAAAGTTGCTGCAGCAGTGCAAAGTTTACCTCTGCAGGCTCCGAGGTGTTTCCTATATTCTCTATTTTCTTGCTTCTTGAGGCAAAACCTGCAACCTGGTCAGCCACCACAAAGGGTTTCCGGGGTAATCATCCCACCATTCCGCAGTGCCGGAGTTGCTCCATTCAGACCATCGAAATTCACGTAAAAAAAAAAAGAGCCTCTGCACCTCAGTTGGAACAACTTCAGGCCTCATGTGATGTGCGTATGAGCAGACTCTAGTGCAGCTCCACAAAGAACCTTATCAAAAACTTTACGCTTTAGAGAACAGTTTGCAGGAGCAATAGTAATTTGGCCTCCAGTAGGCGGCTTCGCACAATGTCGACACAAAGGACTAGCAATCTGCAGCTCATATTGCGAGCAAGGGTCGCTACCTTTAAAATAGACTGTGATAAAGAGAATGTGCCGTAAAAACAGATATCATTTTAGTGCCGGCAATGCCTTTGTTCCATTGAGCTCAAGACTTAGGGAAAGTGATGGAGGTTGCGCAGACGATCCGGCCCAGGATAGAAAAATTCTGAAATTTTCAAAGAGTCGTGCACCGTAAAACTATTGCTCTGGTTTCGCAACTCAGCATTGATTTTCTGAATTCGCTTCGAGCGTTACATAAGGCGACAGTGTGAGAATGTACTGGAATTTAAGCATTTATTTTTTTTAGCATGAACCGGTCAACAACATATGCTCGTATTTGAGCTCCGTGGCCTACAAGACAGTAGTTCGATCCCTGTATAAGTATGTACCTCTCAAGACCCGAATGCTTCGTTGTGTCTTTCTAAACACGACTATGCGTCTACCAAAAGAATTGCTGCAATGCCAGCCGGCACGTCAACTGGTTTATTACAGGCCGGTCACACATGAGGCTTTGAACGAGTTGTTTCGGATATTCATCCCAAAGCGTTATTAAAGTCGTTTAAACACCAGAAAAGTGTGTGTTATTTCCCTCTAAATTGGAAGAAGCACCTGAAATTATACTAGTGGTACCTGCTAAACAAAGTGAGTTGATGGCTAACATTTTAATAAGGTTTTACGGTAAACTCACAGTTGTGTGTATCAATTCACAACAAAGCATTGAAAGAGTAGATGAAAAACACGTTCAAAAGGCTAACGTTTGAATTAGCCTCAAAGAAGTGTCACCAGTAATGTTTCAGATGCTCTTAAAATTTGAAGCAAATTAGAATTCAGAAAGGGGTGCTCTTTTCGGTTCTTTGATTGTACACAGCTCTGCATTCGGACGCTGAGTAGTAAAGTTGTGGAAATAACTTAAGGGCACTTACATACTTACACTTACAGATGTGCTTTAATATTAAGTTTACAGGCGCTAAGATTTCCCGTAAGTTTTAATTTTCACGGCACTAGTTACAAAATTGAACTTTTGGGGTGGATATCAGTTGCGACACTGAGAAAGAAAACTGTATTTCCGAATTACCAAACCAGCAGATGAAGCTAAGGTTTTATAAACAAACCTGCAAATACAAAAACTTCATCTGAGAAGATAAATCAAAACATTACACCCAGGGAAGGAATGTACAGCATTCGGAAGAGGGGAATATTCTTGCACTGAAAGAGTCAAGGAATCATCTAGCATTGAGTGTTAAGATGATAAGTAGATCTATATATTTTATGATTGAGTTTTGGTAAAATCTTGAAGCGTATGGCAACCGAAAACGTACAAGTCCTCCTCCCAAACTCCCCCCAACAACCCGCTGCAGATTGCTTTAAGAGGCTGCGAAAGGTCATCAGAGTTCAAAAAATCTTTAAACCTAGCTCGAATATTACACCAAGAAGAATTTATCAAGTGCTGCATGATTCCAAAGATTTGTTTACGTAAAAGAGAGACGGTCCCAGCACTCACGAAGAAACATAAGAGTTCCCGAAATAGAATGGGCGAAGGAACAGGTAAATTGGACTATAAAAAAAGAGGAATGTGATTTTCAGATGAAAAGATATATAAATTTAATGGTGTGCATGGATGGTTGCCGCTTGCTGAGTTATTTGATATGTAGAGCGGACAAATTTACTATGAAGCACACTCTGGTTTAGAAAGCAGTCTTCTAGCATTTCTTCAATGTCATGAACAAAATAAAGTCATGCCAATACATGCCAATAACACAAAGAAATAGGTTTCCTCCCCCAATATCAACATTGTAGATTTTCCAGCTATATTTACAGACCTGAATCTATTTGAAAACCTGTGGGTTATCCTTTCAACGCATCTTCAGCAAAATAGAAGGCAGTTTAATGATAAGAATTTATTGATAGAATGATTAAAAATATTGGGACGAAATACCCCTCGAAATCCTTACAAAAGTAATTACGTCAGTACAGGAACGATACGGGGAATACCATACGTGGAAGTTTTGCCAACTTATGGCAATACTTGTAAATGCTTAATAAATTTTTGTAATGCATTGACCTTAATTGTTCATTAATAATTAATTTCTTCTTGCTCAGTATTCTAAAATTATTTGCAGCCGAAAAGTTTATGTTTTTATAAACAGTGCTGTGTAAATTTAAACCTAAGGGAAATACTGGTGCCTGTAAACTTAATATTAGCGCACCTACACTAATATATAGAATGAAAATTTAAATGATCTAGAATCTGTATTTAAAAAGTTTTTATTTTTTATCAAGAAAATATAAGCATCCCAAATTTATTTTCACCATTTTATGTACGGACACTATAGACTGTCGGGCGAACCCTCCTCAATTCGATTCCTGTCCGGAGGGCGAATTGAACCGAGACTACACCGTCATAAGTGGTGTCTCAACACCCACGACGTTTTACCTTGTATCGATGGGAAATATATGCTTTGGTGTGCTCGTGCATCATAAAAACTGTAGCGTCCATGCTGAATATTGATGTTTTTACTACCATACGGGACATTTTGAGGGAGACCCCCCCCAAAAAAAATTAGGAAGTTAATATTTGTATACATTATGAGTAGAGCCCGGATTTCCAGTCTCAAAAAAGTGGTCAAAATAGCGCTCAAAATCTAGTCAAAATAGCACTTAAAAAAGTTTTTATTGCAAGTATTTCCAGCAAAATAGTTCTTATTAGTAGCAAAATAGCACGTAAAACTTTGCATGTTTTGGCTAAAACTCAGCAATTTTCTTTGATTTGTAGCTATAAAAAGAACTGAAAGGAAGTTATAATCTTAATCGGAAACCATGGATGTTTTATTTCACTCAACCGATGCGCATATTGCATGAACAGGAAGTAATATAGCTGTGACCTTTCTTTATAGTGATGAGTTTTGTAGTATGTATATAAGAATGAAATAAAACAACTTTATTTACATTTAACATCTAAAGTAATCTACCGTAGCTCTAGGTTACCTCACGCCAGGGTCAGGTGCGGGTTAGGTCAGGTTATTCACTAAAAGCATTCTCCTGCCCCTGCATAAGCTCGGTGGAGCTCATATCCTGAATACCACTAAAAAAAAATACTGACAAGACTGAAGGCTAGAATCCTATGGGTGACTCCAGAGTATAGAATGCTGTATTATAATAGGAACCTGACTATATGCTCGGTTCCTAGATAACTCCCGCGCTGGACTGTTCTCGGAGCTTACCAAATAATTTAGTGTTTTACAAGAAGTAGAAAATAATTCATACTGCCATTATATCTCATTATATCTACAGAAAACATGAACTGATTGCACAATGCATATTTGTCCTACCTTCACGACTGTAAAATGTCTAGCATACTGTAAAGCTGCTGCTATCCCTGTACCCCATCTCGTTACAATAGGCTGTGGGGGAAGGGGCTCGTCAGGAGCCTTCTCTCTGAAGAGTTCGCATCTACTTGGGGCCTTCAGGAATACTTTTTATCGTTTGATATTAGTTTGTCAACGTCCTGAAAGCGCATCCGTACCTTTTCTGCAACTCTGTGCTAGCCGTGTGCGAGGCAAGTAAGGAGCAGCATATTGGGGTACAGAATTGCTAGAGAAGCAGCAATTTTCTGAATTCTGCAGCGTCTGTCACCAGCAACAATATGTTGTTATGCTTAATGGATTCTGGCCAAGGAGCGATAAAGATGACGCAATAAACTGCGTTATTGTTTTACAATTATTGCGTTCTAATCGGTGAAAAATTAACAGAAACATGCCAGATTCTTTGTTTAATTCAAGTGTGCCTGTTATTGCTGTCGAAATCTGCCCTCCCGTCGTATCAGTACACTCGTCCACTGCCAGCACTTGTGTAGCTGGTAATGTCGTGACCAGAATGACAGTGACTAGCAACAGTTTCTTACATTTTCTTTCATAGCAAATTTAAATAAAGTTTAAACATGACAAACCTAATTTCATATTAATTAGTTATTTAGCGTATCATAATAATAAAATAATTTAATGTTTAATGGTACAAATACGTACTACTTTGTGCATGTTTTATAGTCATTTATTGCATAATGACTACTTTTTGGCTCTGTGTCTGGTCAAGATACCGTTTATGGTAGAGTAGCATATTCTGCAGTCAATGCAAATTGTTATTTGTATTTATAGCCGTAATAGCAATAATCGAATAAATGCTAGAGATCCGGGCTCTACTGATAACTATGTAGATGCTTAGGGAGCAAGCCCATGTCAAACAATGACTTGCAAAGAGCATTAGGAACACAAACATATCTACGCACATGTCTATAACGCATTATTGTAAAATACATGGAGATCAAGGTTCTGCATAACCGACATTATTTTATTTTGTATCCTTTGTTACCTATAATTTGAAGGAAGAGCAGGCGCATTCTTCAGTTTTATGCTAAATTTCACCAAAGGGACTAGTTTGCTACGTTTGTTTTCAGGTCTAATTCGAATAAAGGTTGAGGAACGGAAAACTTAGGCATATTAATTATTTGGTCATAGCAAAACAAAAATATATTTATACTTTCAAATATTATTGCAATACAGTTTGTACGTAGCGAAGATTTTATGGTCATTTATACAATGATGACTAGCTTTTTCCAGTCAAAATAGCGCTTATAGCAAAATGCTATTTTGCAATAAATGCAATTTTTTTGCAGTCGTTATAGCAATAATTAAATAAATGCTAGAAATCCGGGCTCTAATTATGAGCGACCTCTTAACAGTTTATATCTCTTACAGATACAAGAAATTCAGCAACTAATAAAATGGATTAAAGAGCAAATTTTGGCCCTTGCGTAAAGATACAGTGAAGCATGAGAAAACCTTAAACCGCTGATGACGAGCTCGCCACCAAAATGTGAAAAAAGCTAAACGTTTAACCAAAAATATGGTTACTGCAACCGGTCCCTGATAGTCGCAGTGTTTTTACTGAACGTCACAGTGTTTTACAGTCTACTGTATGATTGCGACACGACTCTTGACCTGGGAACAGCTGAGGTGCAATACGTGTTACACTCGGGTCGTGATCGCAACACGCCTTCGTGTTCCTGTTATCTGTAGCAAGTCGAAAGTCTATCGCTAAAGTACTATGTATCACTTGGCCCACTAGTCTCTACCATTTCTACCTCTAACTTATAGTTCAGCCGTATGCTATAATGTTTGAAATCAGCAATTACGGCATCATCCTTCATTATTTTGAAGTTCATGCAACAGAGTAAGGAAAATTCCGGATGAGAGCAGAACTCATAATCTAACCCAACACGTCATTTTTATTTTACGTTTACTGTTATAATAAAATCCTTGTGCAGAGGTTACGAGTCACTGACAACATTGTAAGCCAACCTAGCGCTGCAATTTACAATAATGTCGCGGCTTTAGTGCAACCTAAAATTTTACAGCGAAGTCATAACTTCGGTACGTGATCACCAGCCCAATTTTTGAAGCTTGTCCTCAACCGAAATATGTTATCCAATAAGAGAAATCATGCAAGAAGTTTCAGTTCAAAACTACCAGGAAATACAACCAATACCAAAATTCTTTCTCTCCATCAAACAATTTGCTGACGCTGCAGTTTTTGCAAGACTCGAGCGGCCGTCTCCTCCGAAACTCCAAATTTCGTCAGGACTTCTCAGGAGCTGCAGCTTCTCTGGCTTTCTTATCGTGTAACCAAAGATTACTTTATCGAGGACACAATTTTGTCCTTCGAAAAAATCCGAAAACGTCACTGGTGCCTTTCCCTAAGGAAAAGACGCCCAACTTCTTGACTTTGTGAATCCAATTTGGAGGCTTAGGCTTCAAAATGTTGAGCCTTCTTCTTGGGAAGAAAGCGCTCGACGTTGTGATGAAGAGTCTACGCAATCACTTTAGTGGTGATGAGGTTGTAATCATGACGCGCAATTAGACTGCAAAGGAGCCTTTTTACCGTCTCACCAAAGACTGATTACTGTCGGACTGCAGAAAGAACGAATCAATCAAGGGAGGCAGAGGACTCGTATGAGAACAGGGGACCGCAACAGCTGGCTTGAGGCGGGATACAAAATGTCACCAACATGCCTCCGATGACTTATGTGGTTCTAATTATTCTCATGAAATTCCTTACAATTATTTGTTTAGTTTTTCGCGTTTACCACACGATTAGCACTGTTGGACGGCGGCGTCTACTCAGATGTGTGACTTATTTTCGTTGATCCTGGAAACTTGTGAAATGGAGCAAATTTACAACTGCTCGTCCAGCTACGTCTGGACGTTTATCGGAACTTGATATTTTGGTACTGGTGCTTGGTAGCCACCAGCGTAATATAAATGAGGGAAGCTAATTTTCAGCCGCAGTGTCCACTAGATCGTTTGGGTCAAGTGATTGTAAAGGCAAAAGTTGGTAGAAGAACATATACACGTGTTGGTCACTTTTTGAAAAAGTTAATCCCGATGGAATCACATTTTCAGACCTTACTTCTATCGCTACAAAACTCTTATCTGTACTGAAATTGCAATTGTACACGAATATACTAAAGCTATGCTAGACGTTATATACCTCCCCTGATTATAAGGAAGTCTTATGCAGGCACCACATATGCATTTCTACGCCCAACTTGTTGCTCGGATGAGCAGCTCACCGGCCGTTTTGAAACATATTTAAAATCGGTACCATGGATACCGTGGCATAAATGACGTGCGAGTCTCGCATCCTTGCATCAAGTTGTGTGTGTAAATGCCTAATGTGTCCCCGGCATTATGCCTACCCATGTCAGCAAGCTTGAGGTAAGCAGCTGGTTGCTATGAAGCCAACACATAGCAACACGAAATGAGTTCATTGCGCCTGTCAAATTTTTATAATTTAAATTCATCGTTAAAACGCGGTTGATTGAGCAGATGACTCGATTGAATGTCAAGGCTTTACACCAAGGCATGAACTGCGATGAAAACTGGAAAATATTATTGCCATTTTATATAACTGCGCAACACAGCTTTTCCCTAATAAAATTTCTGTACTACGGATTTATCACACCAGCGTGTAAAATGTATACCATTTGCTGTGTTGTGAGTGTCTTACAATTGTGTTTCAGTCCACGACGTTAATCCTTTCTTTCAGAGGCAAAATATCCCAGTTCTCAGAAACTGTTTTGCCGACTCTATACCGCCAGGTCCCGCTCTTTACGATTTCCATTGCTATCTTGAGATACACATTTTCAGATAATTAGAGCACCACGCAGAAAACATTGCATGTCACAGGAAGTTAAAAACCTCTGGCTTCTGTTCGTTACGCTGCAGAGACTCTTGTTCAAGGAATGATTAGTGATTACGAGAATTTCGGAAGTTACAAAGGATAGTACATGGTCATTTTCCATTCTCGTATTCGACAGACAATAGTTACCATATAACGTTCATTATAACTGCATCAAGTATTTCCTTTCCTAACTAAGTTAACAGAGCGCTTGAAGCACCTATTGACACCTGACCAAGTAACACTGGCTTCAGCGTGTCATCAAAACCTAAATAAAAGCAGTAGCTAGCTGATTATAATGTAGCAGTACTGAAAATTAGTCACCCGCTCTACATCATGTGGCGTAAATCATTGGACGATGGTGTTATACCAAGAACTTATAAACACGCAATCATTACCCAAATCCCAAAAGCCGGAAATAGTACAGATCCAGCAAACTATAGACCAGTCTCATTAACGAGTCACGTAATGAAAACGTTTGAAAGGGTGTTCCGTAAGCACCTAGTGCACCATCTAGAGAGTAATGAACTACTCACATCAAAATAACACGGTTTTCGACATAAACGTTCCACTACTTCACAATTGTTGGAGCATTATGATTCCATCGTAGAGATATTGTGCCAAGGAAAGAATGTGGACGTAATCTACTTAGATT
>LQNS02278091.1:19553838-19586855 GCA_001587735.2 Parhyale hawaiensis | reverse complement strand
AATGTGAATGAGCGGATTGTCGCCAGACACTCGGAAAGAACTGGAAGGACTTGTGATATCCGTATCCCAAGCAGAGATGGTGGAAAAGCTGTGGCCACAAAATATTCTAATAGCTTAGCTGTACGGGGAGCAAGATTGTGTAACAAAATGCCTCGGCATATTCGAAACGCCACTGATATCAAAACTGTAAAGTTAAAAAATTTGTTGGGTTCACATTTATGAAGAATACCAGATAGACCAGTGATCAGCGGTTACGTGCACTGTGGAGATAATTCGCTGTTGGCTCTCTCTTTGGTCGTAAGCTGCGGCACCACAGAAGACACCCAGCAGAGTGACTCCACACACGTGGGGTGACGTGAGCAACGTCACCTGGACTTCTTCCGAAGACTCTCAAGGAAAGGTAACTCAAGGTAACGGTGTCTTAAACAGCAATATTAGTGGCACGTTCGATGGGGTGCCAAGATTAAGCCGTCGAGGCTGTACTTGTTCGAAACTTCAAAAAGCGCGCTGCCTTTGACCCCCTGAATTGAGTTCCATGCATTGACCCAAAGTTCATTACCTTTAAAATTTTCAGAAACTTAATCTTGCTCCGTGAAGTGGAATTTTCAGCCTCCTTAACGTCATCGGCCTTCTTCCAACTATTGAAGCACGAATTTAAATTTAAAGCTCCTGTCTGAAATTTACAAGTCAAACATCAAAGGCTTTATTTCGGCGCCCAATCGTACGTGCTCTTAATCTACTGCATTAGCATACGGGACTCGCTAGCACTGCTGCATTCGTCTTGCAGTCTTGGAGTGCAGTGGTCGCCACTGCCTGTCATGGCGTGTCGAGGAAGGCAGGGTGCTTTTGAGATCTCCTTGCTTTGCCGTGTCTGTTCTACTTTGCAACGTAGTGTCTGCATTTGTGAACTTTTCTGCCATTGAGCTTCATAATGTATTCTGCATGGATGTGAGTGCTGTAGTGTAAATTATATAGTGTATGACTTTTTTACTCAAATGTACCGGTAATTCAGTAACTTCTGAAACTATTGCAACGAGTATTTTGTCAAGAACCCTCTACTATAATACTTTATTATAACTTACTTCAAGGACGCTTTGTACCGCTTTGTATCTCACAAGTGTTGGGTCACTTTCGGCTGGGCTTGTTCTCTATTTCATGAAGTGCATTGAAAAAATTTCATGTACAGTAGTGGTGATTTTAACCTTTGCGAACGACACAGAAGTAATATGGAAAGTTTAATTCAAATGATTTTCCAAATATTATCTGTATACATCAGTTCTCCCTATTTTGGTTTCATGGATTTTTTTTTAAATCCTGATGTGACACCTTTAAAATTGAACTCCTCCCAGGAATTGCGCCCGCAACAGCCGTACCCCAGTCCACGATAATCAAGTGGTATGTCAATTCGCTTCCTACACAAAAATATTCCCTTCGATAGTCAGTTATTATAATAGACAAAGTAGATACTGGGTATTTACCTGGTTCAAACGAATGATTTGCTTTATGCTAAATTTAGCTATTCTTTTTCTACAGCAACAATAGATACTAAAAATATAATATTACCAAATAATAAACTAAACTGGCTGACCGTTGTTCTCGAGTTAGACGCTCGAATGTCGCAAAATTATATGACTGACACTGTTTGTGCTTTAGAACTCGGGAGGCTATGTGCTTTCTTCCACGATGTTACAGATACTTACAGCTTATTTAATGCTTATACTAACGCTAAAGAGACTGTATCTGGGCCTCCATACCTTTTGTAGATTTGAATTAAAATTGTATGTTCCGATCTCCTGATACATCGTATGTTAAGTCCTACAGTATCCTAACAGAAGTTCAGGTGGGCTCTGCCAGCACCGGTCCATGTCACGTGCTCCAGATGCAGTAAAGCTGTCTCCTTACGACCGCAGTGAACACACTTCCAGTCTGATGTTCATTGACTTTGAATCAACGAGAGGAAGTGTCATGTGTTAAGGATGAGGTGCTAAGTAGAGCACTCTCCTTGCGTGCCCTTTAAAGCTAAAGTCACGCTATCGAGAGAAACTTTAAAGGGCTAGTAAGCTTAAAGTGAGTGGCCACACACGTGTCGAAATGCCTCTTTAAGTGACCAGCCTCTTCAGACAAATTGCGTCTCAATGACAGATATGGCAGCGGCGTGCCTCCAAGCACCATGGCTCAGAAGTCAATGGCGTGAAGTACGTGGTCGACCACATGTCGTAGGCCGTACCAGCAATAGTGAAGTTTGCTCAAAAGTGGGACATGTTGCGAATTTAGACGTGAAAATCTTAACATGGCAGAGGAACAGGCTGAGAAAACCTATTAATAAAGTATCCTGTTACGGTGTGTCACTGCATAGCCCTTGGAGATAAACAAATGTTATCGTACTTGAAGGGCGGTATAGTGGGAACAGGTAAAAAATTATTTGTAAAGCAGAGTGTTTCTTCACAACTAAATGATTTGTGCACTGGACAGCGTCTTGACGAACCTCTGTGCCAGTAATGCAGTGCTTAGCAGCACATGTACCAGATTTTGTAAAACATAACACTGCAGGCTTGGGTAACAATTATTATGCTTAATAAACCAGTTTGACTTGCTGCGAGATGGGTCCTCTATGCTCATACAGTGTAAAGGATTGGCGTATCAGAAAGATACCCAAATCGTTATGCGTGCAAGAGAGTTGTAGCAAGAACTTTAAATGAGGTGGTGTCGTCGCTGTTCCAGGTATTCTAAGCTCACTGTCCACTAGAGCATAAAATGGAAAATGTGCAATATCATTGAAACTAGGGTTTCCGTGGTCGTGGCTACAACTTCACGTGTTCCAATATCACCGTAAAATATACGTCTTTGTAGTTGTAAACTCATTGAAAAAATAATTAGGTGGAGAGATAGCCCGCATCTCGCCACCCACATGTACTGTGCCATAGACCGCAACAGTATACTTGACTCTTAGGTCCAAGTGGCCTCTGACGCTGGCGGCCAAAATGGGAAAAACGGGATTTTCTCAAGAGCTATAATGAACATGTCCAGACACGGTCATCCAGGCAAGCGCCCAAGTGCGTTCCCGCCGTATCCAAGATACCTTCTCCGCAAGAAAAATGTTGGGCACCTTGAAATTTTTTCTTCAGTATTAGATAGGGGGGAAAGAATAGCTCTTGAGAAAATCCCATTTTTCCGTTGCCGACTTTTGGCCGCCAGCGTCAGACTTTAGAGCCAAGTACTGTTGCGGTCTATGACTCTGCATCAGCGTTTGCATGCGGCCGCTGCAGATTCTCGCAGGTTTTCTCAAAATAAAAGAATCGCGTTCGATGTCAGTTTGCTTTTCACGCTTTACCTTCTTCCTCAAACTGAAAAATTCACTGGAGCATCAAAAGCAGTGCATGTTGCACTATTTTCGCATGCTGCTTCTGAGTGGAGATGCATAACAAAATTTGGTCGCAAGCATGTCAGAGAAGTAACGGCTGGTTCTTTAGAGCCGAGCCCACTTAACTTGAGCGGAAATGCAGACAGGAACTTTCGTTTGGCCACTGTGTGTCGCATAGCAGGCGCTAGAAGTAGCCCATATTGTGTTGAGTCGACTAAAATTTCCTTTGTAAGCAATGAGGTGAAGTTCATACAAGTCTCACGGATAATTGACTAAGAGTCAGAGACTGAGATATAACAATTAGGAGCCAGGTCACCTGTCTGAAGAATATGACAAGTTAAACCCTAAAGGTTTAACTTCACTGCCCAATCGAACGCGTCCTAAGTAGATCTTAGCATACGCGTCTCCGCTTTAGTCTAAAAGAACAAGCATAACATTAACTTCTTAAAACTGCTCATATATGCCTTTTCCGTGCGTTGTAGTTTCACTGACTTGCTGCTTACATACAACTCAATTCGAGGAAGTTGCCAAGGCGTTTAGCACATGCTTCAATACCTCCCTCAGTAACTGGCTTCGTACATTATGAACAACGGGGATTCAAGAAAGACTAGATTAGAAATGGCCCAATGGACTGACCAAGAGGCCCATTTCCAGAGAGGAACCGATGACTAAGGCTCGGTCCTTCCTCAGCCACCGCCTTCTTACCCAATCCGAAATTCATAGGCATTTATCCGATGTTATCGGATACCCTCCACTATTTACCCATAAGCAGCCGATAAATGCCTGTAAAGTTTCGATTGGGAAAATGCAGGGTAGGTTCCACGGTTCACTGTAAATTCATCAAGGGCAAATTAAACACCTGAGAAGTTCATCGAATGGTAAATTCACCGCAGGTATTTTCATCGATAGGTAAGTTCCACGTCAGGTATATTCATCGTCATCTAAACCTTCCACCGGATCACTCCATCGAGCCTAACACATCTTTATTCATTTGCTGGATTGAAAGAACATATATATATATATTAACAAGCTATACATGTACAACATGTATTTCAGCAATTGTGAACAAAGAGCTGTAAAGAGGCTGCAAAGTTAGGGTCGCTTGAACAGCTCAGGGTAATTTGTGCATGTAACAGCCCCAGTCTCATTGTTTAGCTGACACAGTTTGCACAAATTATTACATTTTTTAGACACAGACATAGCATCCGCTGGTGCGGTGCTCTGGACCTGGGTCCTCAGTTTTTCTTGACATGCTGCTGCTGCTCCTGCTCTAGGCTTCTCTTTCAACTCTGGGCAGGCTTCAGATAACGGAATAACTAACTAGCTATGCCTATCTTAACTAGCAGTAGTTAGCTTAAAGGGGAAGTTTATGTACTCGTACGTTTGTAATAAATTTATACTTGTGTCAACAGTTTTGAGCTCGCAACCTTTTAAACTTTAAAAAATAATTATATTTTCTTGGAATTTTGAATTTTCTAAATAAAATAAGATACACAGAGTAAAGAATGGCGAATCGAACGTAGTTAGACTGTACTTGCTTTTTATTTGCTGCAGTGCGCTGGTTGCAGTACTGATGCATTTTACAGGATTAGCGGTAATTTATTGCAGTATACGTACGTGCACTGGCTATGAACAAAATAAAATGTCCATTTGCGTCAGCGAATTTATATCTATTGACCTATTTAAACGGTAGCGTATTGACATGATGGCTCTTACATAATTATGCATGGAAGAACAGAGTTGCGGTTCATGCGAATCTGCAAGTGAGAAAAGGAGAATCAGAGAATTTTCATTAGTAAATTTGCAGCCCCTGAAGCACAACACACTGCATAGTTATTCAGTATTTTCGGGTATTGATCCATCGCCAGTATGTGGTAAACTGAAGATTATTGTATTTTTGACACGCAAATGGCAAAACCAATATATTTGATTACAAAAAGCACATGCAAGCGGCGCGCCTTCAGACTTTTATTATATTAATGATAAAATTTGTATGCAGAGCTCAGTTAGCGCTACAGCAATAGGTCGATATGCAAGCCTATCTTGAATTACATTATTATCCTTACGCTAGGTGTTGGACGCTGAAAAGTCATATTAAGAAAACGCAGCATGGCTGAGATCTTACTACAATGAACTAATTCCTATAAAGAACTCAGCAGAAATGAGTAACTAAGTGGTAAAATACAACAACATGAAGAGACCAATTGGCAGCGAATGAAACTAACACACGTAGCTGCAGCAACAAGGCGTCGTGAAATACGATTTCACAAATCCCTGGAGGTGAGATCTATTAAATTTTCAAGCCGGCTATCGACGGCAGACGTGCTAAAACGCCCCGTGAACTCATCTGTATCTCCATATACTGTTAGCTCCAGGACTTCTAAGGACTTAATATCTTCCCAGCTCAGAGGTCTTGGTACTATAATTAGAAAGTGACTGAGGACTAGTCAGATATATCTGAAGCCCTTTCAATCATATGTGTTTCTGCTCTAAATGGGAACTGCTCAAAGTTGCAATGTTTAAGAATTGCGTTATCGAGACTGTTCATATTACAACACTAAGTTTGGTAGTGCATGTTAACTAAGCATTATAATGACTATCACTGAATGAGTTTTGGTCTTCTGACTTTCATCAAGTCTTTCAATTCCAGTCCTCTCCAACAGGCCTCCTGAGGAGTGAGGTGATTTCGAGAAAACAATCTTCAGGTTCTAATTCTGAAAAAATATTTGTAATGCCCTAACGTATTACTGCAGCTTGGGGAAAAGGTTCAAGAAATGGCTCTTAACTTCTGAGCTAATTAACGAGTTTGAAGACATTTACTTTAGCACTTTATGGAATGGAATGCCCTTCCTTCTCTCAACAGGACTTTCAATTAGACAGAGAAGTGGTAAAACTTGCCCTCGCAATGGCGTCTCACGTCAGCGAAGGCAGAGCAAGAGCCGACCAGAGCATTACGAGCCGCGTTTGTGATGAGAGTTGCTCTGTTTTATGATGTTAAGCTGCCATTAAAAGTATGAGCAGACACAGACACGGAGCGTAGTGTGGGCCTCAACCTCCATTTGCCTGTGCTCGATAGAACCTTACAATGGAAGCAATTAGATGGGACTGCAGGGATGCACTGTAGGCACTGGATTGCGTAGCCCTGAGGTCGTTCTCGAAATGCTACGTCTCTCCAAGAATGAAGGCGGCTAGCTGAACATTGTCGTATTATGCTATAGCATCACTAACCGTCATTATATAAGGGCAAAACTCATAATTTTAATGAAGCAGTACAGATTTCTTCTGTCCCCATTAAAGTAATGCTCAGGAGCACACACATGCAATTCTTAGCTATAGCCAGCCACGCAAAACATCCAACAGTGAATGAAACGCATTGTACGAACTTCCACACAAAGATATTCTGCAGTGACAGTACGGTACCAAAGCGACGGACTGCTGCTTCTTAGCTGCACAGTAAGACTTGATGGCAATAAAATATTTAAAATTTGATTTCTGATTAGCGTTCTCATCATAACGAAGTTCAACTAATTGAAAAATTATTAACGGCATTCTTGATGATAAACAAAGACTGTACGGCCGCTTCACCAATAGAAAAATATGGTACCGCAAACACGCTGAATTTGCAGCACATCCACGGGATCAAGAGTTGCCGGAAAAAAGTTGAATTCGAAGGAACGCTCATCTCAACTGTCGTGACGACCGAGTGAGGATGAAGGAACTATTTTTGGCCCCTTGGGTATGAATGCTGAAAGTTTGCAGTATCTGTATTGTATAATAAATACGCATCCCAGGGGAAATTAATTTTCTTGAACTGAATTTTAAATTGCGTTAGATTCTATTACTGATTACGCGTTTCAATGTAAATGATAAGATGAAATTATTGATAAAAATACCCATGTACCACAAAACTTTATTGATAAATAAATGTAACCCGAAGCGTTTATCATATTGCGTAGATTATGTTATAGTGTGGCAAAGATTAATGCAAGTTTCTCTTTACTATTACTGTGCTGGTGAGGCCTATGCTAAGTTGAGAAACGTGCAATGAATTAAAAACTAGAAGCTTAGGCACACCAGTTACACATTAGCTGCAAAAAATGAAGTGGTAAAAGCCTTGTAATTTCATAAAAATAGCTATCTGCTGAGGACTCTCCAGCCCACTCAGCTGCTCAGTGCAGGAGCTGCTAAAGGAGTCAATTTCATTGAACAAAAGGTTTATGTTAAATATAGTCCTGTGTCCTCTGCACTTTTGAACAGCAGTCTTGCAGCGAGTATTTCAGCGATGCATGTTCAACATATTAAAATCAAGACAGCGATATTTGTTAATGACACTAATCACAGCAATTAGCAGTGGGTCAGAAAGTGTGTCTTATTCATTAATTCATTGTCGGTATCGGCTTCGGGGCGTGTTGGCATGCAAGCGTTCAAGTCAGCCGTTAACAGCTTTTTGTTGGATGTTCTTTAGCAGCGTTTCGGGTTTCCAGGAGCTGTATCATGCTTCATTTGGGTGGTAATATCTGTCCGCGGTGGCCCGAGCGTTAAATTTGAATCATCATAATAGTTAAGTAGTTTTTCTATTCTCTGACTCAGTCAAACAGGAACCCATAGCTGAAATTGTGCGTCCGTTTCCCCGGGAGTTCGACATTTGACGCATAGCAACTGCCAAGTTACGAGTCATATATTTAGGGATAATAATTAACAGCAAATTGCATTAGGTTACATATAAACACTAGCAACCCTCGCCATTACTAAAAGACGACAGAAAAAAAAAAATTGAGCAAACTGCCGTTTTCTTTACTCTGGATCGTGGTTCTTTTGTTTCCTTCTTTTTTTCCTTTCCTTCGTGGTTCTTTCCTTCGTTGAGCTTCAGCACAATTTGTGCAGCAGAAGTTTAGAGAAAAAACATTTCGGAGGAGAAATAAAGTACATTGTGGCAGCTATACTGCCATCTAGAGTTACTATAGTCTTCTTGAAAGTTTAAATCTAAAAAAAATGTCGCCATGCAACCGCCCCCTTGCCCTTTTCTAGACTATTTTTTTCCTCTCTAATACTTCAGATCGGGAAGGAAAGACCAAGCAACCAACCAACCAACAAATTGTATATTATTACCACCCCCAAGGAGGTAGTATATGTTTTTGTGGGCGTTCGTCGCTCTTCCCGTCTGTCAGCAAGATAATTCAAATAGTTATTGACGGATCTTCATGAAATTTGCAGGAATTATTAGGTATGTTAGGAAGAACAGTTGATTAACTTTTGGTGAAGAACAGTCTAACCGTTTGTTTGTCTACTTGTTGTTTTCTAGATAACAGAACTCAAAAAGCTGAAACGGCTCTTTATGTAATTTACAGGTTATGTTAGAAACGTGACGAGAAGCAAACGATCAAATTTTGGTGACGATCAGATTGTCTATTGGTCTGTTTGTTGCTATTTTTGTTTTTGTGCTTGTCTATATCATAACCCAAAAAATTAAGAACGATTCTTCATGAAATTTGCAGGAACTTTTAGCAATGCTTATGCTTGGGACACACTCGGCATTTACACAGACAACTTGATGCAAGGATGCGAAACTAGGCCCTCATTTATGCCACGGTATCTATGCTACCGATTTTAAGTATGTAATTGAACGGCCCCTGAGCTGCTCATCCTAGCAACCAGTTGGGAGTAGAAGTGCACATGTGTCCCCTGCATTAGAGGTACACATGAGTAAATTTTTGCACTGATTTCTTCATACGTTTATGTGCTTGACTGTACGTATTTCTTAATGTTTGTCAGACTATAGCTGGAAAAGTTGTTGCCAGATTTAACAAAAAATTGTAAGAACTGTTAGGATATAGCGAGGCACAAATGACAAAATTTTTTGTAATGATCAAAAAGACATCCCAAGTTCGGCAATAATTGCCCCCCCCCCTCCTCCCACTCTTTTAACGTTGCGATTCTTGACGGAGGTATGCGCTCCAAGAGTCCTTCTCCAGTTAGGTGCATAGTGCGATTATGTGGTGAAATAAGTTACAACTGCTTAAGATCCAAGTTACAGATGTTGATTTACAAACACTTGGATATGTTTTTCCATATGCACATTCATTTTACTTTTTACTTTTTTAATGGACTTTAAAATTCTGAATTTCTGGTTAATTTCAAAGGAAATTTGACTAGTGACAGTGTCACGCCCTTTGTTACGTGACACTGGATGTAGATGTACGCGGTATTGGTTCTGACGTCCACTCCAAATTTCTATCGGTATACGTGCGCACCCGCCGAAATACTTATTTTTGAAACAGAAGGAAGTAAAAAGTGATTAACTTTTTTAAATATAACGACAGAATCTTTTACCCGGCAGTTTTGCCTGCTGGTCCCCCCAGCCACTATAGCCAGCAGGCCCACCACAGCTACTCGTCAGACTGACGTCATAGCCGAACTCCCAATGGTTGAAAACATCCAAAAACTTAACAGTTTTTGCTCTAACTTTTTCAGTGCGTTTGTTTGATGAAGTTATTTTAATCAAAACCAGATGGTCTGAGTGCACAAAGTTGAAGTTTTCATCTCTGCCATTTCGTTTAATACTACCATTAGAATGATAAACGAACTGATGTTTTAACTTTAGTTTTGTTACACCCACTTTTGTATAATTATGTATATTTTTGGAATTCCTCAACATTGTAATATTTCGTGTGCAATTTAGCCACCCCTAAATCTCACCCCGAAATACTTTTGTTTGAATGCGTGCTGGCTGCAACAGTTGTACTCTGCTGCTAAGTCTACAATATAACTAAACTTCCTTTGATTTCCCTTGACTCTTTCTCCGTTCTGAATATTTTTCTCCCCAATGCTTGACAGCGTCTTTGTAGAACTTGTGACAACCAAACCCATCTGCCAGTGACACCTAAGACCTGCCTCCTGCTAAGTCGTGACACACACACGGACACACACACACACCCTGGGGAGCTGCGCATAGCTTGTCCAGGACAATGAACCGACCTCTTCTCTCAACAGGGAGCTCGGAGCAGCGTTAGGGAGAAGCAACCTCTTGTAAAACTTATGCCATCCTACTCGAGTTCTATGAACTTCACCTCACATTATAATGCAAACTCATTTGAACTTGGACAATGCAAGAGCTCCAGGAAGAACCATAGCGTTTGTATCACAGATACGAGCGGCGCTCTCGGCCTGCCGTGGGCACAGTCTCTTGTCCGCAACGTAGCAAAACCAAGTGGTGAGCGTGTGCTGCGCACCAGTGAAGAAACGAGTACATTTTATGATGTTCGTCATCGTAGCAGGCCGTCAGAAATGATGGTAAAAAGTGTGTGACGATGTTAGTCCAGTGATGATAATCCCGTTACTAATTTGGTTAAGGGCGCTGTAGCTGTCGAATTAATTCATCAAAGTAGCTGAGCTCGCTTACTTTTTCTTCTGCTAAGAAGCAAATCCTCTTTCCGTTTGGTGACATGCAGCAAAGTAAGTTTTTTTTTAGCATACAGTCAGGCACCATGGAAAACTTGAACTGTATTTGCGTTGCATTAAAACGCAGTATCACTGCATTCGAAAATTTCTGCTCTAACGAAAAGCTGTATCATCATAGGAAGAAATTTACTCGGAGAAAAGTAGTTAATGCAACAAAGCGAAATTTTTTCTTTATTATTCGTGATTGTGGTACTCTGAAGAATATCTCGCCGTTGAAAATCTATTCAATCTGAGAACCGTTGAACTCATAGCAAATAGAGTTATGTCTTGAAAATAAGTACAAACCAGAATCCATGATGGTGCAAAGAGATACTCTAGCCGTCTCCATTACGGGAAGCAAAAAGTCCTTTCGATTTTGTACGTTCCTCACTTTCGCTGCAGTTGCATCCTCGTCTAATTTCCGCCCACCGGTGGTCAAGAGAGAGTACATGAAAGACAAAAATAAATAAAAGTACCGCAGCTATATAAGCACACAAATATACAAACACACTTTGATGCTTATTGTCTTGTGCTTACCATCTCTGTATTTTTGAGTTCTGCTTGAACGTCTACAGTCGAAGATAAAGAGCGGTAATTATAGTTTTATAGGTCAAGTTTTTGCACACTTTCGTTACGGTGGGGAATATTTAGAGTGCTAAGCGGTTTCCAAGAAAATTACACTTTTCCGCGCTAAAATTCAGCAACAGATTTCTTCTGCATGCCTGTTGATAGAAGCTTTAAGGTTACCACATTTCTGCACAGCATTTGTAATTGTGTGAATAATTTGTTTCTATCAAATTACTTACATGACGGCTTAAGCTAAATACTCCTACAGGAGTAATAATAAAAATATTATTTCTAATTAAATTATTATATTATCATCATCATCATTTTATTGATATTATCTCTACCTGGGATCGTCATTTGCGTAACTACAACATTATCTCTATTTTATTTGAATCTTGGGCCTTCCTTTTCACTAAAATGACAACCAAAGAACGTAAGATATGTGAAGCAAATAGTATGTCAAGGGAAGCGTAGAACCCATGCATGAGGGTTTTCCAAATTAGATTGGAGCTCAGAGATACTGTAATTCGAAGTATAAGAGAAAAATCAGAGCAAAGCACGTGTCAGTGCCAGTGAAGTGATAAGAAACAAGAAGGGAACGCAGTGGGTACGAAAATAGGGATGTCTCGTAGGCCACGTGAAACCAAAGAAATCTATATGGCATCCCGCAGGAGTAGCTTCTCAAACAAAGGCTGAGCGACTCTAAGTAGCCTAACCCTATGGTCTACAACAATTATTTACTATGACCATTGCTAACTACTTACCTATGCTCTGGGTGAACCCTAGCACAGAGGTTGTATAAATAGAGATTGTTGCAAAATTGAAATCACGTACAATATACCTCCAAGCAGCGAATATGGCACGTGGACCCCGTTACTGCATAACCTCATGGACCCCAGCAAGGAAGTGCACATTACAGTCATTAGTTCAGTAATCCGTTATCACATTTTCATCCGTCGTATTGCCGTCTTTCACAAGCCTCCGAAATAAAACTTGCGACGAGAAGTAGAGTCGAGTGAAGTGCTCTCAGAATACGTGTCTTTAGTACTTGACTTCAGTCGATTTCAGATTACGCATAAACTGCTTCTCGGGAGCAAGTTCTAAGTTAATTATTGAAAATAGCCCTGCCCTAGTATCAGTGAAAACATACATAAAAATGTGTTCAAATGAATGTAGAGTTATTATGACTGATGATGCAACAGATACTGAAAACTTGTGTTCCGCATAGAGACGCTATTGAGAGAGAGACCGAGTGGTTGCTATATTTGCTAGCTCTACAGTTTTATTTATTATAGCCTACAGGATACCAGCGACAAACCCCATACCAATACAAGATTCTATTAAGTCTACGGTACTTGCTCCCAGGATTTTATTACTTCTACGTGTCATATGTATTTGGTTAGAGCTAACAGAAATGACTACAAACGTAGCATTCATTGGACACTTACCAAATCGCAAATACAACGAACTAACAAGTTAGTTTCCAGCTCAAGCCATCTTATTTGGTACAAATATGTTCTTGTTTGCGCTTAACAATTTTCCGAGTTACTGAAAATTCTTAAAAAATTTGTCTCACCATACGCCGCTTGCCCTGCTCGAGCATTTATTTTAGTGGTGCCTGTGAGCATTGGTTCACGCAGAAACCCATTGTTGCTTATTGTAAATGGCTTAGCATCAATTTTAATGTGCTCTAAATAGACTGGTTATGGATGAGCTTTTAATTCTGAACTGAATAGTTAATGGTATCCTGTGAATCGCTGGCAGACTTTCATTTACGAATAACGTGAAGACAGTGAAACCGTGAGATAATACGCAATTTGAAATTTGACAAGGAAAGAAAATAGAGAACCGCTCAAGAAGTCTACCATTTTAGTGCTAAGTCAGTATATTGGCCCATCAAGAAATGACGGCGCTAGATGTGGTGCTGCATCATAAATTCATGCCTTTCAGATAGAGATTCTCTCAGTAGCGGACTACAGCTTATTATGCTTAATTTCTTTGTGAATAAAAGAACTGCGGTACTTCCTGTGTATTCAGAGCCTCAACTAGCCCTTTAGTAATAATAGTATTCGCGAAATCATTGAGCTGCAACAATTTCTAGAAGATATGTGACAAAACATCATTACCACTAATATGTGTCAAAAGTGCCAGTAGAATTAACGACTTGTCATCCCTTGCGTTATTGACTGTATCTTCAAATACCACTGTTATTTCTAGTTGTCGAAAGCAGCTCGTAGTCTCCTAAAAAAAAACTCTGACAGCTTCTACAACAGCCAGTCTGAAACTAATTGCAATTTTCGTTCATGTTTTGATTTTTGAATACTATAAGACTCAGTGTCATGAAAAATAAAAAGCAATTTTTTGGTAGAATATGATTAATACGCTAAAAGCTGATGTGGATCTTTCCATAGTATGCATCATGATGTATAAGAAGTTAATTTATAGTAAGCCGCTTGATTGTGTCTTCTACCACAGACTTACTACCTTAGCTTTAAGACGAGTTAATTCTAACAGTACGTTAGATCCTCTGCAGCTCATCTCATTGAGTTGGACATATCACCAGCGTTAGCATCATTTATTGAAGGCGATTAGTCGTGGATATGAGAAGAAAACCGTTTACCCGATACCACAATCATAAAATCTCCGTATTTCAGCCTAACCACGTTAGGCTTCCGTCCGTAAAAATAGACGTCCGTTAATTGCAATGCCTTCTCAGTCCAAGAGACGTGGAGAACAAACTACAGAAAAATTCTAACAGTATCAGCTATGCCGAACTTTGAGAGAAGTGATACCCAACCGCTGGCACTAAATCCAACCAGACTGTGGTCCTTTGACTACCTAGCAGAATAGGAAACACTGATAAAATGTCGAGCAGCCTTCGGTAAGCAATTGATGGAGATCTTACATGCGTTAGTTACTTTCTAATAAAATCAAAATGCAAATATGCAGACTCCAAATGATTTGGTGCATTGTCCACAACAAAGGACCACTTTAATAAACACGCATTTACAACATGCAAAAAGTATTTGCAGCAATGGACAAGCAAAGCAATGTGAGTGTCGTCGAGCATTGCCCTATGCAGATCGAGCACGCCAACGGCCAAGTTTCAGCACACACTAATATGTTTCCATTTAATAAGTGGGCGGAATCCATCGGTGATGAAATCTTAAACAATATTATAAAATTCCATAACGTGTCCATCCGTGAAATGAAAACTGCATTGAGAAAGCCCTGCACACACGTCAAATTTGGTTCAATCAGATCTTAGTAAAACATCAGTAGAAGTATCAGCATGCAGAATAGATAACAAAGTCCACTGAAGCTTCAAATGTAAAAACTCCAACATGGCGGAAGCATTGCTCGTCATGCCTTCACTTGGGTGATGAATAAATTACACTCACCAGCTACGCTATGCGCCATGATCTTTGGTACTCCATTATCCATATTTTATGAGAATACAAACCAACAAGCACCGTAAAACTTGCACTCCACGTAAGATGTTATGGTATCCACAGTGCTAATTAAGTAGCACAGGTATAAACAATATGCAGTACACAATGACCAGTTCGGCAACAGGTCTGCGGCAACAGGACATAAGCATACCCAGAACAGTTTGGTGCCATGTAGGTTACACTTGTGACCCAATGCATCTGAACAACTGATGACCATGCTCTGGTATATGCTTTCGTTAAAGCTTCAAGCGAGGAACAAAATTTGTCTCATTATTAACTCTGCCGTCGCTGCTCTCACCGTGTCGTATGCGAGACACAGTATACTGAAATTGTACAGGGCCTCTACTTAATATTGCAATAACTTAGTCCATATGAGAAGATTTATTAATAACACTTTGGTGACTGCAATGAACCGTCAGTAAAATCCTCTTTCGTATTTTTTAGAGGGGAGCCTAAAATAAAGTTAAAGTGTCGCCCATAGTTGATGACAGTGTAACTTATGCCTGTTGGTTGCTTAATTGCTGCTGTAACAGTACCCTGTTGAACAACGGTGAGTACCGGAGGCCACCTTTGCTACTTAAGTTGGCGCGTGAAATCGAAATCGAGCGACCAAATGTATCACCAGTTTCGATCGTTATAATAATGGCTACATTGCCAGTGACCCATTGGGTCACTAAAATCCTATCCTATCGCCAGACTATCCTACCCTAAAACCTAGCAGAGCTCCTTTCAGTTTATTCCAAATGGTTGATAGCAAAAGCTGTTAACACGGTGACAACTAACCAAGCAAACAGGAGTATCAGAGTTATGTAAGTACTCCAGACTATCCATGGCCCGTTGGGTCAATAGCACCACCATCTTTGCTTCTCAAAGGAATATTCAACGCTCTGCCTGTAAAGATATAGATAAATATACAAACGACATTGTCCAGTTGTATTTCCCGAATCACCTTCACATCAAACTTCACGTTTATGCAGCCGAGCTCAGGCGGAACCCCCCCTCCCCCACTCACCATTGACATAGTCTACTGACCTCCGCCAAAGAGGTTATGTTGCTGTCGAGTTTGTCTGTCACCAAAAATCTCAAAAAGTTATGGACGGACCTTTACAAAACTTACAGGGATTGCTAGGCTTGTCAAGAGTACTAGACAATTAACTTTTGGTGAAGATCCGTTCAACCGTTTGTTTGTTTGTTTGCTTGTATGTTTTTCTTTTCCCTTTTTTCCTTACTATCATAACTCAAAAAGTTAAAAAGAAACACAATGGCAGCGATAAAAAACATCTATTACAGGCACTCAGACCAGCTGGTTTCGACTATAAAATGTCATTATCAATGAATGCGTCTGAAAATATGAAAGAAAATAAATCATACCGTTAGAATATCAAAGAGTAACCCCTCAAAAAGTTAAGGACGGATATTTATGAAATTTACATGATTTGTCAGGTATTTTACAATGAGTAAATGACCATTTTTTTATGATCTGCTTGTTTATTCGTTTGTCTCTGTAGTAAATTATATGTTTGTTAGCAAAATAACTCAAACAGTTACAAACAAACTGCTATGAAATTTACTGAAATTGTTACAAATGTTAAAATACATAAACAATCAAAAAATTATCAAGCTCACATCGTATCAGAGATACAGCTAGGTCGACTTTGCTTTAAGGTGATACCACGTATTATAGGATTGCCTGCACATCATAGTACTGGCTCGGTGTTGTGCTCCCATAGATATGATCAATGCTTTCCTGAATATTCAGGATACAGATATATATTATATATTATAATATCTTATACAAACTTGTAGGATTCTGCTCGTTCAGTCAGTTTTGTTTTTTAAAAGTCAGTCTGCAATCCCTTAACGTACGAACCTCAGACCACGTTATCCATTTCATAAACACTTTATATTGTCCAAGAGCTATTTCATGTAATGCTACGCATGGTAGTGGACATTTCCGTCCTTGTCTGTTAAAGAGCAAACACTTCAGTTTCACAAACTTTTCAGCAACTTGTATACAGGCCGGCAGATAAATCTTACTACACAGCATTGGTTAGTTTTGAAATAAAGCGCTAGGACATTCAAGGTATATTTTGTTATCGTTGGCCGCCTCTCAAATAAGATTATATATATGCATATAGTATGTAAAGTCAGTAAAAGCAACGATTAGTAACAGCGAAGTTTCAGTTTTCTAGTAAATGCATGCCTCCTGACTAAGCTAAAAAAGCAAGTTTTTCTTCTTAGAATTCAGCCAGTGAGTGTGAAAACATTGTAGAGTGCAGCATGAGTAGTAAGTTCAAGTAACAAAGCACAAAAACAGTTTCAGTCTCATTCCGAAAAAAATATTTCAATCACGAAGCACAATGGTGTTGAATAATGTGTAGGCTCACTAGACAACACCAAAACTTACCTTTGTGCACGATCTGCCACTTCTATGATATATGACATGAGCTCCACGTCACTGGCATATCCTCCTACAGGCTGCTGTTGATGGCTCTTGGAACTACTGACGGCAACACCACCTGCACCTCCCTCAGCCGACACTCCAGCCACAGAATCGATGCCAGTCTCACTTCCGACAACAGTTTCCGCAATGTCGCCACTTCCAGAGGTAACAATAAGATCACAACCTGGGATGGCAATAGCGTCACCCGAAACACTAGCACGTATAGCTACCTTGGCACAGTTATCGACGACGCTCAGCGCACCACCAACACTGCCACCACCAACTGAGGAAACCAATCCCGGAGCCGATGGGACACAGTCTTTACTCACAATAAAAGTTTCTGCAACACCCACCGCACTCACGCCGGTAGATGCAATGGTATCGCCAGCAGCTGGGTTCGCGGTGACGGTTGTCAAGGAGATGGCAGGGGCAAAGGAAACTTCCGCAGAAGAGTCCGGAGACAAAGGAAGTACCACAGTGCCACCAGCTCCTGTGATAATATCGCCTTCATTGGACAGGACACCCACGCAAGTGTTGGTCAGTGCAACTTCACTGGATGAAGCAAAACAAGGAACCACTGTTTGTAAAGACACATTAGCCTCTGGGGTCTGCAGCACTTCCTGGGGTAGACCTAGGGTAGAGAAATTACTGGCAGGCAGAGCGACAGAGGTTGGGGTACTATCAGCAGATGAGGAAGGCGTAAGGACCGATGGAGAAGAACGGCTGCATGGAGTAGCCGCGCTGTTGTTCAGCACTGTTCTCGCTGATGCTCTGCGCCGCATTTCTCCTTTCTCTCTTTCATCGCATTGTTACTACTTAAACACAATCAGCATTCACGAATTTTCGAACAGAGAAACACTTATATTGTCCATGGCCAAAACAAATGAGTCAGTCTCTTCCGGCCCTCGCACTTTAGGACCCGCAGCGGCGTGCTAGCACCTCACTTCTTGTAAGTTCTCAACGTTCATCACGTGATACATCTGTCTTTAACATTAAAGTTGCGTGCCTTTTTCGAATAAATAGCGCTTCAAGCCGATCTCCTTACCGAACTAATGGATTTAAACCAAAACTAAACTAGAACAGAATATTGTCAACTTTGTACTAGCGTTCTCGATACCTTAGCATTTAACAAGCTCTCCGCCAGTTACAGCTTTTGTGACTAAAAGCGTCGATCCAGTGAGCTTCGGGTGGTGGCACTGAAGTTTATGTTGATGTCGTTGTTATCGTGTTCAGTGGTGTTGTATCCGGACTGGCGCTGTGGCGCGTCACCTCCCCTCGCTTTGCGAACCACACTGAGCACAGAGATCGAGCCTAACTCTGGAAACGGACGCTCCTCCCTCGCTGGTGTGTTCCCCTCCTACTCTCACTAACCCTCGCCAGCATCCTTCGCTTTCCCTCACTCTCACTCTTCCTTTCCCTGGCACTCTCTTCCTGTCATCGGGGTCCACACCCTCACTGTTTCTTTTACGTTGCATTTCTAGTGAACCAACGTTCTTTGAGTATCATCCCAAACCCCAGACTCTTTATGTAATTACGTACCTTTTGAAGAAACTTAAACATTAAAGTACAGTTAACAGTCAGTAGACTACGCCAGGATTATCACAAATGTGCACCTTTCATATCCAGTGATAGAGAACATTTCCAGAGGCAGTTGCAGCGCCTTTGTTTCCTTCTCTCGCTCGCCGCGTCCTCTAGCATCCCATGAGCCCCAGTTTTCCATAGCTTCTCCCCACCGCTTCCCCACGCCCACCTCAGCAGCCCTAACCTCTCTCCAGGTGCTTCTGCTTCTTATTGCTGTTTTTCGGCACTCACGTTGTGTGTACCCTTGAATTTTTGCAGCACGCGAGGCCGTAGGCTTTTCTGTTATATCATACTTCATGCAGGGTCTGACCCTCGTAACTTGTATTAAGCAGCCGCCATAACAGTGAACTCTTCAGAGCAGAGCTGCCTGCTCTTCAATGTTTCAATATTGGACTCCAGCTCTGCCTGGAGTTTGTATTGATGTGAGGATCTCCTCCCCTGACCTCACCCCTTCCCTCGCGTATGATGCTCCCTCTCCT
This sequence comes from Parhyale hawaiensis, assembly GCA_001587735.2. Taxonomy (NCBI): domain Eukaryota; kingdom Metazoa; phylum Arthropoda; class Malacostraca; order Amphipoda; family Hyalidae; genus Parhyale; species Parhyale hawaiensis. The sequence goes on along the minus strand of LQNS02278091.1, from coordinate 19,567,535 downwards.
CTCATCCTTCCCCACCTCTCTATCTCCCTCTTTCTCTCGTGCTCTCTCAGAGGCTGCAGTAAGTCGGCCAAGTACGCTCCCTCTCCCTCACTCCATAGTACTCTCACTTCCATCGTATCTGATCTTTCAAATAACCATACCTGAAGCTGGTAGGTCCTAACTTGGGCTTGGGCTGTAGCTGCAACTGTGAAAAGTTTCTATTATGATCATCATCAACCCTCGACATGGCAAAACGACTGAGAGGTTGATACTAGAGAAACAAATTGAAAAAATTAAAGTAGAATTCATCGAGATATATTTTTCTCATGTCATCTCGTTGAAGCGTGATATTCTTACATTGCATCAAGAAATGTATTCGCAAAAGGTGTGCACCGCAATGTCAAAAAACAATTAGCCAATGTTATGACAATATGAGAGCAGGAGCTTCAAACAAACTTACAGGAAAACAATATTTATATGCCTTTGGGCCGAATCATATTTGCATTTGGACTTTGCTACACTCCAAGTGATAGAAACTGAGCTGGGTAACATACGGAAATGCACTATGCACGTTGCCATGGAATTATAATTTGAGAGTAATCTACAAGCACGTGTTCAACCAGTTAGTTTATGTCAGTCTGATGCTTCTCTTTGGGTGTGGATATAGTCTGGCTCTAAACACAAAGTACAGTCGATATGTAAGAGAAAAGCTATTTCGATCGGCAATATTACCCGTATCAATATAAACCTTTCCTGAGGTGCCAGATATGGAGAGCATATGAGCTACATGTCGAGCAGCCATACTCATGAACATCTTACCTATTTCTTCACAGCGACTGTAATGAAAAATAGCACACAGTAGTGGCAGCGGTGGACAATTTTTTGTTCTTCAAGTTCTCGCGTCAGTGCTTTGATATTGCAATTTCAGTCCTATTATTGATTTGATTTGCACCGTCAAGTACACTAACAAATTAACGTGCTGCCAATTTAATGATAAATATTAAGCAAGTTCAATACACTGTAAGAAATTAGGCCTCTACAGTGTTCCTCGCGTGCCTAATACACCACGCTTGCACAGTGAACTTTATGGGAAAAAACGCATACATACAGCATATGCGGTTTAAACCTATATGGAGAGACAATAACAACTTGAACATGTAGAAAATATTTTTCGTCAAAAATGTTTATGTTTTTGAGGATTTAGCAGACAAGCGTATGATATTCTCTCACCCACAGCGGCCTCTACCAAGTGATTCTGCCAACAGCAGCGAATGTTGCTCTGCTGAACAGAAACCCTAAATACTTGACATTACTGCCACGAGCAAAGTCTTAGACAGCAAAGTCGCTTGAATTTGCTACTCTCAACTCAGTGTTGCGATGAAATGTAAAAAATACTAGATATAATATAAATATGTGATGTATCTGTTTCCTTTTCCAAATTCGCGCGAAGTAATCTACGAAAATCTCATTTCTCCTGATAACTTGGGCGAGAATATCCTCTTTGCCATCATTTGTTGCTATCTGAATAGAACCATGTGTCGCGCTTACCGGTGCTGTTTGTTTATTTTATTTCATCTATTTTTGTTAGGTACTTCATTTGTTTTATAATGCAATCTTGAGCTCAATTTCCTTGAACTTTTTAGTTTCCTACACAGTAACTGACAGCTTTAGCGAGAATATTAGCGTCAGTACGCGACAAAGAACCACTTATGGTCATTAAATCAAAGTACGAACTACTAGCGAGGGACTCACTACTTTGCAATCCATTGAATCTCGTAGGGGCGTCACCTGCCCCCTAGGGACGCATTCGGTGCCTAAAGAAGCAACGGCCCCACGGCGCTGTGAAGGTAAGCTCCTACTTTCTCATCGTCGTTAGGCGGCCACACATGAGTGAAAACGTAAATATTTCCGCCCTTGTGCGTGTTTTGGTGCAGATATACGCAGAAAGATTTATAGTTAATTGCGGGACACTTACAGTAATTGTAGTATCTCAATTATATTTTCTGGACGCATAGTTTTTTCAATATTTTTTTTTAATATATTTTGTGAAAGATAAGTGCTGCCACGGAGGATAAAAATTATATGTTAGTGCATCCAATATTAAATTTTATCGTCATGGAAATTTTTTAATATCTATGCATGCTGATGAAAAATTTATTTTGATTCATGTGAAACCTCTCAGAGGAAAAACGTAGGTTTCTTTGAAACATAAATAAAGACATGAAGTAAGGTTAACAGTGTTTGATGAGCGCTGATTTCGTTACACCTGATTCTTCAATATACCTACAACGCTCAGAAACGTAACGGTACTGTGTTAGAATACACTTTTTTCCAGAGATGCGTCTACCAAGGTCACCAACAAAATACCGCCAATAAAACCATAAAATGCGAATGGACCCAGCCACCTCCTCCTTCATGTCACGCTCACCGTAACAACTAAATGCTTTGTTTTAACTAAGCTAGCAATGGAATGACGACCGTCTCATTTCATCCAATGCTCAACTGTCATCAATAGACTGCGCGAGTACTCGGCTCTCTATCCAGTACATTATAGCATGCTGCCCGATGCTAATTTTTTTGTCAAAATGACCATAAATTATCATTATCTATCTGTTTTACTCGTTGCTGTTCTTATACCCTGGGAGCCCTACTCTACCTATTCGTGGCATGTAACAGGTGCTTTTCATTCACAAATTTAACCGTGATAATCCAATTAGCTTTATGGCATGGAACTTTTATCCTGAGTATTCAATTCACCACTTCATATTGAATTTGCACAGTTTCCTGTGTAATCGGTTTGAAATTAACGTTCAAAACTCAATTAAGAATGGTGGTTCGAATGCCTAGGACTGAAGGCCGGATAAGTTAAGGCTGATAAGATTATATTATCCTTGTCAAAGAATGCACATTAAGCGAGACTCTTATAGACTATAGAAAGCAGTCAGTTTGTGACTTACGCCTGAAACAAGATACCAAATAGTGAATCCAAAGCGTAGGATCGTAGTTCTGGAAAAGTAAAAACTAATCGGGTTTTAATATCTTTATCAATGATGTGCAACAAGCCTTACTTTACAATTGTCAAACAAGAAAGAAATCCTGGATACTTTAAGTGGATACTTGGATACTTCCTCCCTCACTGCAATCTTCGCTACGTTGAGTGTGTGGGGCAGTACTATGTATCATATAAGAATGTCCTTTCTAAGTCCTAAAAAAGCAGACCTAGAGAGCCTAGTATTGTTACCCTCGATGATGCAGAGACTACAGCGGACGAAGATAAGGAGCAAGACATTCCTCAAGTGCTACTCCCCACGAAACGCACTTCAAAATGATCTTTTGAACCTCGATCTCATGTGGCGTGCTCGGTCCATTATACTTCAGACGGCTTCGATTCGATTGGGCAGCGGAATTAGACCTTGGAGGCTTGACTTATCCGAAACTTTAGGCAGGTACACTAGCTTCGATCCGTTATTCCGACTTTCAGACCCTTAATCAATTACCTGTGAGACCTTTAAGAATTCAATGGAGTTTTCAGTGGACTCCACGTAAAGGGGTTACTTCTAACACCAGTACCAGGATTGAAGGCGACAGAGGAAATGTTCTGTCTGCAGATTCGAGCAGGTAAAGTCGAGTTAATTTGACTTAGCTCGACTTTGACCACTCAGTCGGATGAGCCCTTAATCGCTTTCCTGATTCAAATTATCCATTTCCTTCGTAGCTGTGACGTCTTTCATCATTTTAATCAGGCCTAAGCTGAAATTTGGCGTGAACAGCTTGAGCAGACGCTTTTATTATCTAAGCCTAAACTTATGAGCGCAATTTTCTCTACAAGCAAATTGAATAATTACGTGAGTAAAAAATTCGGATTCAACATATTACGGTAAAAACATCCATCAATTTGTTTAATTGACGCACTTGGGGAAATAGAACACGTCTGCAGTGATTCTACATAACGTACGGTGGCGTCACACAACATAACGCGCCCAGGACCACATGGATCGAATTGAGATTCTTCATAACAAGAAAAGTTTGAAGCATTTCTTGAGAAATTGCAAAAGCTGCCACAAGGATGGGGTAATTCCCCGTCAGATCCTCTTAACTACGTCAGCCTCTGAACTGTGAGGAAAATCTGCTTAAGTCGATCTCCCCCTTTTCTTTTTCGCTTAGAATAGACAGGCGATTCTAGAAACACGCGACAGGATAGCAGACGGGGGCGATGAACAGGCGTACAGTTGGCCAGCTTCCCCGAGAGCGGAAACTCTACCACTTGTTTCTGCAACTGTACGCACATGACAGCAGCACCACACCACAACTTGAGGCCTTAAGGTCATATTTGGCCTCTTATTCGCACACTGTTTTAAGGCAAAGAGTATTATTCATAGAGTGGAACTCAACCGACATTTGTTGATGCCGCACAGCAACAGAAATGTGGTAATTAGAAGTGTGAAGGATTGCTGAAAAGCGCCGCAATGTGCGATGGCTCTGAGAGGGATGCTGCCTGGGGAATGTTCCGTAGCTGCCAGCAACGCCGTGCATTCCTCTCGTGTCATTACACTTTGACGCTTAATTGTGGCATCTTCGATTGGGCGCCAAAATCAAACGTCCGTGGATTGACTTGTTCAAAAATGGAGAATTCAATCGGCTCAACTAAAGCGAGCTGTGTTTAGCACCAGCAACGCGATTCAAAATGACGACACTCAAGTTCCTGTCTGCGCATCCGACAAGTTAAGTCGAGTGAACTTGACTTACATCAACTTTGACGACCCTATCGAACCCGCCCTCACACGGTAACATTTGTTGCCAATGATTTTGGGAAATTTCTGTAAGTCACGCCGCCTAATGTGCAGCATTGCAATTGTTGACAGGCGGGCAAAGCGTAGAGCTGCTGGCAGTGAGCGGTTTAGCCCCGCTGACGTCATAGCTCACCTCCAAACCGGCCCTCTAATGCTGGTCATTCTTGCCTGGTTGAAGGCGGGTTCACAGGAATATCAAATAAAAGCGTATTCTAGGCTAAATATCAGAATATTTTGTTATGTCGTTGCCGCCACCACAATTGTGTGTCTACCAAACGATTTTAAGGCACATCGAAGCGATAATCTCAAACTACTTTTGGATGAAGTGCCTTAAGCAGCACTCGCTTCGATAATTTTCTGCAGCGTCTAAACGAAAATAAGATTTAGATTAGGAAAATTTCGGGGGAAAAACTTGATTTGTTTGGAGAGCAGATTGAGCTCGATAGTTTAAGAAAGTGTATTTTGTTGCTCATTGTGGACACGGATGAAAGTCGCGTCATTCGAATGACTATACGTTTATTCTCGAAATGTACGTCTATTGCGTTATTTTTGTTGAAAGCCAGTGAACGAAGGTGACGTTACATTCTAGAGGTGATGAATGGTAAAATGGGCCAGATTTCTTTACCAAAGAGTTCAACAGGCATAACTGGACTCTCAACTGCACATTGCAGCAAGTTTTCACGAACCAACATAATCGGCTTGCAAAGTGTGCTCGATTGCCAATATCCGACCTAAATTTAGTATATGATGATCTTCGAAACGCGTCCAAACAAATACGCCTCAAGTAAAACTGTGGGGGGGGGGGCGGCAACTCCGTAGGCTTAACAGTATCACTTGCAACGTTTCGGATATCTATTTACATCAGAAATTCATGGGAAAATACTCTGTTACCATAGAGTTGTACCTCGAGTACCGTGATGCCTGTCTGACGAGGTGCAGGTGGAGCTATCCATTTTACCCCATGGAACGGAAAAGCATCTACGAGTTTAATTCACGATGAAACAACCGCTGACAGCTGAACTATCGTGAATTTGTCACCAAATGAGAGTCCAGTAAATTCTGAAATCCGTAATTTTCAATACAATGGCATTTCGAATACGTCTTTGCATTTTGCTCAACAAGCTTGTTTCCCTCATGGTAAACTCTTACATAATTAAACAATTATGTCGTTGTCTCATTACCACCATAGCTACTCAGAACATGCATCTCTTAAGTTCGCCCAGCCCTTTTTAAGCGTCCAGTATCAACCCTCGCATTCAATTACAGCGAAACATTTCACAACTTTCCAGATATGTATATTATAGGATGGAGTGAAAAAGTTTTTTTTCAACTTTTTGTAAACTATGACTTACAATAGTGATATTAAGTTTCCAAAGGGCCTCAAAACAATCATGTTAAAAGGTCAGACGTATAGATGAATATTATGAGGTGGCGTACGAATATTGAATTTCGTAAAATTTTCAAAATGCAAATATATATAAATCATAAATATAAACCATGAAGCTACATCCAATATCAAAATTATTGCAATAAAACATAAAACTAATAACATACTCAAGTCTGCAAGGTTTATTCAAGCATCTTCAGGTAGCGCAAAGCTAAAACCAATTTTTATTTTTTTTTTAACAAATTTTATTGATTCTTGAATTACTGTAATGGAACTTATAGTATGGTCTTTCGCTTAGTGTAATTGCTGAAAGATGTGTTATAAACTTTTTAAATAAATGCATAAATGAATGTTTTGACTATCCAGCACTTCGTTTAATTCCAAAATAATAATGAAAATACACAAAATTCAGAAAATTCAACAGCCTTGCACGGTTGCACCACCTCAAGATACTAGATTTTTGGTAAAACCTTTTACACCATCAATCCTACATAAAATGGCTACAAAATCGCAATTGGAAAGTTCGTGTTTTCGTTCTACCCTAAGTTATGGTATACGAAGAGTGCAAGTCTTAATTGTATGGAACGAAAGTGAAGAAGAACAAGTGGTTAGTGGCAGTCGAGTCCGTGTCTGCTTCGAATTTAAGCATTACTGGATAGCCTCAAGTTTTTGTAGGTCTCCTCTTGTACTCGGTATCTTTGTATTCTTTTAGGGGCACAATTAATTTTATCTATAGAGCGAGCATCACTTCCGCCTTTCACGATGCGAGAATTTATGGGACCCATATCCTCTCATTTGGCTCCCAATGGCTATAGCTCTGGCCATCTGGTCCCATAAGACAACATCTTGAATTCTCTATCAAAATTGTATTTCTTTCAATTTCACGCCCGCCCAGAGTGATGTATATGTTATAGATTCATAGAGCATAAAGCCTTTGGGAAACGGGCAATAATTTTAGCTGCTGTAATGTAGCAATTATTGTCACCATATATTTTCAGTAAGTTCAAGTCAAGCGTTTTGTACCCTTTATTGGGTGACTTAATTTTATTGATAGGTAATCCTCTAGATAGAAAAGTTTACGGGAATAAGGGAATGGATCAAAACTAAGGCAACTCTCGAATTCAATACGCCACAATAAGTATCTCTTCTGTGATTATTTAAAAATACTACTTCGAGCTCTCGAAAGTAGCTCTATATAGTCAGGATGCTTGGAGTGCTTGTTACAAAATTGTTTTATTATTTCCAATAACACAAACAATGAATTTCAATTTTTTGCACGAAATTAAAAGCTATCAACATATGCAGGTATAGAAAGTCTCCAATGGCAGCGTTGTCATAATAGACATGCGAGTAGAAACGGGAATGGAAAACTCAGATTTGAGGCGTCAGTCATATATTAAGGAAGAGTAAGCTATGAAGTAAACACTACCATTGTTTGAGACATATGCGTAGATTAATACCGTGATCTTCGCAATATCTTCTCATGACATCGCATACAGAACATCAAAGCTCTGTATGCATTAATGACGTTTACGTAAAAAATGTTCATAATTCTGACCAGCTGTTGGTAGAAACTAGCAAATTGTGATGGAATGGACTTGAAGAGCAAATTATACTTTCTCGCCGATACGGATAAATTTCAAGACTCATCAATACTTGGCAAATTATTTGAAAAAGCTCATTTCCCAGTAAATTCAAATTTTAAAAAGTAAGAGGCTCACATGGTGCGATTTTTATCACCAGCGAACGAAGTGAAAGAGGTGACAACGTTTTCGATGAAGATTTAAGTTTGTATTTACCAAGTGATTTTGAATTCTTTGAACAAGTTAAAACTATTGGTTCCTTACTATAAACTAAGCATATTTTACTCAACCGATGCATGTCCGAAAATGTCTAATTTAAAAGTTGTGTTGAATGAAAGTATATATGGAAGTGCGATTCAGTTAACCGGCGGACTCCTGCACTGTGCAGCAACGATACAGATGCACGCCGGACATTTGTTTACATTGAACACTCTACTCCTGTTTTCCTCAAAATAAACATATAATAGTGAATGTTTATTTACCCTACCACACGAGCCGATATTGGGGTAGGTAGAAACTAGGCCTCTGCTTCCTGTAGCCACTTCATAAATGTTAACTTAACGTAACTTTTAAATTAGACATTTTCGGACATGCATCGATAGAATAAAATATGCTCAGTTTATTCTAACGAACCTAGTATTTTATTTTGTTCAAAAAATTCAGAATCATCCGTTATATTTATTTATTTGTCTGTCCACCCAAAAAGAGGGAGAAGGAGTTGATTAATGTTCATAATTTTTTTGCAGGGAGTCAGGTGAGTTGACCTAGATGTGAAAAATGCCCCCAAAAAACTAGAGTTTGCCGGTAATCAAAAAGGACGGTGTTGAATTTGGTTGCCTATCCATCCAAAAAGAGGCAGGAGTTGACTAATGATAATAATAATAATAATTTTTTCAGGCGGTTAGATGGGTTGATTGAGATGTGAAAAATACCAAGAAACTAGAGTTAGCTGGCCATCAAAAATGACCACGTTTAATTTGCCCTCACCCCCACCGAGGGTGAAAATCTTACACCTTTAGGCGTTCTAATTATTTTTTTCATTGACCTTTTCTTGCTCTGAACTTCTTCGGACGAGATCCATGGGGTTTTATGCTCTCCACCCTACTTGTACAGAGGTGATATTGCATTCTGCTGATGAGCAAGATGGCCGCAAGAATACCATTATTGCAGAGAAGTCATTTCCAAACTAAGGTGTCACAGACGCAAGTCGAGCGGTCCTTGGATGATCAACCTTATCATGGAGAGTAGAAGCACCGCAGTGCTATTATAAACATCTCTCTGGAGTAAAAATCGTTCTTTTTTAATCGTAGAAGCCTTACTTTTTGAGTTATTTTGCTTACAAATATAAATCGAACACAAAGACAAACAAACAAACGTAGGACTAGATTGTCACAAAAATTCGGTCATTTACTCTTCGTGATATACCAAACAACTCATGCAAATTTCATCAAAATTCGTCAATAACTTATTGAGTTATGGCATTTGAAAAGAGAGGCTAACAAACAAATGGTTAAGCGGATCTTCACAAAAAGTTAGTCATTTGCTCCGAACGAACCTAACAATTCCTGTAGATTTCGTAAAGCACCGTCCATACCTGTTTGAGCTATCTTGGTAACAGACAGACAAAAAAACAGACAAACTCGATGACGAAACTATAACTTCCGTGGCGGATGTAATCACTCAATATTCACTTTACATCACACAGAAAGAGGTTTTTCGTGCTTAATACTATGAAGTTTCTACGAGGAACCAAGGTTTCATAAGGCGATTTTTGGGTTATATGTTTAAGTTTATGTCAACGCGTTTAAACTCAGCCTTCTCTGACTCACATCCTGCACGAATAACCACGGATACACCGCCACTAACTTTCCAGAGGCACGTGGGAGCAGCGAACACATTCAGTGTCAGAAGACTTGCCTGTACAGTCCATATCTTTTGCTGGTGCGCCCATACACTCGTAACTTAAGCGAGCTGCGATTGAGAGTCAGTTTCCAAAACTTCGTTGTTGTTACTGTGCGAGCGGCAGCTACTCTCACAAATCCCCAGGTGCACAGAGAGCAATCAATAAACTTGAAACGGCGTTGTTTAATTACTGTAGCGTAATAACTCAGTTATTCTGCTAACTTCATTCGAGGAGGCAGTTCTTACTAGCAGGACTGAAATTGAAATATGTTGGACACAACCCAGGGACTGCTGCATTGACCTCCAGGAATCTTTTGTTCGATAAAAGAAAGAAATTGACCACATAGAGTTCTTCGATTGTTAATTTAATAAAATTTATTGCAAAGAAATAAAGTGTTCAAACAGTCAAGTTGCACACTAGGGACAGCTCATCAGAATCAGCTACCTCACTCAGAGTAGACGAAGCGAAGACGCCTTTAGGACGCTAGAAACATTGCCTCTACTCGCCTCCACTGTGCGGTCCTCCAAGTTTGGCGGGACCTGCTCGTTGCCATGACACCAAAGAAACTTTACAAATTCATCTTAAATGCAGCAATTTTATCTAACAGTCTACCACCAGAAACGTTATAGTTTGGTAGGTTTGATAGGTTCATTACACACAGATAAACATTACAAGAATGAAAACTTTCTGAGTACAATATACGTACAGTAATATATCTGCATAACCCATAGAAAAGTAGTGGAACTTTTTTGGGTAACAAGTAGTAATTATACTAGTACAATTGCATAACATAATCCTTATATCGCTTTTTAAAGGCGTCATTAGACATAGGATCTAATAGGTGTGTTGGAATTCGATTAACAAGTGATACTGTTTGGAAAATAGTTGAACGTTTCTCTACATCAACACGAACATTTGGAAGATTAAGAATGAAGCGTCTCATCTCGTAGTTTTGATGAAGTATGAGTGATCCGTAATATTGTTGAAAGACAAAAGAATGGCTATGTATGAGCGATCAGAAAAACCTAAGAAGCGTATAGTTATACACATCTTGAAGTTCCAACATTTGTAAATCGCGGTATATATCACTACGATTCATGTGGTTTGATGCAATCAGCTTTTTTGAATTGCTGCAACAGCGCGGCGTCTCATGCGGGACCGTGCAGCAGACTGAAAATCATGAATACTTCTATCGTTGTTTGGGTTCTAGCACATGATAGACGATCATGAAAGAAACATCAGCATGACTACAGCAAAAATATCCATATATTTGCAGAGAAATGCTGGAATCTGAAATGCCGACAAAGTTTCTTAAAATTTACGACATAAGGGGCAAATTGTGCCATCGTCAATAGATTCTCTGCTTTAGTTATAATTCACGTGTAGAATAAATAGCTGTTAGGTGCTATGATCTAAATACATTCTATATATGGGTGGCACTCTGTTAAAAATGAATTCATGCCTGTGTCCTGAAAATGTGATTGCTAGCATCAGATACTGCCACTGTTGTCCAAGCCCCGTATCAGATTCTTAGGCGATTTAGAACATAGATATAAGTCAGACACATTTCTGGGTTTGTACTTGTCAATTTTCGAATAATTTACAAGTTTGACAATAATCACCACACAAAAATCATAAGTTATCAAATATACTGCAATAATTTTCAAAAGAAACTGATGAAATTGACCACTAGATCGTACCTTACGCATCAAGTAAAAATGGCAATTTATACGGTGCTGCAATCTATTTAGTACCAGGCGAATTAGGCATAAGTAGTCATGTTGACCTATGAGAAATTAGTGAACTTCTGTGAACCAGTATAGTGAGCATGGCCCAGATACACAAAAGTAACAACATTGTTGGGCTTACTGTCTCGTAACTCACGGCATCTCTAGATTCTGAGAGAAGCCTGGTCTGTGAACCCCACGCTTGTAATTCTTATTGTAAAAAATTGGCATAAGTCCCTGTGCGCCCGGCCCATGAGAGAGCTCTTTGATTGCTATTTGAGCCTTCACACCCAGAGGGGTGTTGAAATTCGCAAATGAACTTATGTACAAGTGGTAACTGTGAGGCAGAGTACGGACCGGGCTTCACAAACTTGCAGCTACCTTGATAATTCTGGGCTGTGGTCCAAAAACAATATGGAATTTTTATAGTTAAATTCATATACTTTGACTGTGTAGTTAATCAGAAGAGGCAGAAAAAGCTATAACAACTATTCTTGTCACTGAAATACACAAGAGAATGCAAAGTTTATGCATCAAAAGAGAATTATATTCTGGACGCTATTGAGTGTAAATGTGTATTGCTATCCTGTAGTATTTCACTGTATATGTCTTAGTCAAGCCGGCTTAGCAACAGCCTGAGTTCTTTGTTAACATTTTTGCAATGGACACTACGTCAACTCTAGAAGCCCTCTGTGAGCGCATATCTCCACCAACCAATGCCCTAGTAAGATAAAAATTCAAACTGGTCCTGAATTCAGGACTTCCTTTTGAGGAACACAAAAATTTTTATTAACTATTTCTAGTAACAATCCCAGCAATTTCTCTAACTTTCTTGATCATCTGTCAATAACTTTTTGAGTTATTGCGTAACAAAGAAAAAAATAGAACAGGGAGACAAGCACACTAAAGGATATACTGATCATCACCAAAATTTGGTCATTGGCTCCGCGTAACATACCTAACATGTGTAAATTTTATGGAGATCTGCCGATAACTTTTTAAGTTATGTGTTATTTGCTAATTAAAAACCAATGGACAAACAGCCAACAAGGAAGCTCCTGAACATAACTTCCCCAAGTTAATTATCTCTTCCGACTAACATATCCTAATAATCTCTGTAAAGTTCATAAAGATCAGTCCATAACTTTCTCAGTTATCTTGGTGGAAGACAAACAAACAAACGATCCCCGAAATAAATATAGCTTCCTGTGGGGAGGGAACCAGAGCGGATTGGGCCCAACTGGACGCCTCTACAACACCTTGCCTTCACATATTTTAAATCGACCCAAGGCGGTAACAATCTCGTTGTTAGCTGGCCCGCAGTGTAGCTACAATGTGGACCCGATACGACACTTGCAGAAAAACCTGTCACATGGAAACTACTTTGGCCAATGTGGCAAAAGCCCTAATATTTCAAATACGTGGCAGACACATTGCCAAACCTTGCAGTGACAGCTACTGTTTGGAAAACACGTTGTATTGAGCCCTCGAGTGGGGGCTTTAAAATTCGACTCTCATCCTGCACGTGGCGTAAGAGGCGACCAACGCAGGGTCGATTCCAAGCGACTAAACTTGTATCTCTTTTCATTGGCCACCGGCTGCCTCTTTGTTAGGCTTATGAGCCTGGAAAAGGTGGTGTTGGGGGGACCCTCACACCAGGAAATGCGTATGAAAGGCGGATGAGCTCCAAGGAGCCCACGGCAACCAGAGAGGACATCACCTGGCTGTTGCCATAGCCGTGTGCTCGGCATTTCACAGTCAACTCCTCTCCCTACCTCTCGATGGCACAATCAAGACGTTTTCTTCTTTCTTCTACTTTCTTTTTCTTACTCTTTTGTACTAACCCCGTGCTGTGAGCGGTAGGGCCATGGGAAGTTGATGGAGGCAGCCACATGTCCATCGTGGCTGTCGTCCCGCATAACCAGGCGAACTTGGGGATTACATAAGCCTTGCTCGGCAAGGCGGCTCTGCCTGCTAATCATTTCTCTGTGGGATTTTTTCTATCATCTATTTTGTATAAATCTGTTTTTAATCTCCATGTCACTTTTATATGTTTGTGGGGATGTGGAATGTAACCCGGGACTGGGTCGGGCTAGGGGGTGTCGTCTCCTTTATTGTAATGTAATGTAATGATGATTCTCTGTATGACTGTTTGCTGACAGCGATGGCCTCGATCCAGAGCAAGGATCCTAATGCAGGGGCCACACTAAGCATTCATCCTCGCAACTTGCTGTCAGGACGCGCAGCTCGTACGTCTTCGAGCAGCAAAATTGCTGCTACGAACAGACCAGTTGCGCCTACGTGGCGAAAGGTCACTTGACGTTTTCT
>LQNS02278091.1:19533172-19543591 GCA_001587735.2 Parhyale hawaiensis | reverse complement strand
AGAACTAGAACTAGTTTGTACAAGCAGTGTATTATCTGTTTTACTTGTTGTTTCAGAATGCTGATGATGACCTATAGGGTCGAAACGTTCAAATTTGGATCCAATTTTTAATAATGTCTTTTAGATAAATCGTCTTTGCCCTCACCTTGATTTTAAAGTGGTGCCGTGTTTTGCAACCGAACTTGATTAATAAAAGTCCTGCAGTTCTTTCAGAGTGTCTTGCGACAATCCGCTGTTTCACATTCACAGTGATACGTTCCAGAATTTTCCAAACATATATGATTGTAAATCGTTCGAATCTGCTTTGTATTGAATACAAGTGGAGACAGCCCAGTCGGAAATAATGGTTGTGATTATAGTAGAACAACTATGATTATGGTCGAGATCTATGTTGTTTATTATCAACATACCCTCCATATTCAACCATTTACGGGGTGCATTATGGTAGAGATATGTCACAACCTTCGACCATATTGCCAACCATAATTCCCGACCATAAATGCTCAATTACAACCATTAAGGTTTTAACTGCTCAACCATGATCCTTCATAGTGAACCGCAAGAATCACCATTTACGACCAAAATCGACTGTGTTCAGCGAATGATACACCTATATTCTACCAAGGTCAACTTTGTCAACTGTTGACATATTATGCCCTGGATGCCTGCTTTGTTTGCTGATGGTTACTTGCTTTTACAAAAAAGGTAATTTATACGTGCGAGTTAGGCCAGCAGCTCAGATTGGTGGAAGGCTCTAAGCTTCAGGACGATGCTATAGAGCAGGAGCTTGAACTAGTCTGTGCAGTTAACACACGTTTATATAAAACTTCTTCCAACTCTAGGCTGGTATGTAGCTACACGACACAGTTGGGAGGACGTCACCAGTCGTTGGATGAATTTTCGCCGTACCCGTTGTTAGGGTGCGTATGGCCAAATTTATTATGAAACTTGGCATTCCTTTCCATAGAGCTAATGGAAATAATTTGTTTATGAAACTTTACAGGTATTAACTGAATGAACATAAAAATAGATAGCAATATTTGATCAAAGATTGCAATACTGTTTACAAGGGATACAAAAAATGAATAGAAGTGTTGCATAACTACGCTAAACTGGAAAAGCGTTAATGAAATTTAGAAAAGGTAGATAAAAATAACTTCAAGGCAGTTAACGTCCATACATCCCTTTCAATCTTTTTGCAATTCATCCGCAGAGAAGAAAAAAAAGCAAAAATATGCACAATTTTTGCACTATAATATGAATTTTCAGATGTTTCGCATTCAAACGTTTAGTCATACAATATTATTTTGGTCGATTATGTTGAGAATTCTGGCTATATTATAATCCATGGCAACACATACATATTCTTCCCAAATTATGGGAGGAGTTCCACTCATGTTCGTACTTACGGAAATTCGTTGATAACGTACCTGGGTTATGCTCTACCATATATAGTCTTCGAACATCCATGTACTACCATCTACCATATATAGTCTTCATACATCAATGTACTACCATCGACCTTCGTTTACTGACAAACCTTAAACAACCAATATTGGTTCCACCAATATCAACCTAAATATACTAAAATCAACGTTATGTTTTTGTCGACATATTTACCATATTGTTTCATCATCCATAATCGACCTTGATTTCTCATACACCACTCTAGTCTACCATAATCACAATCATTATTTCCGACTGGGAGATGAGTCGTTTGTGGTATTCGTACTACTGCATGCCTCGAATTTTGGCCGTGAACGATCGTTGGATACCTTCAAGTTGTTCAAGCTTTTTTCTTGTACTCGGCATCCAAAGTGGGGAACAGTATTCTATTCTCGGAAGAATTAATTGCTTCCATTGTGTGAGCATTACATCTACTTCGCGTGAAGAGAAAGATCGTAAAACCCATCCACTTCATCTTTTTCCCACAGTGATAACTCAAGCAATATGTTCTTCGAACGTTGCATCGTCTTGCATTCTCATTCCGAGGTCTCTTAAGACTGTCTTTCTCTCAATTTCATGCCCATCGCTGGAGGTATATTGCATGGATTCAAAGAGTGTGATTTTTTCCATATCTTAGCAGTTCAAATTTTGTTTCATTAGAGGTCATATTATTTTTCATCGACCATCGGTAGATACTTTCCAAATCTCGCTGCACAGACAGCACGTCTTCCACAGATTGCACAGCAGCTAGTATTCGTGTATCGTCAGCAAATGACGAAGGTACCGCATAGTTACATCCGGACCCCATGTCATTGATCATGATGAGAAAGAGAACAGGCCTGAGCACGGTGCCTTGTGGTACTCCACTGAGTATCGGCTGTCTGGATGACCCTTTGTTATTGACAATTACACTTTGCGTTCTATTTGACAGGAATTTTTCAAGCCACAGAAGATTTTTTCCCTGATACCCATGCGGGAAAGTTTCAACGATAGGATTCCGTGGTCAACCTTGTCAAAAAGAATACCAGGACTTTGTGCCGAAAATGTTTGTGACAACTCAAAATGCTTCTGAGTAATGGTCCCTTTCTCAGAGCTGGGACTACCGAATGAAATTAGGTATTTCGGTAGTACCGGCCGTAGTTTCATCTACCGAAATACCGAATCTTTACTGAATCTTCCACCGATATCGAATGGATCTACCAAATGACTTTCTTCGGTAGATTTGAATTTCCCGCGCCCACAAAAGAAGCTTCTTAGCCCTCTATGACCCACCGTCCTTCCTGGAAGACATTAGGAAAGTCCCATTGATTTTCGTTCAGTTGAGCTTTTTCACGCTGTATTGCACTTCATTGAAGAGAAGTGACATTGCGCTGGGAGAATTTGACGTAGTGTGTCATACTGTATAGCTCACTCATCTGTCACGTCCTTCCGAGCTTAGTGGAGCGTGAACTGGCAGTGGATGATGCAGTTAAAGGCTTGAAATAGGTGCTCTATGAGCTCTAGAATGTATTAAAAGGCTCTTAAATGTGTTTTTATAGATACACATTTAGGAAATTTTCCCGTTGTTAGCGTACTGGGAATATTACTCCCTTTCCCAAGGGTCCAGTGTCGCCCCATGTCGCCAACTACCAGCCCATTAAGCTGACGCCCATTTTGTCAAAAGTGTTCGAGAAATTGGTTCCTTGCAGCTTGGTCGTTTTCCTGAGGTTATGGGTTTGCTGCCTGCTGGTCAGTTTGCGTACAAAACTGATTTGGGTTGTTGTGACGCCGTGTTGTCGGTGCTACACCATTTCCAGTCTGCGCTAGATTGTCGGTCTGAGGCACACCTTGTACAGTTGGACTGTAGCACGGCGTTTGACAGGATCAACCACAGGGGTCTATTATACAAGCTTGAGTCGTTTGGTGTGGGTGGTAGGTGCTGTCAATCATTCGTAATTTTGTTTCTGAACGAACGCAGAGAGTGTCTGTTGGCGACGATGTAAGTGTCTGGCATCCCTCAAGGTAGCGTGCTTGGCTCGCTGCTGTTCGTTCTGTGACATGTGACTTGTGACATGTTCTCTGCGCTGGAAAACACGATGATCAACTATGCCGACGTTTCTTTCCACTTTGATAGCAGTGATACCTGCTCCCCGCATGCGTAATGCTGTCTCCCATTCTCTGAATAGGGATTTGTCACGCAATAGTGCACGGTGCTCGGCCTGGAGTATGAAACTGAACGTCAGTAAGACCAAGTCGATGATTATCAGTCGGTCTCGGACACTTGTACCGCAGCATATACATCTGGAGATAGATGACACTTTACTTCAGGAGCGTAGCTCCTTGGAGATTCTTGGTCTTGTCTTTGATGAGAAGCTTACTTTTGAGTCACATATTAAGCGAATGGTGTCACGTGCTTCCAGTGAGATTGGGCTCCTGCGTAAGGTGAATTCTGTGTTTGGTGACAGTGAGGTTGTCCGCAGATGCTTTATTGCTGCCTGTGTTGCTCACCGGTGTGGGCTTCAGCTGCTGGCAGTCACTTACGTCTGTTGGACCGACTTGTTAGTTCGGCCAGCAGACTGTGCGCAGATAATGATCTGGTGAACCTGTCCCGCAGAAGAGGGGTAGCCGAACTCTATATGTATTATAAGGTGTACAATAATGAGAGACATTGGTTGTATTCTTCTGTCCAAGCACTAAAAGTCTCCAGTAGAATTACACGTGCTGCGGTCGGCGCGTATTCTTTCACATTGGAGAATTTTAGGTGCCGAACTAATTAGTTCGGTCGGTGCTTCGTACTCTGGTCGTGTTGGCCGGCAGGCATTTAAGTCATCTGTAAATGGATTTTTGTTGAATTTCCTTTAACAGCGTTTCGGTCTTCCCGGCGTTGCAAAATGCTTCATTTGGGTTATGCTGCTTGTCCGTGAGGGCCTGGGCGCGAAGCTTTAATAAAAATACCGAGCTAAGATACCTAATCATTCGGTAGATTTTTTGGAAATCTACCGGAATACCGAATCGAATGACCCGTTTTTATCTACTAAATACCGATACAGGCGGTACAAAGAAAAATAAAAAACAAATCCCAGCTCTGCCCTTTCTTTGACAGCAATGTGGACGGAGTTAAGCAGATTCGCAGCAGTCTTAAGCCCTTGCATTGAACAACTTTAATAGTTTCAACCCATTTTGCCGGAAGATCAAAAATGAGTTCATTAGAGCATTGAAAGAATTAAGTAAAAATGAAACAATTGTCGTTCTCCGTAATGCAATTGTTCTACAATGAAAAGAGCTGAGCTCCAACAAGATCTTGACCACCTCATGGAATGGAGCGCAACGTGGCAAATGAACTTTAATGTCGACAAATGCTCAGTAATGCACGTAGGGCTGGGGAACTCTTCCACCCCTTTGAAAATGAATGGGACGGAATTGGCTACTGTCACCCAACAACGTGACTTACGAATCACTATTACAAACAGACTACAGCACAGTCAGCAAGTTGACAAGAGTGTGAAAATGGCAAGCAGAGTACTCGGATTCATCACCAGAAACTTCGAATACAAGTCCAAGGACATCATCGTTCCCTGGTACAAGGCATTAGTGAGGCCACACTTAGAATTTGCTGTTCAATTCTGGTCGCCACATCTCTGTAAAGATATCGATAACATGGAAAGAGTCCAACGCAGAGCAACGAAACTGATACCTCAGGTGAGAAACAAGTCGTATGAACGTCGCCTGAAAGAACTGGGTCTGATTTCTCTCGAGCAAAGACGACTCAGGGGGCAACTATTAGAAGCATTCGAGTACTTGATTGGCTTCAACGACGTACCTATAACGGGACTCTTTGAAAGAGACCCCAATGATCGCTTGCGAAACAACGGTCAAAGACTCAAGCATAAAGCTCGAAGAACAACCTTGAAGGTAAAGGTAAAGTAAAGTCAACTTCACCGTAACCTCAACTGGGAAACCCGCATGTACTGGTTTGTGCTGCAGATATAGACCAACAGGCCCCTGAGGAGCATACGGCTGCAGTCGACCAAAGAAGTCTAGAGCTATGGCGCCAGTGGCGGAAGACTCCAGCAGTTCTCTCCCTATTTCATAGTCAGCATTTCGAATAGACTCCCTTCCGACGTTGTTGGTGCGGAGTCGGTCAACTCGTTTAAAAATCGTCTTGACATACATTGAGAGAGACATCCTCCACAGCTAAAAACTCCTTCTCCACGAATCGCAAACACTTAACGGCCAAAGCTTCCCAGGCCATTTTAAGCTGACTTCGTCTCACTTCCGCTCCATCTATATATTTAAGCTCCGCATATCAGCGGCCATCGATCATGCTTGCAGGCATTCATGACCNCTTCTATTTTTTCTCCTCTCGGTTCTCCATTCCTCTACATCCTACTAACATAATGGCAATAGCTCATAGAGGGCTGGGGTGTAAGTCCCGGTGTCTCTTTGGGAATGGGCCTTTTGGTTCGTCTACTGCCGCCTATCTTATCTAATCTAATCTAACCTATCTAATCTAATCTATTCTAATCTAATCTATTGAACAAAATTGACTACGCATCGAAAATCAATAGAATCTTCACTGATACCTTAAAATTTACCGTAATCAATGAAGATTGGTTGAAAGTCATCAGTAGAGAAGAATATGAAATCAACGGATTTATGTCAAAACTTAAAGATGACGAAATAATCAACGAAGAACTGTATTATCGGCTTTACATGTCAGGATCCAGAGCAGGACTTCTTTACGGCCTTCTGAAAGGTAAAAAAAAGACACCCCGATAAGGCCAGTTCTATCATCTGTTGGAACATGTGATTCCGAAATTACCAAATTTTTGTTTCCAATTATAACTACAATATCGAGTAATTAATTCACTCTCAATGACTCTTTTTCATTTGCAACCCAAATTTTCCAATTGCAGTTCTTTGATGGTTTCACTATGGTAAGCTTTGTTATCAAATCTTTATTCACTAACGTTATATATTATGGTTCTGGTGATGTGACGTTCTTATTGGAGTTCGTGTTGAGTTCGTCACTGTACTTGGTTGTGAGAGTGAACTTAAAGGCCGAGTATAGTTATCAGGCAACAGTGCTGGATGGTGAAGGAATCTCTTAAGATCTTTTTGCTTATTTTCATCTTATTATACAAGACTTATAAGATATGATCCAATAATAATGATTAGCAAGCATGCTACTTGATAGATGCAGATAACTGAGTACAAGGTCTACATCTAAATAGTGTTACAAGCAGAATGCCGTAGGCAATGTTGGTACTGCAATGTCAAGTACCGAATTAAGCTGACGCTTGATCGTGCAAGCGCCTTAAATATCTATGAATCCCGGCTTCATTAGAACACCGGGAGCTTCCGCCGGATTCGAGTCGGAAGTCCGCCGGTAAATTACTTTATGTTTACAAGCATAACAAATATCTTCGAGACTCTGGCTACAGGCTTTGACAGACAGCTTTTACCGATATAGGTTCCGGCGAAAAGTCATTGAGAAGCACGCATGTCACTCAGAGGCCGTGCTGGTATACCGGCACATTTTGCACGGTGTCATAAACCCTTTTAAGTTCTTTATCTTAGAAGCTCTGTGAACTGAAAGCCGGCGGAGGCTACATCCGCCTGGCATGACTTCGCATGACACAAAGACTGCGTCTATACATTTGAATGTTACTGGCTAACACATTGGAATGTTGTATGTGCAAATCGCATATATAACAACTAACATCCCTATACAAGAGACTATCAACATCACTGCAAATGAACTCTATCGCAACAAAAATTCAGCCCTCTCATTCTCAAAATCCAACTTTATCAAATTACTTGTGTTCGCCATTAAGACTGTATGGTTATTATTATTTTTCAGGTGAATTGTTCTCTCAGATAGATGGCGTAGCAATGGCGAATCCCTTAGGTCCGACACTCGCAAACGTTTTTCTTTCTTTTCACGAAAGTAACTGGGTAAAGAACTGTCCATCCGATTCTAAACCAAAATTTTACCGAGGATACATCGATGACACGTTTCTCATTTTCGATTATGAATCCCATGATTCAAATTTCTAGACTATTTACATTCGAAGTATCCAGCAATTCAGTTCACTAGTGAAACAGAAGCGTATGGTAAGCTAAATTTTAGCAACTTCCACTTTTAAGAAAAAACGTTCACGGGTCTCGGGTTGAAACATAATAATTTTGTACCTCATTTTGGAGACGAATTTAATTAGTTGCATGATTCTTTTGACTTTCAGGATTTGCTCTGAATTGTCTTATTTCAATTTAGAACTCGCACGACTGAGAAAATTTTTCATACAAAACTACTTTCGATCTAAACTAATTCTGAATGTATTTCGAAAGATATTCAACAAAATTTACACTGGTAGACTATCTTACCCAACAGTTTAGGGCACAATAATGTATCTCAGTTTACGTTTTTGGGGATTTGAAAGCTACAAGCTAAAAAAGAAAGTTACTTTACGTCTCAAAAGATTCTGTCAACATATCCAGATTCGCATAGTACTAAATCAAGCATAACAATTAACTCATTTTTCAAATTTAGAGAAAAACTGCCTGTTTCACTTGCTTCTTCTGCCATTTTGATAAGTATCAATCCAAACAGTGTTCTGCTTCCTATATAGGAGAGAGACAAAGAAGCAAATAAAAGTCAAAATGACCCTTCGTCAAGGTATTTGTTTCAGAATTGAGCAGCGAACTACTAACTTCAATAGCAAAATTTTTCATCATTTCTTTGATGCTGGTAATAAAATAACGGTTGAGGACGTTAGAATTTTGTCGTCCTGCCATAAATTTCACTTGAAACTTTTGGAATCGATTTTAATTCATGAGCAATCTCCAAGCTCGAACAATCATGCTCCTTCTCCTGAACTTTTTGATTTATTATAATAAATTTATGATGATAATATTAGTTGACATGTAGGATAATATCTAAGATGTTTTTTGTATGTATGCCAACTTTCCAAATATCTTAACCCTATCTGTTACCAATTTTTTTCTGTCGCTTAGCCGCCAAGGCGGCACAAATTTGTACCGCCCACTAAAAATGCTTATAACTTTATCAATATCAGAGTTTTTTCTCCATAGTCTCAAAAATTAGTTGTTCAACTATTTTCGCCTATTTAATCAAAAAATTATGCCTCAGAAAAGTTTTAATGTCAAATAAATTCGAATATAAGAAAATATCTCCGGACAGTACAGGGTGAATACTCCGACAGCACATCTGCCTCAATTTTCATACTTTCACAAGCTGAACATATAATCGCTTCTATTTTTCATTTCTAGCCTTGTTGCTGTCTTTTAGTGATAATTTTGAAAGTTCTTTTTGTATGAAAAGAAAATCTACATGAAAATGTTATCATCAAATTTTCTGGAATGTTTACATTTATCTATATTTTTGACTGTAATATGCGGGTATATTAGAATTTTATTGATAGTCATGTTCAATTGAGAAAAGTCACGGAAGTTTGGGGGCTGAATATCACTGGGAGCAAAACTGTGAAGAAAAAATGGCAAGGAGGTACAATTTTGTACCGCCTTGGAGCAGATAAGGTTAACGCACTTTCCATGAATATGGTTCTAGTGGAATGGAAAGCTTGATATTAAAAGAATAAAACAATTTAACAAAAATATATTCAATTACTGCTCCTGTCATAACGTTAATTAAAACAAAAACTGCTATCACAAGTTCAACTGGTAGAACTGATCTATAATTTTAATCTGCTTGTCCCTCCATTAGTTAGTACAACTGTTACGATTTCATCAGCATTAGATGGGGGAAAATTAGGGTTTATTGACGTATCCCTGGTATGATCTTTTAAGGGAACAATAGCAGATGGCGTGAAATTCTATCTAATTTATGCGGCTACTGCTCGCAGGTCTTAGGCAGCTGATCACTGACTGACTTCGAACATTTTGCACCTGTCGTATGCATGATGCGGGTCCGAGGGCATCATAATTGAAAAACAATACTTTTGTTCTGTAGAATTTCCACAGGTTCCTTCAGTATTAGATAGGGGAAAATTAGGATGATACGGTCTGAGATATCACTGAAGAACAGTGCTTCAAATCTGTGAAATTTCTACAGCTCCCAGCTTAACTTGACAAGAAGATTAAGCTGCAGCGGCTGTTGTTGCAGTGCACACTCCTAATAGCAGAATCATTACCACGAGTATGCAGATTTCGAAGCAATTTTGCAGCGTCCGGTCTTAGTTAACTAAATTCTTTTTGAGTAACAAGTCCCCTCCTTCGGTTGCCGGCACCCAAGCCCATTTTCTTGTTTTGGTCGTTGCCGGAGGTGGTGGACTATGCGCTATTGCACTCGTAAATTCGTTAAATAGTCTTCTCTATATTTTGTTGCAATAATAAAGGAAAAGTAGAGAAAAACTCTGAGAGTGCATATTTCCGCCAAGCAGAGCAATGTTAATGAAAGATTCAAATTGGTCCTGAAACCAGGATTTCATATGTATCATCACAGAAATTTGGTGACTATTGCCTCCTGACATTTCAAACAGATCTTGTAATGTTCGTGATGATCCGTCCATTACCTTCTGAGAAATGTTCTGACAATCTCCTGTTGTAGAGGAGGACAATTTAATATCAATGCTATGAAAACCCTACTATTTCGAGCATAGCATTTGTCCTCCTCCTATCTTACCTTCCCAAACGAAGTTAACTTTCTCCGTACTTTCTTCAAAAATAACAGTTACCCGCACCATCTATTGGACCACAACTGCAAATTGTTCCTAAACAAACTGTTCGATCCAGGCATCAGCAAACCCTCTGTCCCTAAATTAGACTTCTTTCATTCGCTCCCGTACTATAACCAAACCTCTGTCAGTGCAGCAAACTCATTGAAAACATTTCTTTCTGATGCCTACCCACACATAAACTTTAAATTTTCGTACAAAAACACATTTACCATAGGCTCATACTTTAAATTTAAAGACAAACCACCCACACCGCTCCTGTCAGGTGTTATCTACC
>LQNS02278091.1:19514762-19529614 GCA_001587735.2 Parhyale hawaiensis | reverse complement strand
TGTCTTCACGTGTAAAAGCCTTTAACAGTTTCTGGTTGATGAGTTCAGCTTTTTGCACTGGGTCAGTGATTACCTCTCCATCTTTTTTCAGTGGGGGTACACCAGTCTGGTCTTGTTTCAGGGCTTTAATATGCTGGTGTAAGACTGATTGGTCGATAGTTGGTGGGGCATTTCTTATCCCCCTTCTTATGGATCAGGATCCCAGTAGCTAGTTTCCAATCCTGCGGAACTTCTCCTGTTCTTAAGGACCGATTGAATATTTCGAGGAGTGGCTTCAGGATGACTGGAGCCATTTTCCGTAGTACATGAGGAGAAAGATTATCTGGGCCAGTGGATTTGTACACATTTAGATGGGTCAGTTCTTGAAGAATCTCGATCTCCGTGAAAACACATGTGTTTAAGGGGGCAATTTGCTTCGGTACTGATTCAGGGATATTCGCAACATTTTCAATAGTAAATACAGAGGTGAAATATTCGTTCAGGATTGTGGCTTTCTCTCTTAGGTTATTTGTGATTTCACCGTCACGTCTTTTGAGCGGGCCTATAGATTCTTTTTTGAGTCGTCTTTCATTTACATATTTATAGATTGCCTTTGGGTTGCGTTTTGCCATAGCGGCAACGGAAACTTCTTTTTCCCTTTTTGTGGTCCTGACTATTTTTTTTTTTTTTTGCATCCCGATATGCCCTTTTGTGATTGGACCTGTTCTCCTCTGTTGGATTACGCTTCCAGGTTTTGTAACGCTCTTGTCGCCTTGCAATGCAGCGTTTGACTGTCCGATTCATCCAGAGGGTATCATTACTGATACGAACTTGTTTTTTTGGGATGTATCGTTTATCATTACTGATAAATCCAACAACTCATGCAAATTTCATGAAAATCCGTCCATTACTTTTTAAGTTATGGCACTTATAAAAAATAGGCAGACAAACTAACCAACAAACAAACCGATGGACAGATCTTCACTAAAAGATAATCATCTGTTCCTCCTAACATACCTAATACTTCCTGTAAATTTCGTCAAAATCGGTCCATAACTTATTGAGTTATCTTGATGACAGACAGTCAAACGCAACGAAAACATAACCTCCTTGGCGGAGATAATTATACGCAACGTGAGTCTGTTTCTAATTTATTCGCCATTTTATAAGTAAAATAATTGTATTTTTCAGTTGTATTTTTGCCATTTTTGCTTTAATTTGTACACTTAAAGAGAGAAACCAACACGCTTTCAACTTTAGTTTGCCCCAAAATCAGTTCACCAGCTGATACGTTAAAGTCAAGACTTTTAAAAGTCAAATCCAGCTTACCGAAATAACTTTTTTCATCATCAGTTGGCTCTTTCACTGTCGAGATGAACACTTTTATATTCAATTCTTTCCGTAACTCTTGGTACATCAGATGCTGTTTTCTACTTTTTCCGTACAGCCACATTTTGCTAATTATCAAGCTGACATTTCGGTCGATAATGTTTTTATTATTAATTTACCTGACCGTGAATTTATCCGGCTACGAATTTAGCCGGCAATGAATTTACCCGTCAATAAATTTACCTTTCAATCAATTTCCCATGGTGGCAGCGATGAACTTACAGCGAATATTGCGGATCGTCTAAATGAGCAAAGATTGTAAAGTTTCTTCTCCTTATTTACTGGTTAAGAGTTTCCTTTTTTTTCTTTTGACAGCCAATACACCTGAGCAGGTATCAGACTCGCACTATTAATCATCGGTACATTTATAAGGAGGCGATATATGTCGCTATTGGCTATAAGCGTTCAGTGCATTCCTGTTACACATAAAACATACACGAGTTGCGACACAAGGGATAGCAGTGACTCCTAAACAGCTCATCTTCGACGTCTCCAAAGGAATGACCAAACTTCTGGTTTAAAAAGTTGCCACCTTGCTCGTATAGCTTCTGTATTTCTCTCTATATATCGTGCTTAAAATAAAAATCATTAGCGATTTTGTGACCCAGGTAAGAGAAGCAATCTACATATACAGTATGCGACTTCTACCTCACTGTTATTGTTAATGGAAGCCAGAACACTTTTTCTAACGTTAATACACATGCAGACCGCGTTCATTGTACGAGAGTTATATTCTACACAAAGTTTGGTTGCTTCGTTCTCGTACTTTGAGATCACTTTGGCAACCTGCTGAAATGGAGAGAGGCCAGCCTCATGTCCTAAGCATAACTGACAGCATTTAGTTTTGGTTTCAAATCAAAACATGATAAACACTGTTGTATTTTGTGTATTTTATAATTTTCAAGTCACGCTCTGAAGAAAATAGGTGAAAATTAGACCAGGTTGGATATCTTGGTGATCCTGTTAAGCTGTGCTGAAAACCGACAGTTGAAAATAAGACCAGGTTGTAGATGATGGCAAATGTCAGGAAGTCTCAAGCTTGACTGCACTGCCGAGTATTGCTTTATCAGTTTCAAAATCCAGGTTATGGAGAAGTCTGAAGTAACACCTAGCGCTCACAAGGAACTGATTTTTATTTTTTGTCACCATCAAAATATGGTTCCTCTAATTTTTTATCTTTATTTTTTTAGTACACTAGAACTACGTAGAAAAGAGAAAAGCAGAACAGCTCTGTCACGTCTGCTAAATTTCTTCAACCGTTGATTCGACTTTTTGTGAGAGCGAAAATTTTTCGACCGAAGTCTTATCAGTGCGTAACAGCCCAGTCGGAAATTATGGTTGTGATTATAGTAGAACAACCATGATTAAGGTCGAGACTTTGGTTGTTTATCATCGGAATATCCTCCATATTCAACCATTTATGGGGTGCAGTATGGTAGAGATATATCACAACCTTCGACCATATTGTCAACCATAATTCCCAACCATAAATACCCAATTACAACTATTAAGGATTTAGCTGCACAAGCATGATCTACCATAGTAAACCGTAAAAACATCATTCACAACCAAAATCGACTTTGTTCAGCGAATGACACAACTATATTCTACCAAGATAAAGTTTTTTCACTGTTGACATATTATGCAGTCGATGCCTGCTTTGTTTGCTGATGATTAGTTGCTTATAATAATAATAGTTTAATTATTACGTACGTGTAAGGCCTGCAGCTCAGAATGGTCTCAGGTTCTAAACTTCAGAACGATGCTAGAGCAGGAGCTTGAACCAGTCGGTGCAGTTAACGCACGTTTATATGTAACTTCTTTAACTCTAAGTCGGTACAGAGCTACTCTACCCAGTTTAGAGGAAGTCACTACTCGGGTGAAAATTTTCAGGCCTACCCGTTTTTAGGACACGAGTACGAAAGGTTAAATATTTCATAAAACTTTACATCTCCACATGAAGCTAAAGGGAATAATTTCTTGATAAATCTTTACAGATATAAACTGAATGAACACAAAAATGGATGTCAATATTTGATCAAGGATTGTAATACTATTCAGCAATCGATACAACAAAGAAAAATGAAAATAATGGGTAACTACGCTCAAGTGGCTAAGCGTAAAAAATCGGTAAGCAATAGATAAAAATAACGTTAAGGCCATTAGTGTCCATATATACCCAGCAATTTTTACATTTCATCGACAGGAAAGAAAAGACTGAAAATATGCACAATTTTTGCACTATGATATGAATTTTTAGATGTTTCGCAATCAAACTTATAGTCATACAATATTATTTTGGTCAATAATGTTGGGAATTCGAGCCATATTATTAAAATCCATGGCAATCCATACATATTCTGCCCCATATAATGGGAGGAATTCCATGCATGACCGTACGAACGGAAATCGGTTTGATAAGCTACCATAGTTCTCTAGGATATGCTCTACGATATATAGTCTTTAAACATCCTTGTACAACCATCTACCATATATAATCGTCAAACATCCATGTACTACCATAGACCTCGTTTCCTGACCAACCTTAAACAACCAATATCGCCTCCACTAATATCGACCTAAATATTCCAAAATCAACGTTATGTTATGGTCGACATATCTACCATATTGTTTCATCATCCATAATCGATTTTAATCTCTCATACACCTCTATATTCTACTATAATAACAACCATAATTTCCGACTGGAAGTGGTACCCAGAGAACAGTTCTTGTTTTGATTGCTGCTCAACTTTTTGTTAAAATTAAAAGAAATTGCTGTGCCCCGTGGCACTTGACAGAAAAAAGTACAGTGCTGCCCGGCAGAACTGAAGCCGAGAGCCCTCACATCTTTTTATCCTGAAAATTGGTAGTTGCAGTGCACCTTACATAAGCAACTTACTAACGAATGTGTTAGTGAAGGATCATCACAAACTCTAAGTCTTCTTCTTTAACAGCCTGGTACGCTACTTCGATTCAAGAAGTCTTGATAATCGTTTAGTGTGCACATATGGCAACACATATCCGAGATAAAGCCCTGGGAGGAAAAAAGCCCCGCTTATCATTTAAAGTATATTATTAAGTCAACTCAAATTTCTAGAAGTACATTATATTCAAAGAACAAGGGAGTTTGGTTATGTTCAGTTATGATAGGTTACACTAGCATAGATTAGGATATGTCAGGTTAGTATACGTTACATTAGGCTAGAATAAGTTGGGCTAAACTGGGCGAGGTAAGAAAGGTTACATTAGATAAGAAGCGGTTAGTTCATATTCGGTTATGTTAGGTTAGTATTATAATTGTTTACTTTCATAAAATGTGTTGAAAAATAATTTAGTTGAGCTGATAACAAATTCAAAGTGTTAGGCAAAGCTTTCTGCTGCCGGAGCTTTTTTTTATGGCTTTTTCCGGGTGAGTCTTCCCTACCGAGGCTATTTTCCTCCGGGGGCTTTTCCTAAGCCCAAAAAATGTACGTGCTATGTAGGTATTTTATGGCAACGACAGTTTGGTTCATTTTGTGAAGCAAATTATTTTCTTCCGGAGTATATTATGGAAGTAATTTTGAAATTCATCAAAGTCAAATGTGCAATATGCTTTCAATGAAAGAAACTGTATGTATATTTTATTTATTTTCATTATTACTGTATTATTATTTTTTAAGGTGCGTTTGCTTATCAATTTAAATTTAGCTACTATTAAAAGATATAGTACTATTTCGCCAAAACCTTTCGCCCTTTTTCTATAGCAGTATAAGCAGAGTTGTGCCTAGAGGAGCTAGAACTAGCGCGCGCTAGAAGCGCCGCTAGCTTTTTAATAGCGCAAGCACTAGCGCCTCTAGGTTTTTAGCCAATGTCAAGCGCTAGTTGCTAATTTTTGCCCTAGGTATACAGGGTGTTGCAAAATTCTTGGTACAAACTTCGGCTTCTAGTAGAAACTGTCAATATAAACAGTTTCATAAAACAACTCAAAAAACGCTAATATTTTGAGACATTGGGCTTAGAAAATTTATAGGAATTCAAGATCATACTGCAGTGCGGTGTGTATTGAACCGAAATAATTTCAGTTACTTTAAATCGGCATTTAATTTCACGAAAGATTTACAGTTTTTCTCCACGTTTTTAAAATTACGTTTTTGCTCCCAGCATTTAGTATAATTCAAGCAAACTCGGATAGAACATCAATAAAAATAGCAGAAGCCCTGGAAATAAGGAAATATGCACCATTCATCAACGTGAAATACAACGAATATTCTAACTAGCTAAACCTGTTCGTCTAGCACGGCCACGCCCATCTGTACTATTTAAGGCGTTGCCAGCAGCCCTTTCCGCCAGTTACGCACCAACCTTGCTATTAGCTGCACTTCCCTAATCTTTCGTCTTAGCTGTTATTTTAAGTGTTCGAAATTTTCAAAAGTGTGTAAACTTGTAATTTGCTGATTGTGCTTTGCCTTATTTCAGACCCAATAACTGATGATGGCCCCAGTAGGAGATGGCCGAAACGTCGTGTTTTACTTAGCAAACTCGTACTTTTATTCAAGAATTGTAGTTTTTAAGCAAGAATATAATTTTAGAAACGTGGAGAAATGCTATAAATCTTACCGAAATAATCATCATCCGTATCACTTCCAGAGAGTCCAGGGTCAACTTCCCCCAGATTATGCTCCTCGTGAACGATTCGCGCACTGGTTTTTGCATCAAGAGTTACCAGATCCCCATTTTGCAGAACATGTATAAGTTCACGAATGAAGCTACCTTTACCCGTGATGGACTTTTTAATGTTCATAATTTTCACGCATGGAAGCAGAACAACCCTCATGTCATCATCTACATCACCACCAGCATCGCTGTACTGTCAATGTTTTGGCAGGTATCATTCACAATCAAATCTTTGGCCCATACATTTTGCCAGAGCGTCTCACTGGGAATGTTTACAGTCTTTCTTGAAGAAATCCTTCCGGATTTATTGGGTGATAGGCCACTGGGTGTTCGTAGAAGAGTTTTGTTTCAACACGATGGAGCTCCGGCACATTATGCTCTGAATGTGAGACGTTTTCTCGACCTTTATTTTTCAAATCGATTGATTGGTCATAATGGTGCTATGTCCTGGTCACCAGGATCATCTGATGTGTCTCCGCTAGATTTTTTTCTTGTAGTGGTATATGAAAAGTCTTATTTATGACTTACCTGTTGAGTTGGAAGAAGAACTTGTCGCCCGAATTACAGTTACTGCTGGAGGTATCGCTGAGATCCATGGAATCTTTGACGAAGGTATCGTGCTTGTATCAACGTTCATGGTAAACACATTGAACAATTACTATCATGAGATCCTTGCTAATAAAAACTATCTCTTGTCATTGAGTATTAGAACTACCCTTGTGTGTATTAATGAGCAGAGTGCATGTAGCCAATGAAGGTAACTAATAATCAGTGTTCATTATTTACATGATTATCTCACAAACTAAGATTTTTTAAATTTTTTATTGATTAAAAGGTCTTAGTAATGATATTTTCCAGTTGTAGCCGAAGTTTGTACCAAGAATGTTGCAACACCCTGTATACTATAGAATATAGTACATTACTTATGTACTGCCATGTATCTTCTTGTTGTATGGAAAATCTGTAAAACACTTCTTTGATTTCTTCCATTTGCACTACAATTAAAATTATATTTTATTTCTATCTTGCTCTTCATATTTTTCCTAGCACTAAAATAACTGTTTCCAAATCTTCGACTAGTAGTAGATATATATACCGAAAACTAGCACTAGCGTCGCTATAGGTCTTGAAATGTGTAGCGCCGCTTGTATTTTTCAGGTCTAGCGCTAGCGCCGCTAGTTTCTATCACTAGCACTCACAACTCTGATTATAAAGAATAATTCAGGCATAACTCAATAAATTTACTTCATATCCTCGCCGTGTTAAATATCCTCATTTTAGCGAACCGATCCATGAAACATACATATCAAGAAGTGCTTGTACTATCCATGGTTGCAGTATTATGGTTCACTCTGCTCAACCCTTTAGTATCACTCATAAAGGTACATGAATTGAAGAAATGAGAGAGACATCAGTACATGTTGCATTATTGTCAAAGAAGATGTTACATAATCCACTGTACACATGTGCCAGGGTTATATTGAAGTCTCATATAGTTATGACTGCAAAAATTACTTTCAGTATTGCTATATATTGTCTATATTGCAGTAGATAGTCCACCCCACACGATAAATCGGGATTTATTACAAGGCAGATGCACATTTAGAGATAAAATTATTAATAAAGCTCCCGGTGGCTCTTAGGTGAGGCCTACATTCCTATTATCGGGCTTACAATCCTCTAAATGTTTAGTGATTCTATGCGACTACAGCAACGAAAGAGCTACTCTCGGCTCACTCACAGGAAGTTTCCGTGAGCTGATCATACCCGAGATTGAAATGCTCTGTACATAGATGGTTAATTGGGAGATGAACTAGTCAGCGACGGAACCTAAGCGTTGCGAGTCCGCTCTTTACGGCAGACAATGATGTCTGTGTGAAGGTGAGAGGATCCACCTGGCAGCAATGCGCAGCAGAGGATCCAGTTGGAGAACATTGTGAACCACTTATTTACAGCGACACAATAGTTTCAGCTACGTAAGTGAAGTCACATAAAACCATTCAAGGAAATTCGTTAAGTAATAGTGAAATATATAAGTCGTATATTTACTCATTTACTCAATTCCCATATGAACCGTATTCACGACAGTTATTTCTTTTAACTCAATTGTTACAATAGAGACGTGTACACAATTTACCACACACACGTACACCGCACATGAGCGCTCGTCTACGATATTGTAGTTTCCACAGTATGTAAAATGAAACTACAAATAAAATTATGAAATATCTATTTCAACCTGAATTTTACTAGGTTACCTCTTAGTTCGAGATAAATATATTCTAATCGACAGCAAAGGGCCAGGAACATTATATCGCCTCCAGCGAGTGCTATAAGTGTTGACGACGTCTCTTCTATGAAGAAATTAATCACACAGACACCTGGGCGCTGCTGCTTCGTTAATTACTGAGTCCTGTGATGTCTTAGGGAGCGCTGAGTAGCAGCAGCTGTATAGGGATTAGCGGAGCTCAGGAACGATTATTCGCTGATTGTTTCACCCCTTACAGGAAGACATATGCATAATATATCTGAGGGAAATATGTGGGTAGTTATATTTTTCTTTGGTGACATAAAGACATAAAACGTTGAGTATTGTTAGGAACTTCGGACGAAGTCCAGGTGATGCGCACGACACCTCAAATGCGTGGAGCCACGATGCTGTGTTTCTTCTACTGGATAGCAGCTGGTGACCAAAGAAAGAGACAGCAGCGAATTATCTACACAGAAAACACACAACCGCAAATTGCTGGTCTATCTGTAAAGCTTTTTAAAGGTGAATCCAGCAGATATTTGGATTCCATAACTTCCACGCTAGTGGCGTTTTGAATGTGACGCGGCATTTAGCTAGTCTTACTCCTCGTGCAGTGAAACTATATGAATATTTTGTCGCCGCGGTTTTGCCGCCATCTCTGCTTGGAATTCGTACAGCACAAGTCCTTTCAGTCCTTTCTCAGTGTCTGGCAACATTCCATTGATTCGCATTCACAGTGACACATTCTACAATTTTCCAAATAAATATGATCGCCGTTCGAAGCGTTCGAATCGTCATTGTATTGAATACAACTATTGAGTGCAAGTCGTTTGTGATAGTCGTACTTTTGTACGCCTCGAATTTTGGCAGTTAACGATCTTTGAGTAGCTTCAAGTTGTTCTAGTTTCGTTCTCGAACTCGGTATCCAACGTAAAGAACACTTCTTCATTCGCGGCAACATTAACAATTGATACTATAGGATGAATATCATCTCTACTCCGTGTGACGGGAAAGTTCGTAAAACCCAACCACTCCATTTCTTTCCTCTCAGTGATAACTTTAACTATATGTTCTTCAGAGGTAGCATCGTCCTGCATTCTCACTGCAAGGTCTCTTAAAACTGTCTTTCTTGCAAATTCATGTCCATCATTTGTAATATCCGCTGGGGACTTTGAGAGTGTCAGTTTTTGCTTATCTATGAAGCTCGAATTTCGTTTCATTGAAAGCCATATTGTATTCTTTAACTACTATAGGCAGATAGATTTCAAAACGTGTTGTACACAAAGCACGTCTTATACTAATTGCACAGAAGCTAATATTTGAGTGGTGTCATCAGTAAATGACGAAATGACTACACAATTGCATCCGTATTCCATGTCATTGATCATTATAAGAAAAAGTACAGGCCCAAACACGGTGCCTTGTGTTACTCAAGATTGAGTACCAGCTGTACTGACGACCCTCTGTTGTTGACTATTTGACGGAAATGCTTCCAGCCAGAGAAAACATTTCCCGCGGATACCCATACGATGAAAGTTTTAACATTAGGATTCCCCAGTCATCCATATAAAATCCTTAGCCAAATTCAATTATATTTCGTCCATATTCTTCCCTCGGCTTAGTGACTCTCATAGGGCTTCATAATGTTTCAACTGTTACGAAGTAGTGGAACGTTTATCTTGAAAACCATGTTTTTTATGAGAGTAAGTCATTACTAGCTAGAATAATTTAGTGGTTCCCTATAACCGATCAGTAGAACCCTGATTTATTGCGGTTAAAATAGTGCAGTTATAGCTCCTAAAAATTGCTCTTATTGCGCCTAGAAATGGTTTTTATTGCACCTAAAATTTACTCTTATTACACCTAAAAATTGCACTTATTGCACCTAAACAATAGGAGTGGAAGAAATAGGAAACAAAGAAAAGGTAAATGCAGCAAAAAAATTAGTAGGACAAAAAAAGTCGGATCGCAAGCGGGATTAGCATGTAAGTCGATCAACAGACACCTTTTTCAGTCCCAAATACCAATTATCTGTAGGTAAGCATTGCATTTGCGCTGATTGACAATTGTTCCCAATGGTGACAATGATTCTTGCTAATAATCCGCTGTACCTGTTCCCATGATGTTTTCCCGTAATGAAAAATGTTATAAAAATTTAAGAGTCAGATTTTGCAACTCAATTAGATTTTTACCCCGACAAATACATTCAACAATAATTGATAAGAAAACCAATTGTCATGGCGTTTGAAGTGTTGTGACACGTGGCAGTGATAATAAATGCCATGAGTTCACCCGTCCCTCAACGTAACGCATTCAATCACGAAACCGAACACGAGCTGCGCGTCAACTATTTTTTTCTGTCCACACGTAGAAGTGTGCTTCATTCACATTAACGACGCTGCGCGTTCAGTTATGATATCGTTTCTTTACATTTTTGCTCATATTTTGCGCCGGTTTGAAGTCACATTCGTATCCCATAATCTCATAGACTGATTTTGATAGGAATAGCCTATTTTTAAAATAATTATAGCCTGATAAACCGACAGAAGAGAACTCAGCACAGAGCAATCAGTTGGACTACCAAATCAAAGATGGCATCCGTGTTCTAGTTCCAGGTTTTCTAGTTTTCTTCTCTTAAACGGGAGTACTGTACAGTGATTCTGATCATTAAAGTGAAGATAAAAAATTATCGACTTGTCCATGATCTGTGAACGCTGCAGAGGATAAATTTAGCATTTATAAGTTCGGTTTACTGAATTTGAATGATGCAGCGCGTTCAAAAAAAGGGACATGCTTCATTCTTCAGTCTATCGCGTTTGCTACAGCTGCTTCTCTGAAATCCATCAGTTTGAGGGAACACGTTGCAATGAGGGACATGTGAACACAGCCTAATATATTACATTTATAGCACTTATTGTAGTCATTGCACTTATTGCAGTTATTGCACTAACGCCGGAAACTGCAACAAATCCTGGCTCTACTGATCAGTGTAGACCCCAGCAAATGGAGCAGTGCATCGTCACTGACCCCTAGTGTTCTAGTGTTGCAGGTATGCATTATGCTACATTTAGGTAAAAATTGTGTTACAAAAGATAAAGAAAAATCCCTGTTTTATCAATTTTAATTAAGTACGTAACGTAAATACAATCAAAGTTGTAAATACACAGAATAATTAAGAATACTAAAAAGGAAGCGGTAATACATTATTAACTGAAATTCCCTATTTTAAGGCATTTTTTTAAAGAATATTCTAAATTTTAAAGGTTATTTATTAAGCATTTATCCATTACTGCTGCCCGTCAGTGATGCAAATTGCACCAGATTTGTTAAAAAAAATATTGTACATGCAACTTACGACTTTTACGTGTCTCGACTTTTACGACTCTCTACTTTTACAAACGTTACCTCAAATTATACAAAATGTGTTCACTACTATCGAATATTACAATTTGTCCTTCCGTCCCGTTTTCTAAACGTTTTGATTAGGAAATGTATTATTTAGCATTGTTTATTGTATAATACCAACTTCTTCAGTAATTCATAAATATGTTACTAATTGCTTTTGTATATATTTCCTTCATACTGTTGTAGAATAAAGAAAAAGTTCTTCCAGCTAACGTAACATTGTCTATGCTTGAAATACAGTTTTCTTGGTAAACAAATTGTGACCTTGTCTCGACTTTTACAAACTTATCGCGAGTTTTACGATTCCATCTGGTTCGCGTCTCTCCTAAAAGTCGAGAGTTACAAGTATATTTTTAGAGGTTGTACTTTTATATGTCAAGAAACGACTAAGTTAAGAATTACGAAACTAGCGAAATTTAGTTTAGGTCCCGTTAAATTTACTCTAATACTAAAAGAAAACGCTACTTGAAGAAAATGTGTATTATTCCAGAAGGAATTCAGCAGATCTTTCATTTCAAATGTGTAAAAACCTATATATCATGCATACTGATACTTGAAAAATTTTATTTTAATAGGTTTTTTATGCAAAATTTATTTTCAGGCTTTAAATACAAAAGAGGAAAACAGATATAGAGGTTTTCTTTAAATAGACCCCCTAGGGGGGCTGTGGCCGACCCCTTTGGTGTCTATGGGGTTCTATAAACCCCTTATAGGGAACCACTGAGTTAGGATAACCGTGTTCCATGTATGTTCTTATGTTCCAATACGATCCCTTCTTCAGCCCATGGGAACGACGGTCCTTTCGTTATCGACTCTTTTTCTTAGTCAACTGTATTTTATGCTTCCCTTCGAAAGCCGTTTTAGGCAAATAAACGCATAATACAGTGGAACATAGAAAGCGCTAATGGTTTCTTTTCCACCTGTTGGTGATTTGTGACTACATAAACATTAACGAGTCTTGTATAGAAGCTGCGAACGAACGATAGATTTGTAAACGTTGCCATTGATTTCTTTCCTTACCTTTGTGCTATTGGCGCTATTGACCGATTGTTGGCCCTGCGACCACTTGCAACTGTAGACAGGAGCGCTGTATTCGTCTCCCAGGCTTAACCTCTTCTTTCGGCCCTTTCAGCATTACCTGCCTAAATTGGGTAGCTGCGGAATCTAGATATAACCTACATATTACAGGAGACCGCTACATCGTTTGGGTTTACGATGCTGAGCAGCATTTGTTAGTCTTCGTTTCTTTATTGCTGTTGAATGACGATGTAATTTATTTTCCTATTGTCTATTGGTTTGTTGCAAGAAAAATATTTGTTATTGCTATCATACTTTAAAGCGTAAGCCTTTGTTCATCTTTTAGGCAACGTTTAACTCGCATTTTTAAACTCTAGTGAGTCATGCCTCTGTCATGCACCATGTATCATTGAACAAATAAAAGATATAATCCTTCTTGAGCATTTTTTACAGTTAACAGGTAACATTCTTTCGTGGTCATGTACGTGGGTCATGTACGTTAACCAATTAAGAAGCAAACGCAGGGTAAGTTTTTCAGAGTTATAGCATTGTTTTTATCTCAGTTTTGAAATGCGCTGATCTGTTTTTAGAGTTAACAGTTCATGTAAGACGGTCGCTGTTACACAAGCACAAATTCACTGAGTGTCCGTTACAGGAACATTTTTTTTTTCGTCTGTATGGACAGCCCTGTGAGACGCAGGGCAAAACCTGTCGCCAATTACTTATGAACTTTTGAGGCCAATGTGGAATTCAAAACAACAAGCTTCCAGAATACACAGTAAGATTTAGGAGTCCACGAGTTATTCAGTAAAAAATAAACTAGGAGAAGACGAATAGAGTTTCTCGGATCGGCATGCGATGCATCACAATCTAAGTTTTATGTTCACGTGCGAAGGGAGAGGTTCACGGTCAAATATGGGCAATGAAACTGAAAGGGTTGTAGTTTCGAGTGCTTGCCTCCTTGAGTGATTTAAAACAAGAACGACTTTATTGTAATTTTATGAATATTTTCCGTATCAAGATACATATATAAATATATATAAAACCAGAGTCAAACGCATGCTGCCAAAATACATAGAGAATGGGCAACTATGCCGCGCTTTCGAAGGAATAGCTGCTGCACCTAAGAAATGACTGGATGGTGCAGGTGAGGAAGAACAAGCTGCTGCGCATTAGGAAAGACAAGCTGCTACACAATGGAAGGACAAACTGCTACGCATGAGGGTGCGCAAGTTACTACACATTAAGAAGGACCAGCCGCCGCACGTGAGGAACAACACCCTGCTACACATAAGGAAACACTAGCTACAGGAAGTAAGGAAAGAAGGACATGCCGAGGGGGGAATAGTTCCTGCAAATAAGGAACGACAAGCTGCTACACATAGGAAACACTAGCTCCTGCAAATAAGGAAGGACAGGCTGCTGCACATAGGAAACACAAGCCCTGCAAATAAGGAAGGACAAGCTGCTACACATAGGAAACACTAGACCTGCAAATAAGGAAGGACAGGCTGCTACACATAGGAAACACTAGACCTGCAAATAAGGAAGGACAGGCTGCTACACATAGGAAACACTAGCTCCTGCAAATAAGGAACGACAAGCTGCTACACATAGGAAACACTAGACCTGCAAATAAGGAAGGACAGGCTGCTACACATAGGAAGCACTAGCCCTGCAAATAAGGAACGACAAGTTGCTACACATAGGAAACACTAGACCTGCAAATAAGGAAGGACAGGCTGCTACACATAGGAAACACTAGCCCTGCAAATAAGGAACGACAAGCTGCTACACATAGGAAACACTAGACCTGCAAATAAGGAAGGACAGGCTGCTACACATAGGAAACACTAGCCCTGCGAATAAGGAACGACAAGCTGCCACACATAGGAAACACTAGACCTGCAAATAAGGAAGGAGAGGCTGCTACACATAGGAAACACTAGCCCTGCAAATAAGGAACGACAAGCTGCTACACATAGGAAACACTAGACCTGCAAATAAGAAAGGACAGGCTGCTACACATAGGAAACACTAGACCTGCAAATAAGGAAGGACAGGCTGCTACACATAGGAAACACTAGCTCCTGCAAATAAGGAACGACAAGCTGCTACACATAGGAAGCACTAGCCCTGCAAATAAGGAAGGACA
>LQNS02278091.1:19492313-19508027 GCA_001587735.2 Parhyale hawaiensis | reverse complement strand
AATAAGGAAGGACAGGCTGCTACACATAGGAAACACTAGACCTGCAAATAAGGAAGGACAAGCTGCTACACATAGGAAACACTAGACCTGCAAATAAGGAAGGACAGGCTGCTACACATAGGTAACACTAGCCCTTCAAATAAGGAAGGACAGGCTGCTACACATAGGAAACACTAGCTCCCCCGAGTAAGGAATGACTAGCTGCTATACATAAGGAAACACTAGCTGCTATACATAAAGAAACAATAGCTCCTGCAAATAAGGAAGAACAAACTGCTATGCATAAGGAAACACTAGCTCCATCGAGTAAGGAATGACTAGCTGCTATACATAAGGAAACACTAGCTGCTATACATAAGGAAACACTAGCTCCTTCAAATAAGGAAGAACAAGCTGCTATGCATAAGGAAACACTAGCTCCCCCGAGTAAGGAATGACTAGCTGCTGAAGAATTGTTTTGATTTTATCTGTGATACGGAAGTTAAACTGAGCTCGGCTGCAGGAACGGGCACGATAAATTTAAAGGTGCTACATTGACTTTACTTACTGCCTGGGTGTTGAATATTCGCTAAAGAAGCAAAGACTCTGTTGATTGTGAGCCGTACGGGCAAGAGTGGACGGCCGAATAGCGTGTGGTCTTTGGCCAGCTAAATAAAACTTTTTTCTTTTTGCGAAAGCAAAGACGATCTTGTTGACGACCCAACGGGTCACGGGTCGTCTTGTATTATACCAAAAGTCTATGAACATTATTTGTGTCATGTTTATTTACTTGCTTGTGTCATGTTTGATACAGGTTCTTCGCTCTTAGATGGGAAAATTCAAGCCCCAGTGGTGGAGGTAAGCCCTGGCAAGCTTTAGATTCCGCCATACAATCCATGTCATCTTTCAGTAGTCACATCGAGACGGATATTTATGAAGCGTGGTAACGTGGATACCGACCACTGCATAGCTACGTCGAGTGCACGAAGGAACTTAAATTTTATTCGCCCGGCCAGTATGGTCTAAAGTGGAAATACAGCGTTTTCTGAATCTTGCTTCGCTTCGCAAACTAGTTTGGTGCTCCTCATGTGACGATGATGCTTCTTCTTTTGAGCATGGTAGATGAAAGGCGGTATCTTTGGTAGAGTTTTAGATCCCGTAGGACATCGGTTATATTATCACATAGCCTATCCTTCAGCTAAATTTCTTCGTAGCAGTCATAGAAGCTCAGTCTCTCTCCTCAGTCTTGGAATTTTCGTTAGTTTGGTGCATACTCCATTCCACTATGCTTTCATTAGCTGAATCATAAAGTAGTAGTTCAATCTTCACGCTGAGCAGACGCCTTTTTATACCGAATTTACATCGCAGCCAAATTTCGACGCTTGAGGTTCAACAATCAGTTGGTATCCACAATACGGTGAGCCCTGGGCATTTCCAGTGAATTATTTTGACTGAACTATCCTTATATAATAAAACGTTTGGTGTATTTATTTACTTCGTGTCCGCTTTCAAGGAAATAGGCGAAAAATATGCCAGTTTGGAGATTTTGTAAATCGATGATCAGGTTGCAGAAGAAGGCGACGGCTGATCCTCATCCCTTATCTTGCTTGAAACACTTCTTGAAATCGGAACACTATGTATGCAGCTTCTGGAGTCCGCTTTTATAGCTTTTTCTCTCAGGTCCCGACCTATAAATTCGGCAGATGGTCAACGAAGCGCTCTGGAGGTGATTTTTCACGGACGGTGGAAAATAATTTCTTCTAGCATACTGCCTCCCTTATTTGACGAAGCTATTTTCTCATCAGAGGCCCAAATTTCAGCCTGGGATTGAGTATAGAGGGAGACGACATAACTCAAATACGGCACGGCAGCCTGCAGGCCACTTCATGGTACGAGCTGGATGGCCCACTAGCTGGCTTGCTGGCTGACTGGCTGTCTGGGATGGTTAGCGTAGATGCAAGCTAAGAGTGCTAAAGTTGTAAAGCAGTAGAATCGTGCTCTTCTTCATTTGCTTTAGCTGCAAGGACTGTCTACGCGAAAAAATTTTCAGGTTTTCAATTCTCGGTGCAATGGAGCTAAATTGTCTTCGGTATCCAGGTTACAATGCTCCATACATAGTCATCACTTTCTGATAACTGAACGATTATTGTGTGTAAGCATGCTTTCCCAAATGGCTGCTGAACAGGTACAGGCCAAGCAGTTGAGTCTCATATCTATGTGATTTCGAGAACAGAGCTCATCAGGACGCCGCTGCAGAAGGCTGCCATGAGACATCCGTGGCACGGTGAAGCAATTTTTAGTTCCACTGCCGAAGACATAATGTCGTGATTGTCGTCTCCCACTAGACGTACTCCGAGATTTCAGCACTTCAAATGAAGCAGATATTTGAGCTGGAAAGACGGTATCAACGGTATCATTGCTACGGATCGCTAACATTGTAAATAAGTTAACCTGACTGGCGTTGCGTTCAAGTTTATTGGAGTGTTTCATGTTAGATTTTACTTCTGCCTTTCGATTATAAAATACCGAAGGATGACATCACGACAAATGATCAATGAAGAAGTGAAGAAGTAAGTCAGAGAAAGTTCCGCATGGCCTATATGTATTAAACTCGGAGTAAGCATAGAGGGAGACAACATAAGTCCTCGGCAGTGGGACTAAAAATGGATTCGTGCTGGTTTTCTCGCTGCAGCTTTCTGCCGCGGCGTTACGGTAAGCTCTGTTCTCCAACGCACTTTAGATATAAAAAATCAGTGGCTTGGCCTGCACCCGAACAGCAGCCTTTTGGACTTTGGAGTAAGCATAGAGTCGGTATAAGACCTCGGCAGTGGGACCAAAAATGGGTGCGCGGTGGCAGTGTCATGGCAGCCTTCTGAAGCGGTGCTCTGGTGAGCTTTGTTCTCGAGGTCGGTTTAGTGAAGAGAGTCAATGGCACGGCCAACACCCGATCAGCAGCCATTTGGACGAGCGTGTGTGCGTTGGCGGCACCTGCTTACAAATAATTTACTGAGTATTGTATCCTGGATACCGAAGGCCATTTAGCTGCAG
Organism: Parhyale hawaiensis; assembly: GCA_001587735.2. Taxonomy (NCBI): domain Eukaryota; kingdom Metazoa; phylum Arthropoda; class Malacostraca; order Amphipoda; family Hyalidae; genus Parhyale; species Parhyale hawaiensis. The sequence goes on along the minus strand of LQNS02278091.1, from coordinate 19,505,000 downwards.
CGCACCGAATATTGAAAATCTGAAGTCTTTCTCATGTGGAAGGTATTAGCAGCTGATGCAAATGAACAAGAGCACGAGTCTACTGCTTTATAGCTAGCTAAAAGAAATCTCAGCTTGCATCTACGCCACCCATTCCAGCCAGCCAGAGTGTAAATCAGCCAGCAATCCAGCCAGCTCGCACCATGAAGTGGCCCGAAGACCGCAGTGCAAAATTTTGATCGTGTCGTCTCCCTCTATACCTACTCCGAGTTTTGGACATGCACGAGTAACTTGGCGGCACCTGCTTACAAACATCGTTCAGGAATCAGAAAGGGATGAATATTTATGGAGCGTTATATTCTGGATACCGAAGGCCATTTAGCTCCAGCGCACCGAGAACAGTAAATCTGAGTTTTTCTCGCGTGGACGGTATTTGCAGCTATTGCAAATGAAGAAGAGTGCGAGTCTACTGCCTTATAGCTAGCTAAAAGAAATCTCAGCTTGCATCTCCGCTACCAATTCCAGCCAGCTGAATCAGCCAGCTCGCCGTGCAATACTTCAATAATGTCGTCTCTCTCTATACTTACTCCGAAGTATTAGGCAAACATATCGATTATTGCGGGAATTTTTACACGCACGAGTCCACTAGCATTTTCTTAGTGCATCGTATCGTTTGACCAATTCCAAACTGATAGTCACACCTTATCTAGTAGGGGGGGGGGGATATTTTGCTATGGCAAAACTCATGGTTGTACAACTTGCGTTTCACTAATGGAAGATCAGGCCTGCAGGTATAATACAGCAAAACCTATAATGGAACCGGAATAATAAAAAGCTCAATCACAACCGTTTGCCGTCATTTTTGACAGCTGGGCCCTCTAGTATTATACTGAATGTCTCTGAACTTTATTTAATATTTATTTATTTGTGTCTTACTTAATTGCTTGTTTTTGAACGTAGCTTCACTTTAACATTAGGAAAAATTCGAGTCAAGTTCGGAGTTACACCTCAGGTGGAAGTTTTAAAGTTCGCAATACCGTTCAGGCGTCTGGACGAGATGGACACTTAATTTAAATTCTAAAATTTTTGTTCCTTGGCCAGTATGAGCAGCTAAGACGATTGAAGAATAGCATCGATCGAATGTTTTTAAAGCTAAAAGGAATATAGAAATTCGATATAAGATACCGAGCACTTCATAGGTCGAGTGCACGAGAGAATTGAAATTTTATTCCCGTACCCAGTATTAGTAGCTAATACGATTAAAGAAATGCGCACAGCTTCTTCGCTTTCAGACGGGAAAAATTCGAGCGTTGAAGATCAAGCAAATTCGATTGTATCTGTGATACGGAAATGAAGCTGAGGTCGGCTGCTTAAACGTGAGATATGGGCAATGCAACTGGACTACGTAACATAAATATTTCACCGTGCCTACAGAGTGTTGAATATTTCATTGAGAAGCAAGGAAGCTGGTGATGGTGGCGCAAGGAGCTTCTAATGGGAGGAGCAGGCCCAAGCACTCTCTGGGCGAGTAAACACATGGCTTTGTCAAGTGATCGAAGCTGGCGTTTGGAGTCCTTTAAGTGGCTGAAGGGGCTGGAGTGGTAGTGGTCAGCACATATAATTAAAGAAGATACAGACAGGCAGTTCTTCAATATTTTTGCAATGACAATCGGGTCTGAAGATTTATATCCCAGTGCTCACCCTGTTTCATCATGGTACACAGGATACAAGTGTCCTTTACATACTTCCATCAGCTCGGAATTTCGTCGATGATTAATGACTATAAAAATTTGAGCTCATGACTCCTTCCTATATAGGCTGTGTGAGGCAATGCCGCTCTCCGATTGGATAAGCCGCTCAGCCAGTTTAAGGAAAAAGTTTACTCGCAACGCTCCCGTAGGATAAATAGAGAGGGTGTGCTCCTCTCTATTAGAACCTCCTGGTGGTGGCGGGTACGGGCAGTTGCCGCGTGAGTGGACTGTCAAATAACGTGAGGTCCATTACCAGCTGAATAACAACTGGTTTTTTGACGAAATAAACAAGATGATGTGACCCAACGAGTCACGGGCTGTCTAGTTATATTTAAAAGCTTGAGATCACTCGGAAGGGATGCTATCCATAGTTATGATTCGTGCTTACACCGAAACCATAGACTTGCACGAAATCGCCAAGTTAACTTGTGTTTCTGATCTTCGATTAGCGGCTTTGGTTATGAACGAGCAAAAGGAATTTGAGTTGAAGTACCTCACTGTGTACTTATGGAGCAAAGATCCTGTCTCAGGCTTAACTATGATAGACCACAGGTTGATGCATATATGCTACTCGAGCTACTCAACTCAAAAGTTTTTCAACTTTTCTAGCATTTTTTGTAAATTTCAAGAAGATCCGTTATGTTACTGACAATCATAAAAACAAACCAAGAGACAAACGGACCAACAGATCAACACAAAAATTTCATCATTTACCCTTCGTAACATACCTAACAATTCGTATAAATTTCATAAAAATCCACCTTAATATTTTGAGTTATGGTAACAAGAAAAATGAGGCAGATAAACAAACGGTTGAAGGTATCTTCACCAAAAGTTCATCATCTGTTCCTCCTCACAGGCCTAACAATCTCTGTAAACTTTGTAAAGACCCATCCATAACTTTTTGAGCTATCTTGGTGACAGACAAAGAAGCAAAGTGACAGACAAACATACACAAATTCGGCAAAATCGTAGCCTCCTTGGCGGAGGTTACAAACCCAAGAGGAACTGAAAGAGATCAAGGCCTCTGAGGCAAGACTGGTTCGTCGCTACTGTCCACGTAAGAATTTGCTCGAAAGTGTCTTTACTTTGGCTTTGAAACAGAAGCATAAAAATTAACGATCAGGAGGCGACAGAAATTTAATCCCATCAGATAATACGATACCGAGTGCTGTATTCAACGAGTCTTCTAAGGAAGTGAAATTCCGAACTTTAATTCTTAAATGTAGAGTGCGTCATTGGAGAATATCTGCAATACAGACAACAGCATCTATAAAGAAGAGGAATGGCATCTGGATAAACCGACATATTCACTGCGAAGTAATGTCTTCAATCTACAACGTACGCGGACAGTATCATGAAAGTCGGAGAAAGAAAATGCTAAACTGTATCAATCACAGTTGAAATTCTGGTCCAGAAACATATTTGCCTTCACGAAACCACTCTTCCTTTTGTTGTTCAAGTGCATTCTAAAGAAAATTTTACCCTTTGTTGCGGTTTTCATTTGCATATTTTGCGCATCTTGACCTCAGAGTAAGTCAATTTCGATATCAACAGATAGTAAAAATTAGGGTCCGTGAGAGCGCAAAGAGATATTTCAAATGTCTTTGTGACATTGATTTCAAAATTGGCTGAGCAAAGTGTACGTCCAATTTTGTGGTTATCTTACTTTTGCCGTCATCTGCAACCTGATCCAATTTTGGTCCATCGGTTTTCAACTAAGTACGACGGAATCGCCCTAATCTCTGACCTTGCCTACTTCCCTCCCATTTCTTTTCATCGGAGCGCGACGCAAAAGATGCAGACATAAATATATAAATTGATAAACATACTAGACTGCCCGTGACTCGTTGGATCACTAAAAACATATCCTAAGTACTTCATTTTCTACTGCTCGATTCATGCGCTTGGAGTAGGTTATGACAGATTTTCTAAGTACCAAAATACAGAGAGACGAATATTTTTTGAAAAAGAGTACTGCCCTGCCAAGCCGTATTCACGATGCTGTGGTTACAAAGCTATATCTGTGATGAATCGAAATAACAAATTGCAGCATTCTTATTCTGAAATCTCCGAGCACCGCTCAGCTCATTCCCTATGTCATAGACTACGCTCTACGTTGACTGCTCACTGAAATCGGTCCTTTTTCAAGTGGGTCTGGAGGGCGATTTACGTAAGCGTTGATAAAATGAGTTCTAATATTCACATTCACAGAGACCTCATATAACGATTAATTTCTTTGTCGTACCATAAGGATTGTGTTTCAGAGCAGGGAATCTAAATTCACAATTGATATCTTCATTGGGCGTTAAATATCATACCTTTGGACTTTAGGACTTATTGAAAATTCCCCATAATTTCTAGCAATACTAGAATTTCATATACAACTTGGCACGTTAATGCTACATGTAATGCATTTTAGTATAACATACAATTGATTTTATTTACGACTGATAAGATTGGGGCCATAGTTCTTGATGACCCGTATTCGACTACAGCCGCACTTACTCCTCTGGGGCCAGTGGGCCTATATCCGCAGCACAAACAAGTGCGTGTGGGCTTCCCAGTTAGAATGCGGTCAAAGTTGAATTTATCTTTTTAATAACCCCAGAAACTGATAAATGTAGAGTTTTGGTAAGGCTCATTCCAATAGCCGTAAGAAAAGGGAGGTTAAGAAACCCCATTAAAATTGAAAAACCTAATGAAAACCCCACTAATGCTACAGAGTGAAACCACTTTGGTAGCCATGAGCTAAAAATGCATAATTAACCGTGAGATAAAGATATCAGGACAGTCGTTAAATGATATGGAAGTGACATTTTGTTGTTGATAGAACCCTTCATTACTGGAGCCATCTAAAGTTGCACATTGTGGCTGTCCATGTCATTTCGCATTACTGCCTAGGTATGGTACGTCAGTCTGTGGTTGCCTACGTTACATCACTTCATGGCTGCTTATGTTACACACTTCATGTGTATCTACGTTGCAGCTCTCTATGGGTGCCTGTGTTACCACTGGTTGCCTAAATTAAATGACATCATGGTTGTTGCCTACACTAGAACACCTCATGGTTCCCTATGCTAAAACACTTCGTGTTGCAAATGTTACATCACTTCATGGCTGCCTACATCACAGGATTTAGTGGATGACTATGTTATCACCTCGAGGTTACCTAAGTTAAATCACTTCATGGTTGCTTAAGTTAAATAATTTCATGGTTGCCAGAGTTAAATCACTTCATGGTGGCCTACATTACATCACTTCATGGCTGCTATAGCTATATCACTTCTCAGCTGCCAATGCTAGATTACTTCACGGCTGCCAATGGTAGCTCATGTTACGCCTGTCAATGCTATATCACTTCATAGCTGCAATTACTACATCACTTCATGTTGGCCAGTTGTGTTTAGCGGCGCTAGAACTAACCCGAGCTAGTAGCGCCGCTGGTGTTTTAGCAGCGCAGGCACTAGCGCCGGCACTACTAGCGGCGCTAGTAGTGCCGCTATGTTTTTAGCCAATATCAAGTACTAGTGGCTAGTTTTTGCTTTATATCGTACATTACTTACTTCCATGCATCTTCTCGATGATGATCTGGAAAATCAGCAAAAATTTTTTTGCATTTCTTCCATTTGCAATGCTATGCAAACTATATTCTATTTTTTTCTTGCTCTCCATTCTTTTCCTAACACTAAAATAAATGTTTCCAGATTTTTGATTGGAAGTAGATATACAGGGCGTTGGAAAATTCAGTGTAAATATTTTAACAACAAGCAAAATCATTATAGCCGTACACTGTCTAGTATTTTTTTTTTTTGCAAAATTCAGTTTTTAAAAAAGTTACAGCGTTCTTAATTTTTATTCCGATGAACAATTTTCGTGGTAAAAATGTAACTTTCAATCATTTTGATAAAAACTGGTAACAAAGTGAATCTCTCAATGCTCTATGCGCACATGTTGTCAAAATATGGAAAAAATGTAAAATAACTAGGAAATTCTAATAGTAAATATGAGTCGACGGTATTTAAACTTAACGTTTCACGATGAAAAATCCCATCTTCAGAAGGAAGAAAAAAAAATAACCCTAGGCTACGATCAATAAATAAAAATCTCTTTATTGGTAATAGATAAAGGGAGCGTAAGTGTTGTTGGGGCTCTGTCCATTTGCCTTTTAGACTTTCCCCCAACAACACCTACGCTACCCTTACCTATTACCAATAAAGAAATTTTTATTTATTGATCGTAGCCTAGGTTTTTTTTTTTTTTTCTTCCTTCTGAAGATGGGATTTTTCATCCTGAAACGTTAAGTTTTAATACCGTCGACTCATATTTAATATTAGAATTTTTTTACCTTGTGTAGCTTTTAATAACTAGGAAAATGACGTTTAAATTCAAAATAGGCTACACAAATTAATAGTCACGCTCGTGAAAAACGGGACACCTGCGATGAAAGGCTCTTTCAAGACTTTTCAGATGATGTAATGCATGACAAAAAATAATAAGATAAAGTGCATTTGCAAGCAGAAAAACTGACATAATTTCACCAGTATTGACGCGCACCCGCATGTTGCCCTGTCACTGCACCAAATGGGCGTGGCTAGACGAACATCAATGCTGCGGTCCGTGGGTGTTACGTTGCATGACTGGGCAGTTGGCAGTGTTGCAGTAATGTGGTGTTACTCTTTAACGGAATGAAGTCCATAAACGAAATAATAAGCAGCCAATCGTCTAGCGGAAAAATTTTCTTTGAAGCTTATAATTTGTTGCAGTCTGTAAACTTTAAAAGTTTAAATTTTGTAGTGTGAAATTAGTTACACAATTTCCTTCTAAAAATTTTTTGTCATATCTTCATTAACTTACAAACACTAATTTCTTCTGAATATTGGCGACTCGGTTGCAAATACAATGAACCTCATTAGGGGTTCAAGGCCGATGTTTACTCAATCAAGTGAAACAAATGAATGCGTACCTAGACAAGATTTAAGCTGTGGTTTTCTAATCATTCGATTCTAATTTACAAACATAATGTAAGTAAGTTTTACCATGTTTAATAACTCTAAATAGTACAACTTGTGTTTTATCTTATCCAAAAATTCTCCTCAAACGTAGTAAAACCCACTTACCGCAGCACTGACGCTCGTCTAGCCATGCCAATTGCCCATCTGGTGCAGTGACAGGGCAACATGCGGGTGCGCATCAATACTGGTGAACTTATATCAGTTTTTTCCTGGCAAATGCGCTTAATCTTATTATTTTTTGTCATGCATTACGTCATCTGAAATGACTTGCAACAGGCTTTCATCCTAGGTTTCTCGTTTTTCACGAGTGTGACTATTAATTTGTGTAACCTATTTAGAATTTGAACGTCTTTTTTCTAGTTAGTTTACACTTTTTTCAAATTTCGACAACATAGGCGCATAGAGCATTGGAAGATTTACTTTTCTACCAATTTTCATCAAAATTAGTTGACAAGTGCATTTTCACGGCGAAAATTATTTTACGGAATAAAAATTAAAAACGCTACAACTCTTTCAAAAGACTTCATTCTACCAAAAACTTACACCACAATGTACGGCTATGATGGTTCTGGCTAAAAATATTTGCATTGAATTTTTCAACACCCTGTATATGCCGCAAACTAGCGCCAAAACTAGTGCTAGCGCCCCTAGTTTCTTTCACTAGCGCGCACAACTCCGATGGTGGCTAGCTAGCGCTTCATTACTTCATTGGTGCCACGGCTATACCACTTCATGGCTACCAGCCGTGTCCATTTGCCCTTCAGCTCTGCTATCTTCTGATATTCTCTTATAGCCCGTATACCAAATAAATTTCATTAACAACTCCATTAGGTGTTTTTTTGGAATTTCATAGCATATCGAGTATACCACGAATTTGAGAAGCCTCTGTTCTACAAAATCAGACTGTTTATTTTACTAACTATAGCGAAATCATTCTACTCTACTCTACCCCAAAAATCAAAGGATGTCATAAACAGTTGATTTTTGATATTACGCTTCAAGCCTTGATGTTTTTTGTAAATTTGTTGAGTAGGCCTATACAAGCCTTTGTTAAAAGATGTTTAGGTTTGACAATCATTATTGAAAGTAAAAGAATTAGGTAGAATGTTCTAACAAAGAATGAAAAAGTAATAGGACATTATATAAAAATACGTCTGCAGCACCACACACAGTTAGTCACATTTGCGAGAAGCGATATCTCCTTTTCCAGCTAGTGACTACTCAATGTTTCTGATCTCTATGCCTATGTACATATAATAGCAAGAATTGTGTGCAGGGTGACAACCCCACAAACAAGATTATCAGAGTTTTAGACGAATACTAGACGACCCGTGACCCGTTGGGTCGTCATCACGATCGTCTTGTCTGTCTTTCGTGCCCATTTTGTTTCTTTCTCACCTGTTACTCATACTGATCTTTCTTCCATCTGTTCTTCCTCTTCTTTCCCGACTTGCTGTTCCCATGCGCGTTGATCCTGTGTTGGAACACACATGTGAATGGGTTCCACGTGTCTATTATCACACTACGTGTCCCTTCATTCTTCCTCTGTGACATCGCCTTTGTTGTGGAAACGGAGACTTAAACTTTTTAATATAAGAATAATAGTCACGATCGTCTGTGCTTACTCATTTAGCTGGTCGTAAACCACACGCTATTCGGCCGTCCTCTCCTGCCCGTCAAGGAGCTGCCCATACGGCTCATTGTCAATAGATTCTATGCTTGTCAAACGAATATTCAACACGAAGTCTGAAAGCAATTTTGATTTATATGTTACGTATTCCAGTTGTATTTTCCAGAGCAACTTTTAAATTATCGTGCCTGTTCTTGCAACCAAGGGGCAGCTTCCACGTGCGTATCACAGATACAATCGAATTAAAAGGCTAATCAATGACAGAGACGATAGGGTAAATTAGTGAGTAGATCCATCGAATTTCTTCCCATTCTAAAAGTGAAGAAGATGTGTCAAACAATATCACAAATAAACAAGTAAATAAACAAGTTAGCAAGACCGGTTCACAGACTTTTAGTATAATACTAGACGACCCGTGACCCGTTGGGTCGTCATCACGATTGTCTCGTCTGTCTTTCGTGCCCCTTTTGCTTCTTTCTCACCTGTAACTCATACTGATCTTTCTTCCATCTGTTCTTCTCCTTCTTCTTTCACGACCTGCTGTTCGAATGCGCGTTGATTCTGTGTGGGAACACTCTCGTGCATGGATTCCACGTGTCTATTATCACACTACGTGTCCCTTCATTCTTTCCCTGTGACATCGCCTTTGTTGTGGAAACGGAGACTTAAACTTCTGTATATCATATTGATAATCACGATCGTCTGTGCTTATTTATTTAGCTGGTCATAAACCACACGCTATTCGTCCGTCCTTTTCTGCCCGTCAAGGAGCTGCCCATACGGCTCACTGTCAACAGATTCTATGCTTGTCTAACGNATGTTACGTATTCCAGTTGTATTTTCCAGAGCAACTTTTAAATTATCGTGCCCGTTCTTGCAACCAAGGGGCAGGTTCCACGTGCGTATCACAGATACAATCGAATTAAAGGGCTAATCGATGACAGATACGATAGGCCAGAGTAGTGAATAGATCCATCGAATTTTTTCCCTATCTAAAAGTGAAGAAGGTGTGTCAAACAAGATCACAAGATCACAAGTAAACAAACAAGACACAAGTAAATAAATAAACAAGCAAGACCGGTTCACATACTTTTAGTATAATATAGATAGATAGATAAGTGAGCTAGAGAAACACTCTGAGAGCTCCTACCGCCGCCAAGCAAGGCGAGATTGACGAAAAATCCAAACTGGTACTGAATCCAGGATTTCTTGCTGATCATCACCAAAATCAGGTTATTTGTGCCTTTTACCATCATCAAATTCCTGTATATTTCATAAAGATCCATTGATAGCGTTTTGTGTTATGTCACGGAAAAGCTGTACTACAAACATACAGTCATACACACAATCTGTGTAACAGGTCTTCAAAATATTTTATTATTTGCTCCTAATAGTACTCCTAACATTTCTTGCAAATTCATAAAAATCTGTTTCCGAAATTCTGAGTTATATTGCCACTAAAAAAATAATTAGATAACGGATCGATACTAAAAGTTAATTATCTGCTCTTCCTAACATACTTTAACAATCCCTGTAAATTTAATAAAGATACATCCTTAACTTCTCGAGTTATATCGGTGACAGATAGACAAATCGACAATCTCCGCCAAAAGCATAACATCTTGGTAGAGGCAATAAATATACACACATTGACGAATCTTATACAAGTATTTATTTCATAGTGGAATATCGATATGTTTATTTTTACAACACTGTTGCCGTAACAATATAGTTATCATACTTCCTGTTAACACTGCAGTCCCTTAGGTGACAAATTCATCGTGTTGTAATAATTTTCCAACGACTTCCTAGTAGTATCAACATAGCAAAATGTCAACAACCTTGTCTTCTCAGTTTAACTTTTGGTTCCATGCGCAGTTAAGATGTTCATACTCGACGGTACCACCTGCCCGAATAAGCCCCATTTTCTGAGGGAATTTCAAGCCCGCACACAGCTGTGAAACGCTACTTATGCAATTATTCCTATTGAAAAGAGTTTGCTCAGCGAATGGAAGCATCTAACAAGCAGTGTGATAAGGCTACTATTCTTAGAGAGATTGTAAATTGTACAATGCATCACTTTATTCCCGATGTAAATTTCCTTTATCGTATACCAGACGCTTGCAGATTGACTATTTTTGAAAAATATTTATAATTACGCGTGTTAAACTGGCTTCAATTCTGCATTAGTTAACTGAACAGGGAACACATTGAGACGGCGTATAGCTATCCCCCTAAACGAGCTAATAAATTCCTGCAATCTCCATAACAAGTATCTTACCGGACGTCCAAAAAATTGCTACAAAAAGTCCCCAAGATATTCCGGGTTAGTATGTTAAGGAGCTAATGCTCACCATCTGTTTTGGCAAGTAGCTAAAACATATGAAAATAATGTGGATATATTTGGTGGATGTTGCCCGTGTCTCTTAGAAGGTCCACAGCCGGCCATTTACGAAGATACACGAGGCTGAGCAATGACACTGCAGCAATTGCTGGGGCTGTCCAACATAAGATAAATTAGCTCTTTGTAGACCTCTCTCACGGCAACATTCATTCATCTCTTTGACACGCCTATCTTTACGTATACTTATAACAGTCATCCATAATGCAAGACAACACATGAAATGATGGCTTGCTTCTCACAGACGACGTTCATGCTACCAAACAGAAACAATGCGATGCCTTGCTTCTTTACTGTCGCTGCGCTGCTCTCTCTCGATCTCTGTCCAAGCTATAGAGGCGAGCTGTATAACGCTCCCGTTGTACCCCTACATTCTCCGTGAATACCTTCAACAAAGCATTATCATTAACTTCGTTCGTGCTGCAGCTGAATAGCTGCTGTGCTGAAGGGAAAGGCGCACTAAAGAAACAAGTTTCTATAAAATTGTAGGTATAGCAACATATTTCAACTTCCAAACAACCCATACAATGGGCAGAAACATTATAGGTATTTCAGAGTTACGATGAGCACCAAAGCCCTAGGGCGGCGATGAATATCCCGATACAGCAATACTTTGATATAAATTTATATGGTCTAACCATCACTGTCCTCACCGCGAGGGATTTATTGCAAACCGCTTCGGGTATTCAGTGTATTAAACAGGCTCTCAATGCACCTTAGTAATTACAGGAAATTCATCCATATACTCCTCAGGGAGCTGTTGCTGAGTATATAACTGCAGCGTCTGTGAAATTAACAAACAGTTAAAACATCATTTACGAGCACTGTTTGAGTCACATCATAAATCTCTGCAGCTCTTCAGAAACGAGTTATCTGCAGCAACCAACTGTACGGCAGAGTCCATTAATGCTTCCCCTTCGGGCAGTAACGTACACCGAAGAGGAAACTCAATAAGATTAAAAACTTACAATTTTTTCGGATTAATTTATCGCTTTTACCGGCATAGGATGAGCCATAAGGTTAAGTTTGTTCAAGCTCGCCCATCCTGTGTTACGGGGAGCAGTGACCTCAGAGGCACCCTGTAGGCCTTCGGGAAGCCTGTTTTTCGTGCCAACTTTGTTTCCTTCTGATGTCATACTCCTACTGATCTCACCTTCATCTGTTATTCCTGTTCTTCCCCGACTTGCTGGTCCCATGCGCATTGACCCTGTGGATTCTACGTTTTTTATCGACATACTATGTGTCCCTTCCTTTTTCCTCTGCAAGATCGCCTTATATGTGAAAACGGAAACTTAAACTACTCGATAATAAATTAATATTCAATTTAACCATATGTTTTATTGAGAGTCTGAGATTGTGTCATTTCTAGACAAGGTTTTCTCTCTTACAGGGATACAGCAGAAGAAACTCCCCGTGTAGCCTCAGCCTGAGTGAGATAGGAAGCGCAGGCATGTACCGCAATATGACCTGCTGTTGTTTTTCATTGCGTGCGTTCCCGAACTAATAGCCTGGCATCTGCAGCTAATCCTGTACGTCACTCTTAGTGCGCTGATGGCCCCTCGCTGCAAGAGAATTTACAGTGAGCGATATTCCTGCGTGTCAGTATTGGACGTTCTCGTGTGAGTTAGGTCAGTAGGGGCGGGGTGCTATACTGCGTTTTCTCACTTACTAAGCACTGCGCACTTTCATATATTGAATGACTGAATTTGATGATAACTGTATTTTTGTATTTACTCGATAATTCTGTGTTTTATGCGTAGTAAGCGTAAGAAAAAAATGCTTAACCAATGTTAGGCCCTCAGTTCACCTACCGGATGCACTGTCACGATCATGTGATACCACACCTTGAGGCAAAGCTATAAAAGCTCTCTGTACCATTATGAGCCAGCTCAGAGCGCGCCTGTGACTAAG
>LQNS02278091.1:19430562-19453351 GCA_001587735.2 Parhyale hawaiensis | reverse complement strand
TAGTCTATATATTAATACGCTTGTTCCTACCAAAGAGCTTCTAATGGTAGGAGCAAGCCCAAGCACTCTCTGGGCGAGTAAACACATGGCTTTGTCACGTGATCGAAGCTGGTGTTTCGAGTCCTTAAAGTGGCTAAAGTGGCAGTGGTCAGCACATATAATTAAGAAAGATACAGACAGGCTGTTTTGCAAGACAATCGTGTCTGAAGATTTATATCCTAGTGCTCACCCTGTTACTATCATCATCAGATGGTATACAGCATACAAGTTTCCTTTACATACTTCCATCCGCTCGGAATTTCGTCGATGGTTAATGGCTATAAAAATTTGAGCTCAGGACTCCTTCCTATTTAGGCTGCGTGAGGTAATGCCGCTCTCCGATTGGATAAGCCGCTCAGCCAGTTTAAGGGGAAAGTTAACTCGCAACGCTCCCTTAAGATAAATAGAGAGGGTGCGCTGCTCTATATTACAACTTCCTTGGTTCCTACCTACCTACCTACCTGTGTACCTGCGGTGTGTGTCACGCTTTTCGTCACTAATAGACGGAAGGAAATTAGAGATTCAATGACCGAGAAGCTTGGTATCTATGATACGTTGGGAGTCAGCCGGACGGCGCAGCTGGCCAATGTCTCTTTAATGATTATTTTAGCGTGGGAATTTCGCGGTTTTTGGTTAGACGGGCAGCTTCACTGGGAATCAGTAACGTAGCCAGGAAAATTTCCGTGGTGGGAGGGGTGAGGAACTGCTTGACAAAACAAGCTAAGCCCAAAACAATGCAGTGGGCGGCGGTGGGGAGGGAGGGAGGGAGGCTGAGATTGTTTTAGGAGGGAGTGCGTCCTCCCACGCTCCCGGCCCCATGGCTACGCTACTGCTGCGAATTACTATCAGCCAAAATAACAGGATGGTCTTAATATATCGAGTCCCAGGGTTGTAGGGTAAATGTGGTATTACCTTGCTAAAATATGAACGTTTCACGGGTCCGTCTGAAAGGCCTTGCAAAGCCGTGAAAGTTTCACGGGTACAGCTAGTATATATAAATATATAAACACACGACGGCCATTCTTAGTGTTAGATATGAAAATCTGTACGGTATGTATGATACGTGTAAAGTGAAATTCATATCTTTGCTTCGAAGCTGACTGAAAAGTTTTTCAAGAGCGAGTAAAGAATACTGCTATTGTATTCACTGCATAATAATTTTGGAGACTCGATTGCCAATTCATGCATAGATAATTCTACATGCTTATTTACTAAAGATGCCTCAGTGTTTCACTTGATATTATTTTCATGTTGTTTGACTCTTTCTGAAACTTACCTACGCGTTTCTCCAATGTATACAGCATTACATTATTTACAAATAATTTGATAAACGTCATTATTTCTTTCTTATAGCGGGCATTTATCTTTGCTGTAGCTCAAAAATTTGTGCAACGCATTTGTTGGTTTACTAGCAACGCGAGTATGTGCCGCTTTAGTATGGAATTTCTTTCTCTGTGGCAGCTATGATGTTGGGTACGGATATGTTTTTCATTTGCTGTGCATTATCTTGAGTAGACGTTCGTTTTTTCTTTATGGTTGACTCGAGGCCTGCGAGATATAGAGTGTGTCTATGGGGCCTTGGTTGAATTGATGAAACATTTAGGGTATCCGTTTTGTTACCAGGTGTTTTTGACCTTCTGTGTCTCAGTTGTTTTGTTTCCTGGTGAACAATACTTGTCACTTCCGTCCGTCAATGATTTAATAACAGATAGGTAGCCAGGATACAACTTTTCTAGAGGGTGTCTGAGAAAAAAGGTAATCCAAGTTTAATAATTTATTATTTGAATTCTGCTCTACTCATACATATTTAGTAGCCATGGTAATAACATTTAAAACAATAGCTTTCAAATGAGACTAGTACACGCCTTTTTACCCTCCTGGATAGATGAATAACAGCTACATTAACTTATGTCATCGAAACTGCATTGGTGCACTTCATTGATATGGACGTCGATATGATTAATCATTGATAAAAACATTTAGTACGAATAATCATTTATACAAACATGATCAAGGTACAACTGTTCTTAATCTCTAACATTTAAGAGCCTAACGATTCGACATGGCCATCTCCTCCAAGCAAGCAAAGCTCACATCGCTGTCGCATGTCACCAACTGCTCGCCTGATCATGTCTGGATTGTTCTTGAGATCATCCACTTCTCTGCGAATTTGATCCAGCAAAGCCTCCAGGTTACGTGGTACTGTGGTGTAGACTGTTTTCCAGATACCCCCACAAAAAGAAACCGCAGTGGGTGAGGTCAGGTGACGTCGGGGGCCATTCAACAGGGTGGTGCAATGCTACCACACGATCCTTGAAATGTGCTCTAAGAAGATGACGGACAGCGATGCCGCGGTGAGCTGGTGCCTCGTCTTGTGCCCACCAAACAGAGCGGAACACGCCATTTTGCTGACGCTTGAAGTGCATCTGCATCGGGGAATGACCTCTTGCTGGATCATCTGCAGATATGCTTGGCCATCCACATTAGCCTCAAAGAAAAAGGGTCCAACGAGTAATACGTTGCCGCAGATTCCAATCCAAACTGTGATTTTTTCCCTGCTTATGCTCCGATTAAAATTGAATTCTGGATTTTGCCCAGCTGGGGCATAATGCAAAACGTTGTACGTGTTCGCTTTCCCATTCATGACAAAGCAAGCTTCATCACCAAGCAAGAAATTACGTAGGAATCGAGGATCTCTGCGACAACGGCCCAAAAGCCACTCCGCGAAGTGTTGACGTCTTGGAAAATCTGGTGGCGAAGTTCGTGTCGAACGTGGATACGATAAGGCTGGAAATGCAGGTCTAGACGAGTGATTCGGTTGAAAGTTGCTCGAGATAATCCAACTCCATTCCGTGTTGAACTTGTCTCTCATGGATGTTCGGTCATCTGCTCCCTCACTGCTTCAATGGCATAATAACAGTGAATGGGCACCAGTGACAAGGATCATGAAGTGCACCAATGCAGTTTCGATGACATAAATTAAGTTTATGTAGCTGTTATTCATCTACCCGGTAGGGCAAAAAGGCGTGTATGAGTCTCATTTGAAAGCTCTTGTTCTAAATTTTATTACCATGGCTACTAAATATGTATGAGTAGACCAGAATTCAAATAATAAATTATTAAACTTGGATTACCTTTTTTCTGAGACACACGGTACAATTTGTAACTCAGTTCTGCTGAAGGAGGTTGAAGTTTTGTTCACGTGACGACGGGCTATGCCTAACAGTTCGAAAGCTTGGGGTAAAATAAATTGAAAAAACAGAAGACTTTCAAAAAAACTCCTATATAATTATATTCGAGTACCAACGCCTGCAAAACCTTCCATTGCCACCCAACGAGTACTTATCCAGTATTGACATCATTTCTCTGTTCACCAATATACCCATAGACCAAACTATAGACATCATATGTAGAAAAATTTTCGATAATTCTGACTCATTCCACAACATGGACCAACCCACTTTTAGAAATTTTCTCAATTTGGCCATTAAAGATTCATTTTTCAATTTCCTTACACGGAATTCTTTATATTTATTTTACTTCTCTTACATTTATTACACCAATTATTGAGGTTAAACAGTTAGCTGCCTCGTTTCAATAAAGATCAGGAAATTGGAGAATATTCTCGTTATTAAAGGAATTGTTGACGTCGACCAAAAAGTCCATGAGAAAAATAGTTTTTTCTAAGCTCAAGGGCTCAAAAATGTAATTTTTTTTAAGCCATCACGAAATAATGTGGCTCAACGACTGCCCGAGCAATTTCAAACCCATCCACTATAAGCGTTATGTAAACGACACGTTCCTTACATTCAAAGACCCAACTGATTCAAACTTGTTCATACAATATCTAAATAGTAAACATCTCAACATAAAGTTTACTGCTGAAAACCAATCAAACGATTTTATAGCATTTTTAGACACCCTAGTTACAAATCAGGACTCAACACTGACCACTAGAGTTTACACAAAACCAACTTTTTCAAACCTGAGAACTAGCTTCTTCAGTCACTGCTATGATCAGTTTAAAATTAACGCCATCAAAACTCTACTGTTTAAGGCATACCAATTATCATCCTCTTAGCTAGCATTTTCAAATGAAAAAGATTTCCTTCGAATATTTTTCAAGAATAACGGTTATCCACATTACCTTCTAGATCATTAATGCAAACTATTTCTGGACAAATTGGTAGATCCCAGTATCACTAAGCCTGCTATTCGTAAATTGGACTTTTTCCACTCTCTTCCGTACTACAGCAAGGCTCCCGTCGACACAGTCAACTCTCTGAAAACTCACCTATCCGAAACCTACCCATGCATAAACTTTGCGTTCTCTTACAAACAACATTTACTATAAGATCTTACTTTAAGTTCAAAGACGAACTTCTCACACTTTGCTGTCTGGTGTTGTCAACAAATATCAATGCAGGAGCTGCCAAGCTTCGTATGTGGGCAGCACTGGACAGCATTGCAAAGCCCGCGTCGACCAACATTTAGGCATATCCAGCAGAACGGGTTTACTACTTGCCTAACCTACCCGTTTTCATGCAGAATAAAACAATCATCCTGTTAGCAGGAAAGACTTCTCCATCATCGACTTTTCTAACCCAACAGAAGTTACAACTTTAGAATACCTCTACATCTATAAAACAAAACCCAGCCTCAATATAATGACAACAGCTGTACCTATCATCACGGTCCACAACTGATTTTTTTTCTCCGAATGTACTAGCTCTGATCCCCCCCCCCCTTTTGGACTGTATACCCGACTGTTCAAGCATCTACGATAGGCCTCTCCGAACTCATCCCGATCATTCACATGTTACACATCACCCTGACAACATCTCTGGCCCTCTTAAAGTAACGAAAATTGATCATCCTTTTTTTTATTTCCAGTTTCATTTTAATCTCTGATGATGGGAGTAGAATTCCCGAAACATTAGGTTTATAAGATTAGTTGACATAATATTTATTATATATATATTTTATGTTTATCTATCTTTATACCTATAAAACTCGGATAATCGTGTGTGCTTGCTTGTTTGCGTGCTTGCTGGCTTGCTTGTACGTCACCGTGCACAGAATCTCTGCTTCATGATAGAAAGAAATTCAACCTCAAGATGAACCTGAACTCGGTTTCACAAATTCATTCGTTAAATGTTAATATGATACGGGAAATGCAACTCGATTACGTTAAATATACTGTATATGTATATATTTACTTGCTTACAGGCAATGTGTCCAATATTCGTTCCTTTGAGAAGAAGAAAAAAAAGCTGGCGATGGTCCCATCGGGTCACGGACAGTTTAGTCTACTATAAAGCTTCTCTTTCCTGGAGAAAAATCGATTTGAGAATTTTCTAAAATATCGCAGAACGAAAGCATTACTCTTTAATGATATCTCTCACCCGTATCATACATACGAAGTGTGAAAATATATTTCAAGTCAGGAATCAAGTTGTCTACCAATCAGCGTGCCGGCGCTGCCAAAAATGACAACGAGGAATCTCTGATGACCCTTCTTCACTGATCATAGGATGCCTTCGCGACAGACAACTCATATTGTCATAAGAGGTGAGGGCTGTTTATTTTGATTCATCTCAGCAGCACCCGTCATTAAATGACGGCAGAAAATTAGTATTTAAGAAAATCACCGTTGTCTCTTTTCTACCTTTCAAAAGTCTTCTCAATTGAAAATTCAATGTTCTGCCAGAAAAATCTGATATAATATGCCGCAGTCACGTGGATTTCCGGTATCACCTTTGACATGTACGAACACACTCGTGCATGAGAGCTCACGTCCATAGCAATTAATAAGCCGACCCATTGTGAGGGTAATCCCTTCTTAGTAGTAGATAACGGATTTCGCTGGTCGCCCAATATGGCTTCGGCTAGCAACGCGACACGAACAATATATGTATTAATAAATATATATATATATATATGTAATAAACTCATTTTTATAGTAGATGGAGAGACAAGCAGAATAATACTGTTGATCTTTTTTTAGCGAACAATTACCTCTAGTCTGTTATTTTTTTCGGTTACTGCTCTGATGTTTTCCCACAAGTGTACATCATCGATAACTTTTGCCGCACCAAATATGTCGGTTTATCATTCAGATTCCGTTCGCATTGTTTATGTCAGTAGTGTTCTTTCGTGCCTAAAAGCCATTATTACAGGCTCAATTTGAGACGAGACTGCAAAACTGAAGACAGATTTCCATTTTTCTTCTAAATATATTTGTGTAGATTAGCAATATAATTTTTCTCAAACACGTTTTATTGAAGACCAGGGATGAGTCACATTTTACGGTTTTCCTATTATTCTTTTCTATGTTACGTACTAGCCGTTCTGTTGGTTCAGGTAGGTTATAGAATAACGTTCGTGGAGTCATTTTATTTACACAATAGCTACACGAATATATTCGATGTTTCGAATGCATTCCATTCATTTTCAAGAATCCAAATTTGATCTGAATACATTAACAAAAATGTGGTAGCTGCGTATCGTTGATGCGTCAGTAAATTAGTGTAGCGCTCTTAACGAAACATGCAAAAAAATAGGCCAGGTTGCAGCTTCTGTATTTATACTGTTTTCACGTAGATTGATAAGCGAAAACTAGACCAGGTTGAAGACGATGTTTGGTGACAGAGACGTAGTCCGCAGATGCCTTATTGCTGCCTGTGTTGGAGTATTGCTCACTGGTCTGGGCTTCAGCTGCTGAGTCAATTGCGTCTGCTGGACTGGCTTGTTAGTTCAGCCAGCAGGCTGTGCACAGAGAGTGACCTAGTGAATCCGTCCCATATGGAGAGAGAGTCGGCCGGACTCTATGATGTATAAGGTGTACAACAATGAGAGATATTGGTTGTATTCTTCTGTCCTGCCCTCAAAGTCTTTAGAATTATTAAACATGCTGCGGTTGTTGGGCACTTCTTCACTATGGAGAATGATAGATGCCGAACTCGTCAGTTCAGCCAATGCTTTTTGCTCTGGTCTGTTTCGACTTGGGATTCATGGCCGGCATCGGCTTTCGGTCGTGTTGGCCTGCTGGCGTTTAAGTCAGCTGTTAATGGATTTGTGTTGGATTTTCTTTAGCAGCGTTTCGGGCTTCCCGGTGTTGCATAATGCTTCATTTAGGTTGTACTGCCTGTCTGTTGTGGCCCGAGCGTGAAGTTTTAATAATAATAATAATAAGGATGGATACTTTACGTGCAGTACCTGACGTGTCCGGCGATTGATTTTATGAAGATTTTACTCAGCCCAGAAGATGTACCTTGTTATGTTACAACTCAATATAAGGATGTTGATAGCAGTTTTAGTTGTTTATGATGTGTGGTGCCTGAACATGCTACATTCTTAATAGATCAACTAAAAATTAGATCTATATTAACACACAATATTAAAAAAAAAAAGACTTTTTTATTCAGAATGTTACGTACTATGAAAAGTATGAAAAAGCTGTGGAAAATGATGACAAATATTTCGCGTGATTACTTAAGCTGAACGCCCGAAAATATTGCGGAAATAAATTCTGAGAACTCTGTGGTCTCGTCTTTCATTGCAAACTCCTGGCTACCAAGCAGATCCCATAGCTTGTTTCCTTAAGTCAGTAATTGTTGCGCCATAATGCGCTACTTACGTCCGTATTTTGTGAATTTAAAACCAAAAAGACGAGCTCGAAAATGGGTTAGGAGTGGGTGTAGGCATCGGTTGAGCCTGGGTGAGCTGCATGTTGTTGATGACGCACGAAATTCATGTAAAAGATTACTTTGACATACCAGTGTTTTGACATGAAACTGTAGCTGTAGCCTCCATACCTGGTCTCCTTTTCCTGAGCTACGATAATGATAAGAGCAGATTTCTCGCATTCACTTTTGCTTGAAGGAGGCAAACAAGATAACAAAACTGAGGAGTCGTTTCAAAGAACTGGCATGATGACGTGTAAAGGCTGGTTCACACCAGTCTCTCGGTTCCCTGCAGCGTCTGACTACGTTGCTGTGCCCATTTAAATGGCCAAAATGCACACAGCTATCTCAGTTTCAATCCCCTTCACATTTGAAGCGGTAACCGAAAATTTGTGCCTAACCCTTGTTCAGCTTTAGCAAAAGTTTTGGTCGACATACCTATACAGTTGCGCTGACAGGTACGCAACAAAACGAATGAAAGCTCAGAAAATCATACTTTTGGCCACCAAAAACACTGTCGCGTAAACATACCTTGAAAGGAACAATGTTCCGATCGTCGTCTTACTGAATGCGTTCAGAACCGAGCGAAGCCTTACTGCAGCGCCGAACTTTATATGTCAAAAGTCACTTCCTCAAGTAGCAACAAAACGGACAACGAGTTGCCGGCGAACGAGGCTGGTACAGTAACCAGAGGCTGGTACAGTAACCAGAGGCTGGTACAGTAACCAGTAGGGTGCTTCTCACCAATTGATTAAGAAATTCCAATAAGCGGGACTCTATAGTACGTATCATTTTCCTCTACTTTATATGAGGGGAAGACGACCAGAAACACGCTAGTGAGGTGCGAGTCAGGATAGCGAACTCTCTCAAGATTCAGTCTTATTTATTCGGAGAAGACACCTGGAATGGCAAGAATCTGTTGGATCGACTGCTTCCTGAAGCAAATGCGTCTCTCTGGGAGTTTTCTATTCGGAGAGCTGTACAAAAATAAACAACCCTGTGACAGATGAAGAGTTCGCCCGCTTTGTTCTTCGTGTACGGTACGCGCTCCCTTTGTTTTAAATTCAGGACAGATCGTGCGTGTGCCAGCCCCCCCCCCCCCCTCTTCCTGCTATTCTTTCAAAATTTTGAGTTCTGAATTCGCTTAGCATACAATAACCATTTGAGATGAAGCAGGTGNTTGTTCTTCGTGTACGGTACGCGCTCCCTTTGTTTTAAATTCAGGACAGATCGTGCGTGTGCCAGCCCCCCCCCCCCCTCTTCCTGCTATTCTTTCAAAATTTTGAGTTCTGAATTCGCTTAGCATACAATAACCATTTGAGATGAAGCAGGTGCGGGTCGGGCGAGACAGTAGGACTGAGCGCCCTGCTGCAACCAACCTCCCTCTGCAGATCAGCTCAGCGAGGAAGCCATCGGACTGTACGTCCGCTTTGCATTTGGTCCTTACCTAAGTTACTTTAGGCCTTTACCTACCTAAACTCCGCTCTTGCAAATTATTTTGCGACAATTTTTTGTAAAAGAAAAAAATCGTCGGAACGTATCATGGAAGTGTTAGCTTTAGAAATTATAAAACAATTACCGAAAGCTTTGCACTAGTTACACTGGAATGGTCGTCACAGTTTTTAGAAAGAGAAACAATTTGCTGCATTTGGTAATCAAAGTGTCACAGTGGTGATTGGAGATGTCAGTGGCGACAGAGCTAAGCGGGCTTGCGAAGAATTCCAAATAGTCTTGTTCACGCTACTACGCGAGCTCGTGCAATTAGAGCGCATCCTGATGCATGGAGCATACCAGTTAAAATGAGGAAATGGTGCTAATACCTTTTTTTATTAATATCCCTTATTTGTATCAGTAATTATTGTCGATAACTGAACTAAATTAGTTACTGAAATTAATTCTGATATAGTTGTGGTATCTTCTTCTCCAGGTGGTGTCAGAAAAGTTCACTTGCCTACCTTTAATAGCTTGAGAGTTTTTGGACGAGGTCAAGGTTGCGTAATTCACACCATCTCATGCGCGTAATTTACCCGCCTTTTCTATGCTTGTAGCGAGGTGAAGCACGAACCGCAAATTATCTCTACAGCTGATGCGCGTTACCACGAACAGCTGATGTTGTGACACGTAGCGAACTTCCCAGTGTATCCTCCGTAGGTACTGTAAGTAGCGACCTTTTCTGCAGTAAATTTATGTATCAACAGCAACAGCGCTCCCTTGCGTTCATTACTGTATCAACTCGCGAGATTAAAATATCGTTACTCTGGGCTGGAGCTATAACGCCTCGTATTCTAAAGTGGCTCCACAGAAAAGCATAGCTCATTGCGTCACGTCTGGTGATCCTTGAGGCTCATTTCAAATGAGGCAGGACATCGGCTCCAGTAATGTTGGAGGTGGTGCCCTGCTGCACGTGTCCTGTATGGCAATGATGGACGTAAATAAGGACTCTCTTGCAGCAGCACGTAAGTGACGAGGTAAATTGACAGCCATCATCCATACAGCAGTAACCTGATCCCATCTGCTTATGGATCATTTACGTTAAATATTCATCAACACTTTTAAGAAGGTAGGATCAAGTGTTTGAAACACAGTAATACTACACACCAGTCATTTTTACAATCATGTCACTTCATTTTTCTTAATTTAATAAAAAATAAAGTTAACACCCCCTAGAATTCTGTCTAGTTAGGGAATTCATCATGGAATCTCGGTCGATTTTAGGTCTAATTTATATCATAGAAATTGAAGACAATTACTGGGAATCCTCGAGGTTTTTTTTTTTCAATACAGAAAAACTTTATCCAGTCACATCAGTTGCTGGCAATACAGCTGCCCAAACACTATTAACTAGTCATGGGGAGAGGAGTTCGGGTCACAAATAAATAAAGTAAAGAACTAAAACGCCTCGTGACGTAAGACCATCTCCAACAATGTTAGCGCACTGCGCACTGCGCCCTTCGTATATTACCTTCTTAATAATAACATAGGAAAAACAGAACGCCTCGCGGCTTTTGGCGATCTGCCACGGTGGAGGCAAATTCGCCCCGGTGGATGAAAATTCAACGCCGTCATTTTTATGGCCAGCTAGGTCTAGTTTTTTTTGGCATGGGTCACATCTAGCTCAACCCATCAAACTCCTTACAAAAAATTATGAACATTGCTCAACTCCTTCGAGCACTTTTTGGGTGGATGACAAATATACAAATATATATACTTAAATCTTAAATGAAAACATTATCACCTCTCTCACTTCGTTCGCGGGTGATAAACATCAATTATTATCTCGTATACAGTGGATATACCTAACAAGGTTTTCTTTACCCCTAATTCTAGAATTTTGAAGAGCTGATAGTATGAACAAGAGAAGCAGTTGGTGTTGAGAGTCAATTTGGAATCCCTCGTCGTGCTTCGTTCACCTCTCAGTGCTGGAGTGCTCCACATAGTGCAAATTGTTAGCGTCCAGTCTGGGCCTCCCGTGGTGCGATGCCAAGCCGTTGTCACTTCACCCCACAAGGTTCCTGATTAGCGAAAAAGTTGTTTTATCTTCCTATTTCCTATGTGGTGTATCGCGAAAATTTCCCCTATTCAGTGACCTGATGACTAGATTCGTGACTATATGGATAAGTGTGCTTCAGCTCAACAGCAGGGAGTTATTGGCTTCGTCTGTGAGTTCACGTAAGTGGTGGCCAACATTGCTGAGCGTTGTGTTTGGTGTGAGCTCTTCCATCCCCCTTCAGTTGGTGCTGGTGGTAACCTCGTTGTGGACCCTGCTGCCAAACAGCAGACCTTTTCTTGCTCTACTTTGATTAGCAGCAGAGCTGGGACAGAGCGCGCATTTCTTTAGAGTGTGACCCTGAGCCGAAGGTCTCCGGTTTTGCTTTCATATCTTCTGAAGTGCACAGCCTACTTCTTGACCTAGACCCCGATGGTGGCACACGGAACACGGAAACAATCGGAGCCGCAAGCACATCATCCACCCTCCGAAGAAAGAGAGGAAACATATCAGAACGATCAGTGCCACCATCGGGGTCCAGGTCAAGAAGAAGGCTGTGCACTTCAGAAGTTCTGAAAGCAAAACCGGAGACCTTCGGCTCAGGGTCACACGCTGAGGGTCATGGAGACCTACATTATGGAAGCAAAGCTGCGCTGGTCGGGTCATGTTGTTCGCATGGATGAACGAAGGCTACCGAAGAGAGTTTTCTACGGCGAGCTGCAGCATGGAGGGCGATTGAGAGGAGGCCAGCGCCTTCGATACAACGATCAGCTTCACAGTATTGTCAAGGTGTCCGGCATAGACAACCTGGAACAGCAGGCAGTGCACCGCAGCGAGTGGAGGTCTGCTTATACGACGGCAGTGACTAACTACGAAGCTGATAGAATCCGGAGAGTTAGATAAAAGAGGCATCGCCGGAAAAATGCAACGCCTGGAGAGGGCACCCACCCCTGCGACGAGTGAGCCCGAGTTTGTCATTCTCGGATAGGTCTGCATAGCCACAAGCAGGCCCACCTGAGGCGACGTGCTGTGCGTGAGGGACACGACTGACCTTCCATCAGTTCCAGATCCATCGAAATCGATGGCTCAACCGACGACGACGACGACGACGATACATACTACCTTAAAATGTATCTAGATACAGATACTAAATACAGTTTTTCAAATGTATCTAGATACTAGATACTTAATTGTATCTATAGATACAATTGTCATAAGATATCTCAACAAGTAATGGGGAACTTTAATCAAATTTTATAGTTTGAAGATTCATTTTTGGCTTTTGTTGTAAGAACATTAACACACGTTTAATATATTTCAGTGAATGATAATTCCATGCCTACCACTTACAAGTAAAATAAAAAAGTGTTCCAAAAAGAAACTAATGAATGGCACGACTATGTTCCACTTGAAATAGTTAATTCAACTCACAATAAAGGAAGGAAATTATTGAATAGAGAAAAAAAAAACATTCCAAACTCACGGCTGACATTTGTGGCCGAAGGGGGCCTTACTCACAAAAGTTAATTGATTTTAGAAGGATGAGTCTTTCAAACATTGTATCTGAAGGAGAGGCTCTTTGGGGTGCCGGTGTTAAACCCCCGAGCAAAAAAAAAAACACTCTTAAAAGTGCGGACGAAGGTAATGTCTTTGACCCTAGAGTGGGGCTTTAGAATTTCACTCCTATCCTGCACGTGTTGTAAGAGACAACCGACGCATGGTCAATTCCAAGCGACCAAACTTGTATCTCTTCTCATTGTCCACCAGCTACCGCTTGGCAGGCGCATGAGCCTAGAGAAGGTGGTGTTGTGGAAGCCCAAATACGAGGAAATGCGTATGAAAGGTGGATGAGCTCCATGGAGCCAACGGCAACCAGAGAAGAGTTAACCTGGCTGTCGCCATGTAGACGTGTGCCCAGCATTCCACAGTCAGCTTCTCTCCCTACCTCTCGATGGCACAATCGAGACTGTTCTTCTTTTATGTGCTACTCCCGTACTGTGAGCGGCAGGGTCATGGGAGCTTGCTCTATGTACCCACATGCCCATCGTGAATGTCGTCCCCCATAACCAAGCGAACCTGGGGTTATTATGTAAGCCTTGCTCGGCAAGGCAGCTCTGGCGAGTGGACCGTACATCTGCCTCTGCTAATCATTTGCTAATCATTTTTTTCTACCTTCTACTTTCTATACTGTATTTCTGGTTTTAGCTTCATTTCCTTTTACTACGTTGTGGGGATGTGGAAAAGGCTCGATGGTGTCGTCTCCTCTATTGCAGTATTAGAGGACTGTATGCGAACCTGGTAGAGCTTGGCTTTGTGTCCCGTGCTGTAGATGTGTGCTGTTCCGAGACACTGGTGTCGGATACGAGGCTAGCCTTGGCGTGTATTCAATCCTCTTTTCTAAGGCAATTGGGATTGGGGTCTAGATTTCTTAGGATGGCCGTCTATGTCAGGAGTGGTTTCTGCGTCTGTTGTGATATCATGGTTGTTGGGGTTTGTGGCCGTCTGAATAATATTTAATTAGCCTCGTTGTATTGGAGCTCAAGAACTGATCATTTTTTGTATGACTGTTTGCTGACAGCGATGGCCTCGATCCAGAGTACGGATTCTAATTCAACGTTTGTTTTGTGGAGGATGTTAAAGCGAACCATATGGACTGATTGGGCTCTGCGTCACCGACTGATGGCCATGGTGAAGCAGCGTTGGACTATTGCACCTTATTTAATTGTGTGCAGCTAGTCCGTGGTTCCACGTATATGGCTGGTAATTGTCTCGACCTCTTCACGACTGATGTCCCTAACTTGGTGACTGTGTCAGTAGGCTCCTCTATTGACACTTCAGACCACTCACATCTTGATCTGGCCTTGGACCTGAACCAGGTTGTTCCTGTGGCAGACACCAGGAGAGTGGTGTTCGCTAAGAGTAGAGCTAACTCGGATGGTACTACTGGAGCAGTAAATACGTTACCTTGGGGCCAGATTATTTTCAGTGAGGATCCTATATCTCAGATTAAGAACTTTACTGTCTGTTTTGGAAAGGTTTGTCCAGAAGAGGATTACTATTGTTAGGTCTCGGGACAAACCTGTGGTTTGATATTTCGAAGCTAAACAAGCGGCTTATCGGGCTTGGCGGCGTACGCGTGAACGCACGTTTTGGCAGACCTATGAAGATCGAAGGGCCAAGGCTAAGCGTGTGTACGAGAGGGCACAGTATCGTCAGAGACAGCGTTCCAGCGAATCTGTGCTGAGTATTGACCATCTGCATCGTTGGTGGAGTGAGTTAAAGGGTTTAGTTTTCGGTGATGAACCTTCGTTGCCGCTCATTGTCGGTCCCGGTGGTGGTATCACTGAATATCATTTGGCTAAGGTGGAGCTTTTGTCGCCCCACTTTGATAGGAACAAGAGCAGAGATGTGCTGTTATTGCCTCATGGCTGTTACCCTGAACCTCGTTTAACCTCTTTGGCGTTCAGATCTATTACTATCAAGGTGTTGCTTGAGAACCTTGATTCTTTTGGAGGTGTGGAGCCGGTAGGCATGTTTCTTCGGTTTTATATGCAACTTGCTGGCGTTCTCACCCCACAGCTTGGAGTGATATTCCGACACCTGATACGGTTAGGAAATTTTGCCCGTTGTTAGGATACTGGGTATATTATTCCCATTCGCAAAGGTCCAATGTCGCCAAGTGCCGACTTATTACACTGACGCCCATTTCGTCAAAGGGGTTCGTAAAATTGATAGCTTGTGTACTTGGTCGTTTTCCTGGAGCTATGGGTTTGCTGCCTGCTGATCAGTTTGCTTACAGAACTGGTTTGGGTTATTGGGACACATTGTTGTCGGTGTCACAAGGCTTAAAGTCTGCGCTGGATTGTAGGTCTGAGGCATGCCTTCTACTGTTTGACTTTATCGCGGTGTTTGGCAGGGTCAACCACAGAGAGGTCTATTGTACAAGTAGGGTGTGGGTCGTTCGGTGTGGGTGGTAGGGTTCTGTCAATCATTACTGATTTTGTTTCTGGGTGTCAGGTTCTCTGAGGGCGGACAGTCCCGTATTGCTCTCGCTGGCCGTCCGGCTTGCTAATCGGCCTCATTTTTATCGGGCCGGGGCAATATGGTGCCTCTGCGGGCGGTCCCGGTAATACACCCGGGCCGGCCGGCTTGCTAAGCGGCCTGTAGTCGTCGACCGTAGCGGCTAGCTGCTTTGGCTAGCGTAGGGATCCCTCCTTAGGCTCCAAACTATGGCACACCCTGGAAAGACCGAGGGTGCAGCCGTCGCCGTGTGGTTCCGCTAAGGCTTTAGCGGAGGGATCCTAGGAAGACCTTGGAGTGCTCTCTACACCGTTTCCAGTCCGTTAAGGTTAACCAGTACGTGTTCCTGGTCGTGTGCCAGACTGCGAGAACGGTCTTCCCGACTGCGAGAGCGGTCTTCCTGACAGGTTACCCACTCTGGCGTAACCTGTTCTTCGAGAACAAACGTAGCAAATGGTTTAAGCAAATACAAAGTCATTTGCTTGTTTTATATCAGGCTATCATGCAAAAATCAGGTCTCGAACCGTATCTGGTATCGGACCAGAGATGATCAAATAGAAGATATTACTTAATTCTAGAAACAATACTCTGTTCGCACAATACAAATATAAACTTCAGAGAATACTAGTTAAGGTTACAGAAGAACAGTTGTCTCTATCGTATACAGTTGACATCACTAGAGAACAAACACGAGCGTTAAATATACATTCCAGCCGTGACTAAACCAAGTTACAGGTGTGCGCGACGTGAGTTGAACCGCAGCACGTATGACAGGCAGTAGCCCACAGCAGCGTAAGCCTACGCGCTGGAGAGAAGACTGCGGAGCAACGCACTCAGTAAACGAAGGCCTATTGAGGCGTTAGGGGTGACTATGCTGTTCTTGTAGCGGCGTGAAGAGTGACTGAAGTCGGATGGTGAGTGGGCACCTGGAGTGGCGTGACACTGGGCGAACGCAGAGTGTGTCTGTCAGTACACTGGTGACATGTTCTCTTCGCTGGAGAACAGGAAGATCAACTATGCTGACGAATCCACTTTGATAACAGTGAAAGGCTACCTACTCCAGGATGCGTAATGCTCTGATTAAGGACCTGTCGCGCATTAGTGCATGGTGCTTAGCTTGTAGTGTAAAGCCCAATGCCAGTAAGACAAAGTCTATGATTGTCAGTCGGTCTCGAACACTTTTACCGCTGCATCCACATATGAAGATAGATGACTTTTTATTTCAGGAGTCTAGCTCCTTGTCTTTGATGAGAAGCTTACTTTAATTTGAGCAGCATTTTTGGCGACTGGTGCCACGTGCTTCCAGTAATATTGGGCTCCTGCGTAAGGTAAATTCCGTATTTGGTGACAAAGAGGTAGTCTGCAGATGCTTCTATACCTTTTTGCTGCCTGTGTTGAAGTATTGCTCACCTGCTTGTACTTCAGCTGCTGACAGTCTCTTGCGTCTGCTGGACCGACTTGTTAGTTCAGCCAGCAGGTTGTGCGCTGAAATTGATCTGATAAATCTGTCCCATAGGAGAGCAGTGGCCGGACTCTGTTTGCTTCATTAGTTGCACTACAATGAGAGACATTGGTTATATTCTTCTATCCCTGCCCCCAAGGTCTTTATGAGGATTACACGTGCTGCGGTTTACGCGCACTCTTTCACTTTGGAAAATGTTCGATGCCGAACTCGTTAGTCGGTGCTTCTTGCCGTGGTCTGTTTCGGTTTGCAATTCATTGTTGGCATCTGCATTCGGTCGTGTTAGCCTCCAGGCGTTTAAGTCAGCTGTTAATAGTTTTTGTTGGATTGTTTTAGCATCGTTTCGAGGTTACCGGTCTTGCATAATGCTCCATTTGAATTGCACTGCCTGTCCTTGGTGGCTCGCGCTTGAGGTTTTAAAAATATTTGAGGAATGACTTTTTAACAACCCTGTGAGGCTTCAAGCTCCCCAAGTGGGAATCAGGATTCTGCAAAAGTGACAATAGCGTCAGTTCTGATGAAGTCTTTCTTCCTTTGCGCACCAAGCGGCTACAAAACAATTATCAATGGACTGTGTATACACCACTTTGAGTTTGGGTTAATAATTAACACCGTATATTCTAGCCTTATTGGATGTATTTTTCTATAGCTAATTCTATTTTCTACCATCTGTTGGGATATAAAAAAAGAAGAATAATACAGAGTTGACAAGTTTCAAAATTTTGAACGAACCTGGCTATTATTTAAAGTATCTAAGAAAGTACCTTCATGCTTGTATCTAGATACAGGCAAAATGCATCAAGATACAGCATTTACTGTAGATATCAAACTTGAAATGTATCTAGATACTGCATTTAGATACAAAATATTATCTAGATACAGTATCTAGATGCTGCCCAGCTCTGATCACAGATACAATTGAATTAGATCTTCAACTCTCGAATTTCTTTCTATCTTCAAAAAGAAGAAACTGTGTGCAAACAATACAGAAGCAACTAAATAAACAAGATCCACAGACTTTTTGTATAATGTAGTTACCGGACGGCCCGTGACCCGTTGGGTCGTCATCACGATTGTCTTAGCTTTCGCAAAAAAAAAACAGGCGTTATTCAGCTGGTCATATACCACACGCTATTCGACCGTCCACTGCTGCCCGTACTGAGCACAATCAGCAGCTTCTTTACTTCTCTAATGAATATTCAACACTCAGCCTGTAAGCAAAATTAATTTAAATTAATTAAGGTAAATTAAAGTTAATTAATATGGTACGTATTCCAGTTGTATTTCCCGTAGTACCTTTGAATTTAACATGCCCGTTCTTGCGGTAGAGTTCAGGTTTAAGTTCGTATCACAGATACAATCGAATTAAATCTTCACGCCTCGAATTGCTTTCCATCTGAGCGCGAAGAAACTGTAAGCGAACAAATACAAGTAAGTAAATAAATAAGGTTCTCTGACTTTTAGTTTAAAACTAGACGGCCCGAGACCCGTTGGGTCAATATCACCATTGTCTTGGCTTCGGTAAAAAAACGGTGATATTCAGCTGGTCATAGACCTCATGCTATTTGACGGTCCACTTTTGCGTCAGTTACCAGTACTGGTCGCCATCACCAGCTTCTTTTCTCTCAAAGAAATTTTCTACACTTTTTCCGTCAGCATTTCCGATATGAACCTCAGGCGGACCCAAACCATAGATTCCCTGGTTTATATAGTGTCCTTAAATCTATAACGCTTGCATTTCTTCCCATCTTATATAGAATTTTTATATTATTTTTGGCTTTAAAAACATTCGACTGATGCTATTCTTCAATAGTCTAAGCTGCTAATGCTGGCCAAGAGGCAAAAATTCTACAATTTAAATTCTTTGGTTCATCAGACTTAAATATTAAGCGGTATCCAGGTTACAACGCTCCCTAAGTGTCAGTCCTGTCCTGACCCCTGAACGGGAACATAGATTGTATTGCGAGCTTTAAAACTTCCTCTAGAAGGGGAACTCCACCATTGACGCTCGAATTTTTCCCTATCATAAAGTGAAGAAGCTGTGTGCAAACAAGCAAGACTCAAGTAAATACCGTTCACAGACTTTTCGTATACTACTAGACGGCCCGTGACCCGTTGGGTCGTCATCACAATCGACTTTGCTTTTGAAAAAAAAAAACAGGTGTTGTTCAGCTGGTCATAGACCACACGTTATTCGTTTTTTCCACTCCTGCCCGTACATGTCACCTTCGACAGCTTATTTGTTGCTCTAATGAATTTTCAACCCCTTGCCTGTAATCATTCTAATACTTAGAATGACCGTCGTGTGTTTATATATTTATGTTTTTATTTATTTATTCATTTATAGGTTTCGTGTCACGCTCCTAACGAGATAGTTAGGCAAAAATTAGCTCTGGGCTTCCTGTTTTCAACAGTGTATTCATCTGCTTGAAGACTGTGGTCATCCTGCTAAGCTTCGTAGAAAACTAATAGGTAGAAAATACTCCAGATTGCAGATGATGGCACTCGAACAGTACATCTGAATTCCAGTCATTCTGCCATGGGTAACATATTCTTGAGCGGTCAGTAGGCGCGTAAAGACCACGATGATTTCTCTGCAGCAAACTATTTTCTCCACTTATTTTGGGTTCTTCTTTCAACAAAACAAGTTTTCTTTTGAGGAAAACTTTTCCGAGTTCGAGTTATATGCCACACTTGAGTATCTTGTATACAGAGCTCCGTCTTTATTAAAAACAATATCGACTGCGGGCAAAAAACGTCGCTTTTTTGTGTATCACCGAAAGAAGCTAGGTGTTGTTCAGCCTTGCACGCTTATCTGTGCGGTTCCCTAATTCAAGTTGGCAGTTGCGCAGCATCCTACACAAGGAAGTTTAATTAGAGCCTTACATGTATAGAAGGGAGCTCAACCGTCTACCATAAATAGATAATAACCTGAGAAATCATAAAGTACATGTCCCGTCAACACGCGGTACTACCCAGACAGAGAGCTCCCTTTTATAGATACAAGGCTCTGGCGTAATATCTTTGAGATGATGCTACAGGCAACACAAGACGGGTCTTCACAAATTCTTCGCTGTCATTATTGACAGCGCGGGCACTTTAGTATCAATATAGATGTAACGTATATCAGTTTTACTTCGCGTAGCATCTTTGAAGTTAGCGCGCCCCATTCATGCAGCCGAGTCCAGGCTTAATTTCCGTATCATCATCCCTTAAATTTTTTCCTCTCAAAAAGCGAAGTCCACAGATTTTTCGTATCATGCAAGAAGTTACCGAAAGAAAGCAAATACTGATATTTTAGCTCCGAAGCCGGTAGACTGATGATATTCTTCGATCACCTTATCTAGTGATACTTGCCAGGGGACTAAAAATTCCAAATTTCACCTCTTTCGTGCTTTCGACACATCGGTATCTAGGTTACGACGCTTCTCAAATACCCATCTCTCCCTGGCTCCTGACTGATGACAGATTGTATGGCGGACTCTAATACGTCTTCCAGGGGCGTAGCTCTGCAATTGACGCTCGAACTTCTTTCTGTCTAAAAGCAAAGAAACTGTGTGCAAACAAGACACAAGTAAATAAATAAGCAAACAAGGTTCACAGACTTTTAGTATAATAGCTATTAGACGGCTCATGACCCGTTGGGTCGTCATCACGATCGTCTTCGCTTTCGGAAAAAAAAACATGTGTTATTTAGCTGGGCATAGACCAAGGAGCTTGTATAGAGAAGGAGGGAGCCTGTAGCCTAGCCCGTTGAAGCTCAAGAGTCTCTTATGGCTGTCAGCCAGTTGTCGTATGTACCAATCGCATATCAGTAAAGAGTCTCTTATGGCTGCAGCCAGTCGCGTAAGCACCAATCGCGTATCAGTAACTCGTTTCGTCTGCTGCTCCCCCGTGAAACTCAGTGCTCCCCCGTCTTTTCCACCAATGAACGTCTCACAGCCATAAGAGATCTGGTTGACTCGCTGGCAAGTCTGCAACTGGGCCACAAGGCTCCCTCCTTCTCTATAGAAGCTCCTTGGCATAGACCACCCGTTATTTGATCTTCCTCTTCTGCCCGTCAAGGAGCAGCCCGTTCGGTTCACTATCAAAAGATTTTATGCTTCTTAAGCGAATATTCAACACTCAGGTTGTAAGCAAAGTCAAATTATTATATGTCACGTATTTCAGTTGTATTGCCCGTGGAACCGCTGAATTGATCATGCCCGTTCTTGAGGCCCAGCTCAGTTTAACTTCCGTGTCACAGATACAATCGAATTAAAGAGCTAATCCATGGAAAGAATGCCACTGCCCCCCCNGCCCGTTCTTGAGGCCCAGCTCAGTTTAACTTCCGTGTCACAGATACAATCGAATTAAAGAGCTAATCCATGGAAAGAATGCGACTGCCCCCCCCCCCCCATACCCCGAATTTCTTCTCGTGTAATAGTGAAGAAGATGTGTCAAACATGACACAAATAAATAAACAAGACATAAATAAATAAACAAGCAAGACCGGTTCACGGAGTTTCAGTATAATATAGATAGATAGATACTTGCCGACGTCATCCGCTGTCGGTTTTTTCTTCCAGAACCATTTGCTTGGGAGCGGGTCACTAGGTGTAGTGGTGCTCTTCATGAGATTGTCTTGGAACCGTTACGATGTCGTACTAGCCAGTATTCTCGTTTGTTCCATCATGTGTAGAAATTTGGGATAATTTTGTTAGCTCTGTCTTTGTTGGTGCTGGTATTAGCAGCGATGAAGCATTGTAAAGAGTGTGAGTCTGCGATCTTTAATTCTCTATCTTTCTTACTTCTCTTGCTGGGCTCGTTGGGCGGGGGTTGACAACGTTATGGAGTTTCCTCCAATCGCACGTCGCCAGTCTGTGCATTTTTAGTATTAATTACCTAAGCCAAGGAGGTTATGTTATCGTCGTATTAGTCTGTCTGTCTATGAATCTGTTTGTCTGTCATTAAGATAACTCAAAAAGTTATGAACGGATTTGAATTAAATTTACGGGATTATTAAGAATGTTTGGAGGAACAGATTATTAACTTTTGGTGAAAATCCGTTCATCCTTTTGTTTGTTTGTCTACCTCATTTTTTCAATGTCATAACTCAAAAAACTATGGATGGATTTTCTTGAAATTTGTATAAGTTGTTATGTTTACTACGAGCAGTAAATGACTAAATTTTTGTGATGATCTGTTTGTTCGTTCGTGTGTTTGTTGCTGTGTTTGATTTTATGTTGTTAGCGCAATAATTCAAAAAGTTCTCAATGGATCTTTATAGAATTTACAGGAGTTGTTAGTAATGCTACAGAACATTTTGGTTCGTTTGTATGTTTGACTCATGTTTGTCATAAAGTTTGTTAACAGCATAACTCAGAAAGTTATGAGCGGATTTTTAAGGAAATTGCAGGTGTTAACACTATCAAAAGGCACAAATGATTAGATTTTGGACTTGATACAAAGAAAATCAAGGTTCCAATACCAAGTTGAATGTTTCGTTGCCGTTGTCTTGCTTGGCGGAGATATGCGCTCTCAGAGTGCTTTTAGTTGTAAAGAAGTATTTACATCGCATCTTATTCTTATTGATTCTCGCGAGTTACTTAAACAGATACCAGGACTTTTTTTAACTTTGCAATAGCTACATGGGCTTTGGGTTTGGGGCTCTGGGTAGCCCCTGAGTTGGAGGAAATGCCACTCTAAAAGCGGATGAGACCTTTTCGGTCCAACGGCATCCCTGAGAGAAGATGAACAGGCTGGTGCCATAGCTGGGTACTCAGTCTTCCGCAGTCTGCTCCTCTCTTCCTTCCCTCGGGTAGTACCACGTGATGCTCTTTTCCTTTCCTTTCTCCTCTTCCTTTTTTCTTCCAAAGCCCGTACTGGTGATGGCAGGGTCTGGGGCGCGTAGATAGCTGGCCGCTCTCGTTGCTATCAAGACTGTCGATTTGCTTTTTTGTAATTTTTTGATGATTCCCTTTGATTATGATGTATGTTTATTTATTGTTCTTTGCGTGCCTGATAACTAGATATCCGGATGTGGAGGAGAACCCCGGTCCTCGTGGTTTTGGGTCTCGCTCCTGCCGGATCTTGTGCACTAATGTTCGGGGATTA
>LQNS02278091.1:19407546-19418209 GCA_001587735.2 Parhyale hawaiensis | reverse complement strand
GCACGCGATAACCACAGGCGGTTGAAGTCAAACAAACACTGCCCAGTGCCCACCCTGGCACCCACGCACGCACTAACCAACTGGCTGGGCTGGAGCTCTCACAGCCAGCAAGTGGCTTCACTGTGCACTCGTTAGCTTCCCTCCTGTTCGTAATTACTTCAAGATTCAGACGCTACTGCGGAGGTACTGACCTTAACCAGAAATAGATTTGGTTGGGAGGTTACATGAGCCTTCCGCCTCTGACGCCAGGGCTCTGACAATCTATAATTGACTGCAGCCGTGTAATTATCTGGTTCTTGCAGCATCTATCTGCTGCTACAGTTTAGCTTGCAGATCATCGAATGATGCATAAAAGAGCGACAGACCGACTCTGTACAATGGATCACCAAGACTTTGATGCTCAAAGCCAGTCATAATTAAGCTAAAGGCACGTACAAAGTTCAGTTCCGTGAAGAAGTGTAGGGATGTCACGGCTCATAATGCGTTGTTTCGGTAATGTGATCATAACCCTCAATCTTGCAATACGTACATGCATGGGGAAAAGTAAATTACTAATCTACAGAGAAAAATATTCAAGCGTTCGCCTTGATGCCGATGTGTTAGCGACCGTAACTGTCATCTTACGTATCTGAAGCTCACGACGTATTTTAAGTGTCCAGACACAGGACTCCTCGAGGCCCATGCGTCTAGGTTTATAATAGATTTAGAAATGTGGGATTGAATATAACATTGAAACATTCTGATACTGTGAGACGGTCCTGACTGCTGTTAGAGAGTCCACAGTGCACCATGGAAGTGGCCACGTGCATAAGGCAGAAGCACCGCTTCTAAGGGCGAGTTCACTCGTCATTCACGTCAACGCGTTCACTCCTCCACTCCTCAGAATGTGTTACTGAGCCCTTGAAACAGCAGGAAAGATCACTGGTTTCTGGGATTTAGTTCGCTCCAATTTGAAGAGACGTCTGCAACTTGCTCAGTGACACTTGCAGAACAAATTGATTTGACGGTAACCATTCCAATAATCTTTTTTTTTTTTTTTTTTTGAGTACACAAAGTTGTGCTGGCAGCGACGCTACAAAACATTCGGAAGAGTGGATGAGTGAACGCGTTGATATGAATGACTTGTGAATTCGGCCTTGGACGTTACTAATGCACGACTGTGTGTAGATTTTTATCCCCGAGGGCTCAACGAGGCCATTCGTAACCTGAATTTAGTCACTTTGATGTATTACTATGAGTGCAACATCGAATTTATTCTCATCATCAAAGACCAAGTTGTCAGCGTTCCATGGCCCTCATTTGACTGATGATGCAGTGACATCTTGGTAGCCCACATCCTTACGAACAGCCGTTATGTCCCCAGGGATTAAGTGGCTAATTAAGAGAGCTCACACGCTCGATATCGAGACGTTCTAATCTTAAGTGCGACCCAACAGCCTTGCGTCTATGACACCCTAGCTCGGACAGCCTGCGGTCGTCTGCGTCCGAATATATTTTGAGCACAAGAATCAGGTTTCCTCGCTGGGGTGCGCGGCCAAGGCGACTTGGCCTTCACCTCTGAGCTGCACGAGTACTCACTACGTTGAACTTATGCTCATCTTCGCCTCTGCAGTCAATTCTCTGGCCAATGTAAACGATGCCATGGTAACTCTTCTCGCGTGTTCTTGACGTACGGAGCCGAAGACTGTTCCTACACTGGCTATAGGGCGATTGTGCAAACTAAAAGTTACTTAGATTAGATTAGATTAGATTAGATAGGCAGCAGTAGACGAACCAAAAGGCCCATTCCCAAAGAGACACCGGAACTTACACCCCGGCCCTCTATGAGCTATTGCCATTATGTTAGTAGGATGTAGAAAAATGGAGAAACGAGAGGAGAAAAAATGGAAGACGAAAGAGAAAAAAGAAAGGAGAAATAAAAAAGAAGGGGGAGAAGAATCTACCATTTTCACCGCCTGCCATACAGTTTCCTGCCCGATGCTCAACTTTTCTGCAGTGGTCGAATTGCTTTCACCCCCCTCATGCATGGACGTTATTGCTACTCAGCATGCAACTACAGAAAATCTACAATATCACTTTTTCAGTTTTTTTTTTCATGCTGAAATTATATGGAGATGTCTCACGCTTCAAGACGAGCAATGCTTTTTTTCTGGTGCATTACAGAGGCTCTAGCCTGATAAAAGCTCTTGTTGAAAAGCTTTGATCTCAGTTGTTATAATTTTGGATCACAATGTAGCAAAGCACATAATATTTGTGCATGCATGCGGGAGGAGACGGTGCTAGCCCCCTGGATACCAAGGGGCCGCTAGCATGAAAAGTCAAGCAAAGAGCTTCTTTAGTTATCATCCCAGCCAATATCTGCCCGGATGATGCAAACGACACGATCACGCTGGGCATCACAGACACTGTGTAGGTGACGTGGCTCGGATGACACAAACAACTATGTAGAGCATCAGATACAGTTTGGAGATCCACTAGCGGCTGCTGCGAATGTGACAGTGAAACCATAGAGTCCTCGCGGGCACCCAGAGCCCGCAGCATAGCTCTACTTGCATAGTAAAAGTTTAAGAAACTGTAAACCCTTAACAGACATTGTTTGGTATCAAGGAGCTGATACACTAACAGAGGCCATACCGTCGGTCCGTAAGCACCACGTAGCGGCCCGATGTTAAGGAATCCTGATTCTTCCATTCGAACATATCCCGACGTGCCCAGCGATGGCATCCAAAGAGTAACAGACGAGCGAACCACTCCCGTAATATTTGTAGGAACCCGCGTATCTCCGTGACGTCAGAAACTACGACACTCCAACAATAGCCTTGATATTTCTCCATTCTCCATGCTGCAGCAGCAGTATTATGCAGAATTATTCTACCATAGATTGACAGCTCGGCATCTCCGATTATGGTACGATAGCAAAATGGATGGTACGATGGCCATCGCCATCAAACCACAAACATCGAATAAAAGCAGCATCTCTTATAACTTCGGCCTGTGTGCAAAGTCCACACAGGCCATCCAACAATCGAGTCCTGGAAGTGCACGCGTGTCCACCTCCAGCCATCGAGTCCAGGAAGTGCATGCGTGTCCAGCTCCAGCCATCGAGTCCAGGAAGTGTACGCGTGTCCACCTCCAGCCATCGAGTCCAGGAAGTGCACGCGTGTACACCTCCAGCCATCGAGTCCAGGAAGTGCATGCGTGTCCAGCTCCAGCCATCGAGTCCAGGAAGTGCACGCGTGTCTACCTCCAGCCATCGAGTCCAGGAAGTGCATGCGTGTCCACCTCCAGCCATCGAGTCCAGGAAGTGCACGCGCGTCCACCTCCAGCCATCGAGTCCAGGAAGTGCACGCGTGTCCACCTCCAGCCATCGAGTCCAGGAAGTGCATGCGTGTCCACCTCCAGCCATCGAGTCCAGGAAGTGCATGCGTGCCCACCTCCAGCCATCGAGTCCAGGAAGTGCATGCGTGTCCACCTCCAGCCATCGAGTCCAGGAAGTGCATGCGTGTCCACCTCCAGCCATCGAGTCCAGGAAGTGCGCTTCCTCCTACTCAGTTACTGAGCCCACTAAATCCGTTTCACCTCTAGAGAGGAGCCAACATTATCAGAAGAATATTCAACATTTTAACAAGTTTCAAATATTTAACAAATAGCAAAGCTGCATAGACTTTCGGTTCATTCTTCTGCATATATGTAAAATTCCAAATAGTTATATCTCCTCGAGAAAGATAAAATGAAACAACTAAGTATAAGGCTAATTATTGTCCATCATTGTAAAGGTTTCACTTTGCAGGTGACTGGCGCTATGCTGTTACGCTTGCAGCACTCTTAAGCTCAAGTTCCGTTTCGTCTATTGCAAAGGACGATCAACGGAGATGTGTGTTTTTTGAGCTTCATTATCTGGACGATGGGCGAAGAATTAACCAAACTTGTCTTCAGCACTGGACTTTGCTTCCTATTGGCTAAAAACCGTTAGGAAATTTTCCCTGCCTTCCACAACACTTTCCAACTACAATCCACTCTATCCCCCATACCCCAGTCCCTTCCATTGCTTTCAAGCACCTCCATGTGATGTATTCGTATTTATAAAGGCGAAAAAGTGCTTGGAAACCAAAATTAAATTACTCTCGAGATCACGTGTAAATGCACATCTTCATTTAAAATTGTTCGTCATCATGTAGACAAACTTTAAAAAGGCGGAAGAAGAATGTTTTGACACAGTTTACGTGGCAGGGATGAAGGGACAAAAAATGTTTACAGCTAGTGCCACAGTGTCGAAGACGGAAGAAACATTGTTGTTACAATGGTTGCCGCATCTATCAATGATCAATTCTCTAGCAGAACGTTGGTACTCGTGATCTGAACAATGAACTTGATCTCTTGCAGCGCTCTAAGTAGGACTCTCCCAGCTTCGAGCTTTAGTCATGGATAGTGTATATAACTTTAGCCCTCTTTATGTGCTTCCTGTAGCCAGGGAAAAATGCTCGAAACAACGATTCCAGTTGCATTCAACTCGATAAGCTCCATGAGAGAACAACTTTGAAAAGTGCAAAAACATCTCCAATAGTCAAAATGAAATTAAGGGATTACTGCACCCTTGGAAATAACTGTCCATTTATCTACGGACAAGAAGACGTGCGTGGGTGCTATACGACTTACGTCGAACTCTATCTGATTTATTGCATGCATGCAGTTGTCATTATATTCTGGAATCGTATTCAATTGGAAGGCCTAAAAGAGAAAGGAAAATTCAGAACACTTGCAGTCTCTGCTGCTTCGCACTGTGTTTCCATCAATGAATTAGGCCCAGGAGACAAAACACTCCCCCAACAGGGACTTTCATCGGCATGCTCTGAAGCTGTCATGGACACAGAACTATACGCAAATTCTGCATATTTCGTTGCACTTTTGGCATCGCCTTTTTTGCGATAGAGCAGATTGTCAACCAAAATAATCCTCCACGCTCCATTCACTGCACTTACTTCTGCTAAGCAAGATTTTACATTCCTCAAACAACAATTTTACACTAGCAAAACTTTTGTTCAACTGTGTAACAGCAGCAGTTGTTCTCTGAGGCAATATGCGTGACTCGCCTTCATCAGCAGGAGGCAGCAAAGTTAGGCCACCAAGTTTAGGCGATACTAGTATTTGCTGCTGAATTTCCATCTCGTCTAGCAGCATTTGTCCGCTATTATTATTATTGAACATTTATTTCTCCACAGGCGGAGGTGTTCTTGGATCATTATATTACAGCTTACATTAAAAATTGTGTGTACATTAATTTGTTAGAAATATTACAGCTATATATTCACAACCTAATCTACATGGCCCAGTGCCACCACATACCAAACGAGTTAACTGGACTGGCTCCGCAATAGAGCTACCTAACAATCACCCTCGCGCGAGAAGCAAAATAAGGTATAATTGTTTCTACTAATATTAACATTACTGCTTGTTCACTTAAAGTAAGGTAAATGAGAAATGCAGTAATTGCTTCCCGAGGAAAGATCTACACGGCTTAATATTATTTCACCTGATTGCCTAAATACTATAACATACAATTACATCCAATAGGTATGGCGGTACATACAGCATGACCTATTGAAATAATAAAAAAAAAATTAATGGCTATTATCATACTCGTAAATCATATCTCAAGGCGATCCGTACCTCTGACGAACCAGTTCAATTTCGTGATTTCGCAGAGTAAACACTAGCGTCTTCATCAATCTCAGGCTCAATAGACAAACTCGCTGTACAAAAAATTCATTGCCAATATATACTCAAATGCCAAGATTTCTCTTATCGAGAAACAGGTGACTGAACACAAACCATTAAGGGCTTCGTAAAACTTTTGTCTA
This sequence comes from Parhyale hawaiensis, assembly GCA_001587735.2. Classification (NCBI taxonomy): domain Eukaryota; kingdom Metazoa; phylum Arthropoda; class Malacostraca; order Amphipoda; family Hyalidae; genus Parhyale; species Parhyale hawaiensis. The sequence goes on along the minus strand of LQNS02278091.1, from coordinate 19,412,351 downwards.
TGAGCAGGATTGCTCGCATATCGTGGCACAGTACCCGCTCAGTTTAATTTCACGCGAGAAACAAACTGTCGGGGGAAACTGGGAGGTTAATAAAACTGTAAACTATTGCCAATCCTGTATGTTTCTTGATTGCAACTTTAGACTTAAACAGTAAAGTTAATAATTAGTGAGTGATAAACTCTCATTGGCCATTTGATAAAGGTTAACTGCACCCATAGGTTCGAGGTTAAAGAGATACAGTGTGTGTAACTCGGATCCACCGCTAGCATTACAAGGAATGTAGCTCAGTTCACCATAGGAGTTGAACCTATTTTTTATAGATTAGATAGCAGACAATAGACGGTCCCACAGCCCATTCGTAACGAACATCCGGGACTTACGCTCCGCCCTCTATGAGCTGGGGCCATTACGTCAAAATCATAGAGATATCTGAGGAAGAAAATTATGAGAACACACTGAAGTTCGAATATTGATAGAACTCTCAGGTGTTAGCTTAGAATCCAGTAAGTTCTTCTTTATTTATATTAATAGCTTTCTTCTATATTTGATTTCCCAATATACCAAGAGCTATTCGTCATGTACACGCAGAATGCATACGCCACTACCTGAGCTAACTACTGGTCTAAATTCACTGCGTTTTTTCCCGTTCATTGAAGTTGACAGTAAATAAATACAGGAAATAAACAGCAGCAGTCACGAGATCAACTAAAAGGACTCGCTCTTTCGACACTGGCGGTATCTCCTGATGTAATTAAGTGCCAGTTTTAATATTCATATTTCACGTATGTATATGTTCAAAGCCGGCGCTTTCCGTCTTTCTCAGATAAATTTGACAGCATTGTCAGTATCTTGTCCCAAGAACTATGTTATGTCTGTATGTTATTCAAAATAGTGCAAAGGGCGGCCTGACGAGGTGAAACCACTTTTGCTAATTTGTAAAACGTATAATACGTCAAAACGGCCGTTTGTAAGCATCCTGTTATATCATCTGCAGTTTACTGCTCTGCCAAAAATATGTACTGTCAGCAATCGGTCGTATTAAGTTATTGACTGATTATAAGTAATGAAGTTTAATGAAACGAAAACACAATGGATATTTTAACTTTCTTATGGCTTTTGATAGCAGCTCAGGGGCCGGATGCTCAAACGCCTTGTAAAGTTACAAGCATCGTAATTGTACAGCTGCAGGCCCTAGTGGAACCCTGTAACGGCTGAAGTTTTACATTTTGCTCTTCGATTTAATATCTGAGTCTGTCTATTATTCTGGTATGCACTGGTTGGAGGTTCAAACCACTTAGACCATAACATTGGGAAAATCAGAGTAAGAAACTGACAAAATCTCAGCCGCGATATCGGTACTTCTTCAAGGAACTGTACAGTTTACGTTGCCGTAACTTTACAAGGCGCTTGTGCATCCGGCCCCAGGACTCTGCTGTGCGGCGTATCCGTGAGCGTAAGGCTTGCTTAGCCACACACCAAAGTGTTGTTACTTTGAAGGCTAAATGGAAGTAATGGAGAGAGGATACGTCACCTAAAACCATGCGTACTACATGTAGTCATGACACTCACAGCTCAAGACATAAACTGAATGGTGAAACTGAAGAGTAGATGTACCAATGCAATTAAAAGTATAATTAATTTTTTTCTCAGTTTGTTAAAAAAACTCATAAATAGTACTGTATTGAGAAGTAATTTCAGCAAACGTACATATGGATGAGTTTCGTCTGATCAGGGCACCGTATACAAAATCAGTTATTACAAGCAGTGTGCAATATAGTCATTGAGACTGAGAATCGAAGCTCTGGAGAAAACTGAGATTCCTAATGAAAAGGTTATTATTAGCTTACGCTAAATTATGTTAGAGAAGAGACGATGGTCAGGTCTCGGTGCTTCTGAGTCATCGCTTCCCTAACCTGTAGATTGAATTAGTGAAATCATGGAAGACAAACATAAAACTACGCAGCTGAGAGAACGATTTACTGTCGTTATGACGACTTCCAGCCGGTTGGTCGTGGTTTTGAAACGTTTTATTAGATGATCTGCAACAGAAAATTATGACAACATTTATTAAGTAGAAAAGTATTGATTGATTTGTGAGCTGCGGAGGTGGCTGCGGAGGTGAGGTTAAGTCGCATATGCTGGAAAACGTGGTTCAGCGGCTGAGTTATAGCAAGCTGGAAAAAAGCCGTCTGTGAACTATACGAATAGTTAAGATGAACTTCTGCTGCTTGACAATCACAGCTTAATTCATACCGAACGCTGCTGTGGAAGTAATACTTAAGCAAAGCTTCTCGTGAAAAAAATTAATACCAATCAGCATGAATAACAGACATTTTTTAGAAGCAGAAAAGAGGAAAAATCGATTCCCCGTCTTGGCAATGACGTCATCACGGTTTCTGCAGGTGTAAGCACCAGAGTGAGCCGGACAGTGGACCACGTTGGTTTATACATTCACCTTCTGTTTATATCATTGCCAGTCAAGATGCTGATTGTTCGGAATGTTTGAGACGTGATGATGCTGAATACATCAGCTGATATCCAGATACCGAAAACCCATACAAATTAGAGGAGAATATGTTGTTCTATTTGATATCCTCTAGATGAAATTTCGCTTCAATACGACGTAGAATTTTCCAAGGCTTCCGCTACCATACATCGCAATGTCTCGTTTCGATGCTGTCAAGTTCCCTAAATCATCTCGCTGACTTCGCAATGTCTGACGAAATTTCCTTTGGATCTTTTACAGCTATAAATGTTGAAGAGCGTCCATCCGCCATCTCTCACGGGGAAATCAACCACATGACGATTTTTGCCTTTTCAGCCGATGAGCCACATAAATACTGCAAAATAAATATATATAGATCATCCTTGTCTCTCTATCTCTCTCTCCCTCTCTCAAGCTCTCTCTCTCTCCTCTTCTCTCCCACTCAGCAGCTTCTATTGATCTGGCAGAGCTCTCGTAACTCGCTGGCTCACACCGTGTGCAAGCGCTGGCTGCCGCGCGCTCCGCGCCTGCGCCGCCGCTGCAACGCGCATGCGCCAACACCGGCCTCGCCGTTCGCTGTGCGCTGGCAGTTCGACGGATGATGTTTCCTTGGTGTTGCAGCCTTGTAGTCCCATTGATTTCCATGGCATCACCACTGTTGACATCAGCTCAGTAATGCTGTCTTCTTCTGGCATGCACTTCTGGCCACTTCCTGTGAGTGAACTCAAACGGATCTGCCTTGCGACTGAGGTCGCCGAACTCAAATCGATCTGCCGACATTGCATCTCTGCGCTGGTTTTGTGCTTGTCGACTTTTGCTCTTAATTTGATGTAATTCTCGCACTTAGCGCTATGGCAAACAGCTTCCGCTCTATAAACGTGTGAAAGCAAGCAGGTTGTCTGTGATTGGTCACATTGGGATTCTGTCGTGGAAATCGATTTTTACCTCCGATCTGACTCTGAATCCAAAGAGAAGCAAAAAGCAAATCTTCAACGTAGGTACCTCCAGCCTAGGTATTGGAAGTCTCTATGTAAAGTCGATCCGCACTCGGAGGCTCGGGCAGCACAAACTCCTCCTTTCTTTGTTCTCTGGAGCAGACAAAAAGAAGAGTTTGGGACGCTACGCTCTCACGCTGTCCGCTCAGCTGGGGGGTCGTCCAGTGAATTGTCCGTAAGCGCACGCGAGATCAACCAGAGACTTTTTTTTTTCTCTTGCTCGACCTGCAAATATTACGGCACCGCGCTAGTCATAGAGGGCCATTGGAGCGGTGAAATGTAGTGGCACGAGCCTGTACATCGATGCAAATTATATTTACGCATTGTAGTCGTAGCATTCAACGTCTATATTTTACATTACAGAATCATATTATTGTTTCCTTTCTTGCAATTTTTATAACTGTTGTCGTACACATTTCTCCCGCTGCTTTCTATATAGAATAGAAGAATAGAATAGAATCGGAGTCAGCCACGACCACAATGGTCATCTAGAGGGCTGCTCGCTAAAAAAAAAGTGAAAATACGAATTCAGCTTTGCCGTCGCTCAACGGTAGTCAAATCCTAAACAACTATAATAGTCAATAAATATCCTAAGGTCTCAGAGTACAACTACTCGCCTGTCCGCAACAGTTTCCCCTCTCGGAGACAGGTACGCCCCGGGAGCACCGTGCGAAGGCCGCGGCAATATAAAAGGTTCCCTCGTGTATTTGTAACATGTTGGAAATCGGGGTTCATACATAGTTGATCTAATGCTTAAGATAATTAATAGTATGGTTGACCAGGCTCCAGGCGTCTTCTAGTTGCCCTCTCCAAGATCCAAGGTCCCAAAAGCAGCTCGATCTCCTGCCCAGTTTTTGTCCAACCGAGCTCTGAAGCTGTTGACAAATTCAGCCTGTACGACCCAGGCCGGCAAATAGCTCCACGTGCGCACTATTCGGTTCGGGAAGAAATCAGCCGCAACACGTGTGCGGCATCGCTTCTTGAGCAGCTTCAGGTCATTGGTCAGCGTCCTGCCTCCGGGGTCAAGCCTGAACAACTCTTCATGCCCGAGGCTGTTAACTGCACGTACATACTTGTAAGTATCGATAAGCTGTCCCCTGAGTCGTCGCCTCTTCAGAGTAGTCAAACCGAGTGCGTCGAGTTTTTGCTCGTAGCTCACGTTGTGCAACGTTGTTATCAGTAGAGCCCGGATTTCCAGTCCTAAAAAAGTGGTCAAAATAGCACTAAAAATCTAGTCGAAATAGCACTTAAAAAAAGTCTTTATTGCAGGCATCATAGCAAAATAGTTTTTATTTCTAGCAAAATAGTTCTTATTAGTAGCAAAA
>LQNS02278091.1:19337571-19352529 GCA_001587735.2 Parhyale hawaiensis | reverse complement strand
TTAAACTATCACAAAAGACTTACTCAACTTCAAATGTACTCCATTCAAATGAGATTCGAGTGCTTTTACGATCATATATATCTGGAAAATTCTAGAATGCATTACTGCCAACGTCAATGGACGAATCAAAGCCAGACAATCAGATCGTATTGGTCGCACTTGTGACGAGCGACTTCCGATCAAAACTGTTGGTGGCGCAATGGCCACAAAGTATTCTAATAGTGTCGCAGTTCGGGGGGCGAGATTATTCAACAAAATGCCACGTCACATGCAAAATGTCACCGGTACAGAGACTGCGAAATTTAAAAACTTACTGGACGCATACTTACTGAAAGTGCCAGGTAAACCTGTTGTAAGCGGCTACGTGAACTGTGGGGATAACTCGCTGTTAGCCATCCCGCTGGTCACGGACTACAGCATCACCTCTGCATAAGATGGGTAGCGTGCATAACGCCACCTGGACCACGTCCGAAGAATCATCAAGGTAGGGCACAGCCTCATTATAGTACTGGTAGAGTATGGCAAAATCATATTGAAAAGAGAGCGCTGCTCCCTTGACGAAGATGCGCTGGTCAACAGAGTGGAATTTGTAAACAAACCTTCCGAAGTACCGAAGTCATGGTTAAATTTGTTATCGTAGTGGAGACAGCTCATTATTTTTTAAAAACTTTATTTTAGACTTCTAATTCAGGATAAGTATGATATGAACTGCGTCATTAAAATTATTTTAGTCCTGTAACCACATGTGCTGTCATCCGAACGGAGCTCGCCGGCTTTCTACCATCAGTCCGTTCCCTCATGCGACGACAGGGCAATGAATTTTCGCGACGAATATTCTGTGCGTTGGCCCGAGTTTTCTCTATTGTGCAAACCCGCCTTTAAAACATATATTACAGTATTTTCATGCCGTAGATTTAAGTGTGGAGCATGTGTGATGTCAAGCCAATGTGCTGTCATTCTATGTGTTGACTGACTGCCGGTTACTCGACAGTTTTTTGAATGCGCGTTCTTGCTGCCGATTGCATAGCTGTGACGATTAAACAGCAAAAAAGTGGCCAACTGATTGAATTCTAATCCGTTCCAAATTTTAAAACATAACAAATGTAAGCAATATCAGTAGTGATATTACCATACTTGATACTTAGCTGCAGTAAAATGTAACTAAAAAGTCCCCTGCTCAGGACGCTGAGGCCCACACGATTGAACGTTTCTTATGTTTCTCTCCTCTTCTGCGTGTCTACGGTCATATTTACGTTGTAAAATGAGCGATGCGCTGACACTTGTTCTGTCAACATCGTTATGCACCAATCACCTATATAGTAATCGAGTAGTTTACTACAGTAGCGATTCTGACGCCTGTAAACTGGGCAACTAGAGCACCACAGTGAAACGCTTGAATTTCTTATGAAAAGTAGTAACTTCAAAGTAACCAAATTCAAAGACGGGCTCATCCAAACAGCGGCAAACAGGTACGACGCACCAAGTTGAAACGTACACACGTATATGAGGTAAGAGACGGAGAGCAGCTGAATTTACAAGTACGAAATCGAACAAGTCTCGTAGTGCTTTTGGCCTCCGTTGATAAATTTCAACTCTTTTTATGAGGGTTTCTGAAAGCAGTACATTATACAGTAGTCGTTGATAAGTATACTATTTTCTAGCACTTGGATATAAAAACTGAGTTTAAGACTATGACAGTCCAAATTCATCACACATGAATATTTTACTGTGAGAGGATTCAAATTCGTTGTTTAGATCGATTACTGTATAAATATTAAATACTATACGTATGTACATTAAAATGCGACAATCCCAGCATGCAATACTCGTGCGAAATGATCCACTGCCAAACATTGTTGCATTTTCGTAATTGTACGAGTGACCTACCTCGCGATAATTCTATTGGGCAAGTGGCTCATTTTCAATCTTTCATCATATATGGTTAAATTATAGAGAAAAAAAAAGATGGCCAGTTTTATACAAGAATCGATATAGGGTCAGAATTTTTAGTTCCAGGTATTCGATGTAAAAAGGTAAAAGTAAAGTCAACTTGGCCGCACCCTGAACTGGGAAACCCTCACGCTCTGGTTCGTGCTGCAGATGCAGGCCAACTGCTGCATTCGACCACAAGTCTTCGAAAGCTATAGCGTCATCGACGGAAGGTTTAACGACTCGCGCAACCTAACCTCCCCATCTTCGAGGAAGGTAAATGCCCCCGCGGCAGTTGTGCATACCTGTTTCTACTGAGTGCTGAGTCAGTGCAATCAGCGTCGCAAAGAGCTCGCCCTCTGTCTTAGCGTCGAACCTAGCTCCACTGCCGCCTGAGATCAGCACGTACGAGTGCTGCTACCGCGGGTGCCTTAGATTCGATTAGTGCCCTCATTTCAGCCACATTATTATTGACTTTCAAGAGACGTACTACTCCCACGTGTACGCTTTATCTAAGTTTCCATCACTTCACCGCTTTATCTGACAAAGTTTTCATCAATTCAACATAGTCAGTGACGAATTACTAGGTGAATGTTTATATAAAGTTTCATTTCTTTCCTTGCAACTGTTTGCGAGTAATAAAAGAAGTATTTTAGCATTTGCTCACACCTTGTCGTTTTCTTTCTGTAGCTTTACAATTCTCAATTTAAGGCGGAACTCAAGGAAAACAACAATTTGATTACGGCCCACAGTATTCGATTTACATCGTCTCGTGAGTGCACGGTCTATGGCGCTCTGACGAATACTACCTGTTCTGCCAGATTCACATTCTTCTCAATCTCACTGCATAGAATTCTTGTACATCGTTCCAGAAGATACGAGTATTAAGAAAAATAATGAAACTGATATTTCTATGATGCATTGAGCTGGACTAGGTACATAAGTATTTTACGGCAATGATCAACATTGAAACTCTAACGAATCAAAAATCTGAGTTCGACATATGCCAGCACGATACGTCTTATATATGGTCAATATTCCAAATGCATTTTACTCGTACATCTATTCTAATATGTAAGATATGACCATAGACGCTCAAAGTATCAGTTACCTTAAGGAGTGAGTACTGAGGAGTTGAATTAACTATTTGTTGCAAAGAGTGGGACTCCGGATTTCGCACTGCTAACAAAAGCGTGGCAGTGCGACCGTTCTGAAGCACTGTAACGTTTCGCTATTTCTTTGTACGAGTACAGGAATATATGCGTTTTAATTTGCACGGTGCTTCTCGTTCTTTTATTGGAATTCCGTTTGCTATAATCCTCAGTGTTTTCTTTTCGATATCAGTGGCGTCGTTTGGCCAGCCCCGCCAAGACATATAGTAATGTAAAATTGGTTTTCGTTCAGAGTGACGCAAAGTGCATTCATTTCGCTTGATTTCGACGCTTTTCAAACGAAAACTAGTTTTCGATTACGAAAGTTTGAAGGAAATTTTGAGCTGCTTGAAGAGCATACTAAAACCATTGAACTAAAAAAGTCTTGAGCTTTACGGTTCATAGTTACTGAAAATTGCTGCAATGAAAGGGGTATGTCATCCAGCCATTGGACCAAGGCGTCGTTTAACATGTCACAGTGTGATGCAGATATAATATTCACTAAAAAATATTCACAGTTTTATGTTACCAAAGGAGCAAAAATGAACAACACAAACTAGAAAAATATGTATTAAACAGAGAAATCATAAATCAAAAGTTTACGATGACTGAAAAAGCATTTTCAATAATCCTTGAATCCAAGCAGTCAGTTAGTTTCTTTATTGCAGAAGGTGGAGCTGCTCTTGCTGCTGCTACAGCACTAGCATCCCACAAGACAGATTTTGAGTTGTATTGTCTTCCATCTACATAAATTTCTTTTTTCAGAAGGGCCCAGAAGTTTTCAAGTGGGTTTAGATCAGGTGATCACTGTTGCCAAATCATCAGTTTCTCTCCATGTAACCTCAAAGAGTCCAGAAATGCTATGGAAGTACGGGCAGAGTGAGAAGGCGCATTATCATGCGTGAATATCAAGTTTCGAAGCAATGAAAGGGGTATGTCATCCAGCCATTGGACCAAGGTGTCGTTTAACATGTCACAATGTGATGCAGATATAATATTCACGCCATCAGGTACTCTAACCTGACCTACAAGTCGATCCCCTATGATAAAAGCCCATACCATAGCCCCATCTCCCTGTTGTTGACGTTTTAGGCGTTGATGACACTCCCCTCCAGGTAGCACCCAAACCTTACTCTACCCATCAGGTCCATCAATGGTTTCTCTAGTTTCATCGGTGAAAAGAACATGATTCATGTTGATCTTCATGTATTTCTCTGCCCATTCCATTCTCAAAATTTTATGTCTTAGGTTCAGAGGAGGCAATTTCAGAGGAGTTTGGACAGAAGCAGAGGTGCGAAGGATGTCATTTCTTGTGGTTTTAGGCACTTCAGAAAGCCCAACAGCCGCAAAAATTGATTTAATTGTTTGCCCGGGTCTTCTACGTAGCTGACTAACCACATTTCTCATGGCTCTATCAGGAACAGTCCTTGAATGCCCAGCACCTGATCGTTTTTTTTTTCCGTGGTGAAGAGTCTTTCAAGAATCTTGTCACCGTGTCTATAGGACGACCTAGTTTTCGGGCAATAATTTCAGGAAAGGTGCCTTTACAGTTTTTCTGATGATAGATAATTTCTTTTTCCTCGTTAGAGCTTTTTCACATCCCATTTTAGCAGAATATAAAAGAAGCTACTATTGTCGTTCACCTTAAAAAGAGAAAAAATGCAGAGAGTAGTCAATCAGGAGACACAGCATAATGTAAACAAACTCAACAGTGTTGCCACAAGATGTTACGATTTCCATGCAAGTTTCATGAAAATTTGAATGCGCAAAAACGAGATATGGTCAATTTTGTGCTAAAGCTATTATTTCCGTTCTAAGTGTAGCATTAGAAGTAGTGAATTGATATAGCATTGGTAGTAATGAAGTGATATAGCAATGCGGCTATGAAGTGATCTCAATGAAAAGCACTGGCCGCCATGAAGTGACGTAGCAATGACAGCAGTGGAGTGATATAGCATTGACAGCTGTTAAATGATCTAGCTTGGCATCCGAGAAATGATGGAATGATTGGCAGCCCTAAAGTGATCTATCATTGGCAACTGTGAAGTGATATAGCATTGACAGCCATGAAGAGATATAATGTAGGCCACCATGAAGTAATTTAAGTCCGACAACCATGAAGTGATGTAGCAGTCATCCAATGGATCAGATAATGGAGGAAATTATGAAGTGATGTCAAATAGTCATCCATTAATTCGCGTATTGTAGGCCACGAAGAAATAATATAATGTCGGCAACCATGAAGTGATTAAACATAGTAGGCTAATCCATTAAATTTATTTGATGTAGGCAACCAAGATGAGATGTATCAGTAACATATACAACATGAAGTGATGTAACGTAGACAGCCATGAAGATAGCCTAAGAACAACCATGATGTCATTCAACTTAGGTAACTATAAAGTGATTCAACTTAGGCAACCATTACGTGATGTACCGGTAACATAGGCAGCCATGAGGTAATGTAGCGTAGGCAACCACAAAGTGACGTAGTATTCCTAGGTAGTAATGTGAAATGACATGGTGTAGCTGTAAATAGTTCCAGTAATGAAGGATTGTATCTGCACCAACATGTCATTTTGATGTCCTTTTATGGCTGTCCTTGTATCTTTATCTCATGGTTAATTATGCATTTTTAATTCGTGGCTACTAATGTGGTTTCCCTCTGTAGTATTACTGTGGTTTTAATTAGGTTTTCCAGCATTACTGGGTTTTCTTAACCCTCCTTTCCTTGCGGCTATAGGGATGAGCTCCACCGCAAGCCATATATACATCAATTTCTGAGTTTAGTAATTGCTCCAAATCTGCCATTAGAAAAAACTCAATTGTATCCAATGTTGAAGTATATTACATGTAGTATCTGCGTGCCATTTTTTTCTATACAATGTTAATATTCCTAGGAATTACGATGAATTTTCAATTATTCTTTGGGTCCGAAGGTAGGATATATACTTATCGCTTACTGAATTTAGATTCTCTGCTCTGCAAGACATTCCTTATGGTACGACGAAGAAATTAATCTTTGCATGAGGTCTCTGTGATTATTAGAACTCATTTTATTAACACTTACGTAAATCCGCCTCCAGGCCCAATTGCGAGAGGCCCGATTTCAATGTCCAGTCAAGTATGGTGTGGTCTATGCTTCATCATATTCACCGCCAGTAGGTATATACATTAATTTCGTCAAAGTGGCTGGCATTACCCGGCTAGGGCTAAAAAAAGGGACTTAATGTAATTAATTAATTCAACTCCTCAGTACTCACTCCTTAAGGTTACTCATACTCTGAGCGTCCAGGGTCATATCTTACATATTAGAATAGATGTACGAGTAAAATGCATTTGGAATATTGACCATATATAAGACGTGTCGTGCTGGCATATGTCGAACTCAGATTTTTGATTCGTTAGAGTTTCAATGTTGATCATTGCCGTATAATACTTATGTACCTAGTCCAGCTCAATGCATCATAGAAATATCAGTTTCATTATTTTTCTTAATACTCGTATCTTCTGGAACGATGTACAAGAATTCTATGCAGTGAGATTGAGAAGAATGTGAATCTGGCAGAACAGGTAGTATTCGTCAGAGCGCCATAGACCGTGCACTCACGAGACGATGTAAATCGAATACTGTGGGCCGTAATCAAATTGTTGTTTTCCTTGAGTTCCGCCTTAAATTGAGAATTGTAAAGCTACAGAAAGAAAACGACAAGGTGTGAGCAAATGCTAAAATACTTCTTTTATTACTCGCAAACAGTTGCAAGGAAAGAAATGAAACTTTATATAAACATTCACCTAGTAATTCGTCACTGACTATGTTGAATTGATGAAAACTTTGTCAGATAAAGCGGTGAAGTGATGGAAACTTAGATAAAGCGTACACGTGGGAGTAGTACGTCTCTTGAAAGTCAATAATAATGTGGCTGAAATGAGGGCACTAATCGAATCTAAGGCACCCGCGGTAGCAGCACTCGTACGTGCTGATCTCAGGCGGCAGTGGAGCTAGGTTCGACGCTAAGACAGAGGGCGAGCTCTTTGCGACGCTGATTGCACTGACTCAGCACTCAGTAGAAACAGGTATGCACAACTGCCGCGGGGGCATTTACCTTCCTCGAAGATGGGGAGGTTAGGTTGCGCGAGTCGTTAAACCTTCCGTCGATGACGCTATAGCTTTCGAAGACTTGTGGTCGAATGCAGCAGTTGGCCTGCATCTGCAGCACGAACCAGAGCGTGAGGGTTTCCCAGTTCAGGGTGCGGCCAAGTTGACTTTACTTTTACCTTTTTACATCGAATACCTGGAACTAAAAATTCTGACCCTATATCGATTCTTGTATAAAACTGGCCATCTTTTTTTTTCTCTATAATTTAACCATATATGATGAAAGATTGAAAATGAGCCACTTGCCCAATAGAATTATCGCGAGGTAGGTCACTCGTACAATTACGAAAATGCAACAATGTTTGGCAGTGGATCATTTCGCACGAGTATTGCATGCTGGGATTGTCGCATTTTAATGTACATACGTATAGTATTTAATATTTATACAGTAATCGATCTAAACAACGAATTTGAATCCTCTCACAGTAAAATATTCATGTGTGATGAATTTGGACTGTCATAGTCTTAAACTCAGTTTTTATATCCAAGTGCTAGAAAATAGTATACTTATCAACGACTACTGTATAATGTACTGCTTTCAGAAACCCTCATAAAAAGAGTTGAAATTTATCAACGGAGGCCAAAAGCACTACGAGACTTGTTCGATTTCGTACTTGTAAATTCAGCTGCTCTCCGTCTCTTACCTCATATACGTGTGTACGTTTCAACTTGGTGCGTCGTACCTGTTTGCCGCTGTTTGGATGAGCCCGTCTTTGAATTTGGTTACTTTGAAGTTACTACTTTTCATAAGAAATTCAAGCGTTTCACTGTGGTGCTCTAGTTGCCCAGTTTACAGGCGTCAGAATCGCTACTGTAGTAAACTACTCGATTACTATATAGGTGATTGGTGCATAACGATGTTGACAGAACAAGTGTCAGCGCATCGCTCATTTTACAACGTAAATATGACCGTAGACACGCAGAAGAGGAGAGAAACATAAGAAACGTTCAATCGTGTGGGCCTCAGCGTCCTGAGCAGGGGACTTTTTAGTTACATTTTACTGCAGCTAAGTATCAAGTATGGTAATATCACTACTGATATTGCTTACATTTGTTATGTTTTAAAATTTGGAACGGATTAGAATTCAATCAGTTGGCCACTTTTTTGCTGTTTAATCGTCACAGCTATGCAATCGGCAGCAAGAACGCGCATTCAAAAAACTGTCGAGTAACCGGCAGTCAGTCAACACATAGAATGACAGCACATTGGCTTGACATCACACATGCTCCACACTTAAATCTACGGCATGAAAATACTGTAATATATGTTTTAAAGGCGGGTTTGCACAATAGAGAAAACTCGGGCCAACGCACAGAATATTCGTCGCGAAAATTCATTGCCCTGTCGTCGCATGAGGGAACGGACTGATGGTAGAAAGCCGGCGAGCTCCGTTCGGATGACAGCACATGTGGTTACAGGACTAAAATAATTTTAATGACGCAGTTCATATCATACTTATCCTGAATTAGAAGTCTAAAATAAAGTTTTTAAAAAATAATGAGCTGTCTCCACTACGATAACAAATTTAACCATGACTTCGGTACTTCGGAAGGTTTGTTTACAAATTCCACTCTGTTGACCAGCGCATCTTCGTCAAGGGAGCAGCGCTCTCTTTTCAATATGATTTTGCCATACTCTACCAGTACTATAATGAGGCTGTGCCCTACCTTGATGATTCTTCGGACGTGGTCCAGGTGGCGTTATGCACGCTACCCATCTTATGCAGAGGTGATGCTGTAGTCCGTGACCAGCGGGATGGCTAACAGCGAGTTATCCCCACAGTTCACGTAGCCGCTTACAACAGGTTTACCTGGCACTTTCAGTAAGTATGCGTCCAGTAAGTTTTTAAATTTCGCAGTCTCTGTACCGGTGACATTTTGCATGTGACGTGGCATTTTGTTGAATAATCTCGCCCCCCGAACTGCGACACTATTAGAATACTTTGTGGCCATTGCGCCACCAACAGTTTTGATCGGAAGTCGCTCGTCACAAGTGCGACCAATACGATCTGATTGTCTGGCTTTGATTCGTCCATTGACGTTGGCAGTAATGCATTCTAGAATTTTCCAGATATATATGATCGTAAAAGCACTCGAATCTCATTTGAATGGAGTACATTTGAAGTTGAGTAAGTCTTTTGTGATAGTTTAANAGAGGTGAACAATATTCAATCCTTGGTAGTAATAGTTGCTTCCATAAGGTGAGCATTGTGTCTGCCTCGCGTGAAGGGAAAGTTCGAAGCACCCATCCACGTCTTGCCTATAGTAACAACTCGAGCCACGTGATCTTCAAAAGTGGCATTAACTTGTATTCTCACCCAAAGATCTCTTAAAATTTGCTTTCTTTCGATTTCGCTTCCATCTCTCGTCTTGTAGGACGTAGATTTCGTAAGGGAGAAGTTTTTTCAGTACCGTAATAGTTCAAATTTTGATTCGTTGAAGGTCATGTTATTAACCGATGTCCAGGGAAAGATGTTCATTCCGTACGTCTGCCTGTCGTGTTGTTATGACACAACATACCTAAATTACCACCAAAAACCAGCATCCAGCTACTACGCAGCTATAGCAAGGCGGCAACCTGCGTGGACGCCGGTCGGAAAGTACGCAGAATGAGCTGAGGGACGCCTGTGACGTCAGCAAGCACCGCACCTGCGCCCCGCCAATAGGAGCTCATCCAAGGGACGCCTGTCGTCAGAACTTCTAATTCGTGTTTGTTCAGGTGCACTTTTTGGACGATTGCGGCCAAACCAGGGCATGCCGCAAACACTTATGTATGTGTATTTCTAGTTAGGATATATACATAGACCTGATATTAGTGTTTAGTTCCATGGACGCACTAGTGTAGAGAAATTGGAGTTTCTAGTGGGTAAAACAAGATAGCCTCGCACTCCACTCTCGTTTTATCACAAATACCAGAAAAACTAGGAACCGTAGAAGCGGAAAAGATCATTAAATAGCTGCAATATCGCGAGAAATGAAATTTGATATACAAACCATTGATGTAGGCGTCTCGGTTAGTTCATTAGAGGGCAAAATAGTCGATTAAACTAACACATTTGGAAGGCAGAGAGGGTCAAAACCGTCTGCCAGTGCAGATCGGCTGGCTGTTTACTTTCGGCCAAACTGCCGGGTATAAACACATAGGACAGCCTATCAAGGCATCGAGAGGGTCCTGACGTTCGTAGAAGATTGGTCAACCGAATACTGCGGGAGAGGCGCGAGACGGCCAGGACGACATCACGACAGCCGCAACTGCATTACTGGGATAAGTATCCGAATGGATGTATATGTTGCGCGCGTTTGGTGGATTTGCGCGATCGATCGATCGCGCAAATCCACCAAACGCGCACAACATATACAAGATAGTGGGGTTAATACATTCCGGCGATATGCGTAGTAGGCGGTAGGAGTGCATTGTGTGTCTTTTGCAGCTAATCGTTGGTAATGATCCCATTGTGTCTTAAAGTCTCAGAAAGAGATGCGTTGTATCAGGACCGTTATTTAAGATTGAATATATAGATAAGTAATTCTAATTCTTGTCATCATTTATCCTCTGCTGTGCCACCCCAGTTTTTAAATCGTGCCTCCGCTCGAGCCGTAAACAATTCAAATATATATTGAAAAGACGGGTTATTAATATTCACATAATAATTGACTTACTTAAGATTCATCATTTCTGATTGCGGGAAATCCTCTCCTATTAGTCAAAAGTCGAATAATAGGAAAGTTGGACACGCTACTATTTTTACCACAATTTGTAATTGAAATATAATTCGTTATTATAATACATGTCTGTGAGTTTTCAAAGACGCTTACTTATAAAGGGTGGAAAAGATAAAATTCAGTTTCCCCGTCAGGGAAAAACACAACAAAATGGTGGCAGCCACGTGTGATAATGACCAGTCTTACATAAAATTCAGGACAAATAACGGTCAGCAGACCCAATGCCTAAAGAGCTGAACCGCACGGAACCAGTTATAACCGGTAATCCGAGCCACCGGCGCGTGTCCCTCAAGTTCCCTCGACAGGCCAGCAGAGGATAAACGCACATACGAACCAGACACACTCACACGCGTCATTAAGTGCAGAGGTATCGGCGCTGTGGCTTTCGAGGTATCTCGTGACAGCGTGACAGTGCCGCTGTGTTGACTAGAGCATTGTTCTTTAATAAGCTGGAATTTACTGGCAAATTATCAATATAATGGAGAACAAAATATTTAGTCGACATGACCAAACAAGCTAAATCGCCCGTTTGAAGAACCAGAGAGCCAGGATCATAAGCACTCACTGCTCCTTCTACCATGTACCTATTATTGAAACAGTTCACCTGAGTTAAAAATTTTCACCCATGCATCATCCAAAATTATCTGTCAGCCATCACTGCCTAGCCCGTTGTACTTGCTTTCATCGTCAAAAGCCACTCTTCGCCAATAAGACGCGTCACGAATCTCGTGCCCTTTGACAAACCTCAAACGACACTTTGGGTTCTTCTTCATGCATCATGGCCGGTGTGCATCTTGCAATTCAGCCTATCAACCGAAACTCTTTAAATTTGTTTTTGATTGTAGAAACAGAATACTTTCCCACAATGTCACAATGTTTTTGAATCATAAGAGCAGTTTTAAATTTGTTTCTAATAGTTCGGATTTTCAAGACACGATCTGTGCTATAGGAGGGTCCCCCTTCGACGGCTGATTTGGTGATTTTGGGCTATATATCGAACACTGAAAGTGTTGAAGTGTGCTACTAATGTCTTCACACAGTCAGTCAAACAGTTTTCTCAACACATTTGAGACATCTTGTTTATTTCTTTGTTGGTTAATCTAGTATCATCGCGTCGTGTAAGTTTCTAGAGATCACTGAAAGAAAGACGTGGCAGTTTAAAAAATAAGGATTAAGTTATATCAAAGATAAAGTTGACTACAATGGATCAACAGTTAGCACAGTAAAGATGCCTTATTATTTGAAACGCAGGGGAAAAGACTGCATTATTGTTTAATTCTAAAGTGCGAAGTATTTTGTTGCCTTGTACGTTGTGTTGTATCGAGTTTTAAAGAAACATCTGCTGACGGATCATCGAAATTAGAAAATTATGTACAAACCTCGGAAATCAACACGACGATGAATTGATTACTACATAGTTTTATATGGTCAGTAACTGTAAATCTAGCGTAATTTAAAATTTACTAAAACGATTTCTGTGCAGAGTTTCTTTCTGACGCCACTGTACAAATAGGCTTATGACACTTTGGTCAAACCAACGTCAGCAGTCCTTTAAGGCCCGGACTGAATTGAATGCAGCAGTGCCAAATCTAATCTATTGACTAATGCGCTTCGAGTATTCGAATCTAAATATAATTTTATCGATTGAGACAAGTTATACCACGCGCTCAGGTAAGATTTGGCCAAGTTACTTTGCATTCTTAGCCACGCCCAATGGACTTCTTGCGCTGGTTTGACTATAGTCACATTTGCCTATCTTCAAAGTATCGCTTTCATATGTCAGTGGAAGAGATGAAACAGATGAACTCCTTTGCCACTGCGTTGGTGTTGACGCCATCCGTTCTGCTCTTGTATACCGTGGCAAACATAGCATTTTTGAGTTGGTGTAGACAGGACATGTTGCGAGTATTAAGTAGCGAATCCGACTTGAAAGGTACATATACGTTAGAGGGTCTAGACCTTTTCCTCTTTCGAAAATGCGAATTAAAGGCATTTTTTTTTTAAGTCCATTCTGCCCACCTCTCGCCCCCTCCATCCCTTCTGACAGGGCAGGGAGGGGGCAATTGCTCTCCCCCTCTAGGCCTCTGTATGATCTTGCTTGTTCTACATGCGAGAACAGGTTGAAAGAATTTGGGCGGGAAGCTGTATTTTAGGTCGCTAACCGATGGTGAGCGATGACGATGAAGAATCGAAAAGTGTTTGCAGTTCGTCAAATGGCAAAGGATCATGACGACTAGCTGGCAAATACCGCTGTTTGGCGACGAAAACAAGACAAGAGGCTAGGCGGTGAAGGCAGGCATTTTGCTCGAGAAAAAACGGGGGAAATTTTCATCCAAGGTGTGCCGTTTCAACGCTAAGTGGAGTTTCTGTCATGGTTTGGGAAGCAATCAGTGCTCATGGTGTAGAGCCTCTGGTTCATGTAAACAGCCGATTTAAGAAGCCAGGTCATGTTGCTTGAAATTTTGTTTCCATTATGATGATAATTTGCCAGTGAATCCCATCTTAATCTAGGACAATTGGGTTTGGGAATTCTTCAACACACACAATCAGGAGATTCCTACAGAGCCAACGCGTTGCATATTTAGAGAGGCCAGCCCAATTGCCTGACTTGAGTCCAATTGAGAATATGATATTAAATCCCTAACCAGGTTTTCAAAGAAAATGTTCTTAATCTTGGTAATAATAAGAGAAACGTGGTGCGCCCTTTCACTGGAGTTCGGGGAGATGCCAGAGGGATTGCGTGCTGTCAAATCACAGAAGGGTTACACTATTAATTATTGACAGCTGTAAATGGTTGATGATTTCTTCATAACATTTATTAAAAATTCATTCAAAGAACTTCTTTCAATTATGCGAACTTTCCATTCCTCTTTTATACATTTTTTGTACTGACGAAAAGATATGGTTAGTTTATTTGGTATTTCGTAAAACGGTAGAGTAATTAAAAGAGGAAATGTTGATTAATCGTTTGCTATGTAGTTTACACGGTTAAAAACCTAAAAATCAGTGTATTTTAGAATCGAATCAAAATATTGCCTTTGTGGAGTTTTCTTGCTCCACTGTATGCTCTAAAACTAGTTGTAGTTAGCAAGTTGCGTATTTAACCTCAAGAAAAGAGCACATGCTGCCCCCCCCCCCTATTGCCCACTCTCACCGGCAGGGGCGGGAGGACAATTGCCCCTCCTGCTCCCTCCGGAGCGCTCCTGCATGATGAAAGATAACTTGAGACAAGCGTCTGCATTCGAAGAAGTGCTGGGTCGCTAGTTGGTGTAGACTCGTGCCACCAGCACAGACTTCATATCTACAGTTGCCAAGCTTACTACTCAATAGTTGCAAGAGGTTACAGGTCAATTCGGACCCTTGGACAACTCAGACTCCCCAACTCAGACCCTCCCAACTCAGACCCCCCAACTTCGACCCCGCCGACTCAGACCCACCCAACTCAGACCCCGGCCAACTCAGACCCCGGCCAACTCAGACCCCTGCCCAACTCAGACCCCTGCCCAACTCAGACCCCGGACAACTCAGACCCCAGGACAACTCAGACCCCCGGACAAGTCAGACCCCCGGACAAGTCAGACACCTGATGCAGTTAGATACAATATCATCATTTGTTCATAAAATATTATCAATTATCAATCGCCAGATGAGTGCTCCAAATTATATATATATAAATCAATCAATTAATTCGTGCGCTTCTTTGTTCATAATTTCTCCGTGCGTTGTTACAATGGTAGATCTACTAAGAACGATAAACTTTTGAAAAATTCTACGCATTAGGCTCAAGTTGTAGTGCCAAGATTTTCAAGCAATAAGCGCGTTTTTATTTCTGTGAACTCTAGAGTCACAATCACACTCCACAGTCTATTTTATCCAGAAACATAAGCATGCCATAGTGATACACAAAATTGTCCACACACGCTACACTTATTATATAGGGGCGAAGTTACGGGACTATAGGTACCTTCTATATTTCACTATTGCTTTTCCTAGGAT
>LQNS02278091.1:19267544-19280009 GCA_001587735.2 Parhyale hawaiensis | reverse complement strand
CCCCTTAATAATGCAACCAGTTCATATCATCTACTTTTAGTGACTCGATAAGCAATATGTGTATTATCTTGCTTTTAAACTCCATACTAATATTTTGTTTAGCATAACTGTGTTTAGTTAGGTTCGATAGACTGGTTAGTACGATCATATTACCAAAATAATTCATTGTTCTATGTTTCCAGACATGAACTGATGATGGAGCTGGACTCCGAAACGTTTTCAATTATATGTATACGATGATTTTATTAACTCTTTTCTTTGCTTCTAAATTTCTAAAGAACATGTGTGTACCATATATTGATGGAATGTCCTTCGATAGCGGGTGAACGCAGAGGGTCCCTTGGTCCTGGGCCCTACCCTGTCTGATAGATGTCAGAAGCTTTCTGCATATAGAGGATGATTATGGCAATTTTTACAAAATAGCTATTCACTTGGCTATTGGAATAAAACTTACCGCATAACTTGACGATACTCGAATGGCAGATACACCATTACTGTTTCAAGCATCAGGTGTGGTGGCTTCAAGGGCCACCATAGTCCAAAATCTTCTTCCTTCCGCTTCAGCTAACTTGACGTGTCGAAGCTCCGCAGATCTGCGGCTATAAAGCGTGCATGCAGGATTGTCTCTTGGGAAGAGATTTTTTTCTCAGTCGTCTAAATGATACCGGTACACGGTAATTGCTCATAAAGGGCCGGCCCGTATGTCCCGGTGTCTCTGGGAATGGGCCTGTTGGTCCGTCTACTGCCCCCTGTGTAATCTGACTAGGTACTCGTTTGTCCTCAACGTGTTTAATTAGAAACATATTTGGCGGTATATAACCACGTTGCTACTGGCGTTTGGTCGTCAGTTATACTTTGCAAACACGGAAGTGCCTATCACCCACCATTTCGCCTTTGATTTTATTATAAGAATTCCTACAGGTTTCCTGCTATGGGCATTCACGGCGATAAATCTCAGCCCGAGCGTGATTGGGTTCTTAAAGGTGAGTGCTTATAGTGAAGTGGATTCTCTGATATTTTTCGAATATATTTTCCTTGTAGCTTGACTGCATTATGCAGTTGCTTTTTTATTTTGGTGGACCTTTAGTGGGCGTAGGAATGCTTTTCAGGCATTGCTTAATGCGAGCTTTTTAGTCGCTGATCCATATTTTGTGGTACAGTAACCAGATTTGACAACTGGGCACAGTGCTGAGGAATTTTATACTGAGGTGCGGACAGATTTGCTTGGTTACTGATTTTCTTCTTACTGTCTTGATTTTCTGCAGTCTGAAGACGATTCTTGTCTTCTAACAGCTACTGGGCTATCCTTTTCATTGCAACATAGGTGCAAGTCCTGTAGCTTATTAGGTGTCAAATGTTTATCTCAGATTTTGCCAGTTTCCTTTTGTGAAATGGGAAGTATTTTTTTTTTTGCCAATGTATCGTATCCGATCTTACCATTATATCCCTATCATTTTCGTGTATGTGGTGAATTGTGGGTAGAAAGCTTTTTAATATTGAGGTATGTGCTCTTAACAATCCCTACTAGAATACTTGGCATTTCTCGACTTGCTAGGTGTATCTTTGACTGATTCCTTCCGGTGATTGTGTAGGCTACCTTAGCCATTAGCAAGGTCTTTGGGGCGTCTGTCTTTTGTATCCACTCTTATTTCCTCCAGATTTTATGCTTTTACTGACATCACTTTTTCTGTTCTGCCTCTTCTTTCCTGACTTGCTGTTCCCATTCGCGTGGATACTGTGTGAGAACAGCTTCGTGCAGGGGTTCCCAGTTGCTATCAACATACTGTATGTCGCAGATTTCTTCCGCTGTAAGATCACCTTGGTTTTGAAGACTAAGGCCTGAACTATTAAAAAGTAATGAAATCTCGGCATATCGTAAGTTCAGTTTCCTCTTTGAAAGTCTTCAGTGTTGATTTAGGGAGGCTTAAACTACAGTATCGTATGTAAGCTTATAACAATCTCCCCTCAGGAGATCCTGCCGCCTCGAAATGTTAGCCCTTCCTGATGGGTTTTGTTGATTTACACGCCTTTTTTAATACAATTCGGCCACCCTCGATTTTTATCCTCATATGAAACTTAGGACAGGATTGGGTTCCGCACCATAGATGTATCTCAGGTAGGTATGTCATTGACAAATAAACGCAGGCTCTCAGTAGTGAAGACAACCTAAGGTGTGAACGAAGGAACTCTGTTTTGCTCAAACATTCGGTATTCTAAGGCAGAATTGTTCTAGTTTAAAAATACCTACGGCGTGGTAGAGTTTATCTTTTGGGAACGATTTATATTTGTTTTATTTTTGAGATTTATTCCACCGTTTCATTTTTTCTTTTTCAGAGTTCCGTACGGGTAAATCTCCTATTTTGGTCGCTACCGACGTGGCCGCTCGTGGTCTGGGTAAGTTCATACTGTAATTTCTTGCTTGTAGTAGCTTTTTGTACATGATTGATGTTATATGTGAAGCATACCACGATGGGAATTATCTTACGCGCAAGTAACACTTTTTTCTTCTTTATTTCAGAGGCCCATTAGCTTGGCTGATGCAAGCTTTTGTTGCATTGAGCTGTGGTGCCTCTAGAGAATCTGGCATAGTCTTCCTACTTATTGGCCGCAAAGCGCGCCACGTGAGAGCAGCTTGCTGGACACACGCCTGCGCTTGCTCTTACGATGGCATTACGGCCAGAGATCGCACGCTACGGCGATCTCGGGATCGTTGATCTCGTGCGTGTGTATGCCAAGTGTCGTCCTTGATGACGGAAACGAGCTCGCTGTGCTATTGGGCGCCAATCGTAACTAACGGCTCCCTCCGCTGATGATCATCCAGGACAAGTCCTAGGCTATTTTTGGCCTGGTCACTCACACGCAGTGGTGGTGCCTTCATTCCCTATCTCTATCAACAGAGGGCCATCAGCCCTCAGGGAATGTCAGGCCCAGCCAGGTACAATACCCTCTTTATAAGGAGTGTCTCAATTAAGGGCCTTTTTCATACATTAAGGTGCAATATCATATCACAACTGATCATTATTCTGCTAATCTAGTTTGCTAGAGAGCAATTGGTTTATTGCATCGTATTGTTAAGGCTCGGAGTGCTTCTAAATTAGCCTGAAGACTTGTTCGTGATCAATAGAATGCCTTAGGTGGCAGTATGGCCTCGCATATCATTTTGTTAACTTTGCACAGAAACGTCACAATTCTGTGTTAGAGGTCTTCGCCTATGGTATTCTGCATCGGAGAGTTCGATTGGAATGAGCATACGCACTTCTCACATAAAATTTAATGCCAACGCATTCAATGGTATGCTCATTGTTCGCCTTCATTAATTAGAGCTCTTTATACTTGGCTGCAAGACTTTGCTGTTCGTTACTGCTATGCTCTTTCCAATCAGAGCTTTTCATGAAGCACAGTAACGCAGCATAGTAAGAGACATAATTCTATCATCTTGTGCCATTTGTATAAGTCATGACACCCATACCTAGTAGTGAGATCAAAAATACTGAATCACGTATCTCATTTTTTCAGTTTGGCTCGTTTCCCACGCTTTTCATTGGCTGATTAGTTATACTGTATGTACATATCTTCAGTTCTCTTTTTATTGAAAGGTGAGCTGTTAACATTGTGCTCGTTTGTGCAGACGTCGACGATGTTAAATTCGTAATCAATTACGATTTCCCCAACGGCACTGAAGACTATATCCACCGTATTGGGCGCACGGGTCGCTCAGGCAAGAAAGGAACTGCCTACACGTTCTTCACACATGCCGACTCCAACAAAGCCTCCGATCTCGTTGCTGTACTTGAAGAGGCCAAACAAATCGTCAATCCCGATCTTGCTGAACTGGCCGCAATGAAATCATGGGGTATGTAGTGGCGCCTACGGGTTATTGAGCTAATGTACGTATAATCTTGGAAGAGAAGTGCAAATCAGGATATTGCTCCTACGAAATCTACACAAGATAGTTATTGTATCCACGAAAAGTAACTCGCATTTTTGTCGAGCAAATTTCATATTCGCATTTTGAAGCATCCAGGATTTTAAGTATGAGTAAGCACGTGTGCGCTTTTGAATAACAGTATATCTTGTGAGGTCAGTGTGTTGAGCGCATCGGCCGACTTGCCTCGCCTGTGGGTGTGCATTTTCAAGGGCTTACCAGCGAGCCCTTTCACGCGCTGAAGCCGCAGCAAACCAGATGCCAGACTTCCCTTATCGGCAGTCGCAGGAAATGATTTAGTCTAATATTAATGTTGAACTGGACTCTTTGTTCTTTTTCTCGAGAAGGCGCCAAGGCAAAACATATACCCACTTCCTTAACTTATTACCGCCTTAAATCATGTTTGATCTAACTAAACTAACTAAAAAATAAACTTCACTGGTATGATTATCACGATATTTAACTTTCACAAATTTGTACAAGAGCCCGTGAATAGATGAACTATCAACGCATCAAATAGTAATTTCGAGTAAGACTGGAACACCCCATTCATGCTAGGCTGAAAGCTTTCTCCGTGTTTCTTCGTATAGTATCTGGTACAATATTCTCGTAAGCCGTGTAACCTCACAACTGTTGTAACATGAATTGACGACTTCAACTCGTGAAATAACTCTGAACTGTCTTGGTCCCTTAGGAATGCGACGCTCTGTTTCGCAGCAGCAGGAGGTGCTCAGCCACTGTCCTGCTGCGCTTCCCGTGCACCTTGCAAAACTTTTATTCTCTCACGTTAATTCCTTAAGAGCTTTACATGAATAGATAATTATGAATTTAATGTAAAGATGACTTTATCAGGCTTGCTTGTAATGGACATTATATAGCTAAAGCAGAGGTGTAGGCAAAATCCTGCAACGCCTGGTATGAGCAGCCGCTTTGACTCAGGTACGCTTTGATTTGGGTACGCTTTGATTTAGCGCATAATGCTAGGGCTTAGAGCCAGAAGTGGCATGTCCATTTATAGTGAAATCTGGTTCCACTCGCCAAAATGGTGCCCGTGAGGCATATTTATAGTGTCGAGGGTGTCTATGCCATATCTCTTCATTAAGAAAAGATATGGCATAGACTCCCGTGACACTAAAAATATGCCTCACGGGCACCCACTTTGTGAGTGAAACCCGATTTCGCCAAAAATCGACATAGCCATAGCCACTTCTGGCTCTAAACCCTCGATATGTAGTTCCATCCAGGACAACAACTCGACAGTATGCGCTTATGACTTTATGTAAGAACAGCTTCACTTACCTCTGCTCTCAAACTTGCAGCATGTCAGGAATGTCAGCATTTAGCCCCAAGTGTTGAAGCACAAGTTAATTTCTCCTGAATGATAAACCGAGTTCGTAGTCAGCGATGTACATATGAGTTATTTTGGCTCATTCTAATGGTCTCGCATTTTCTCTTGCAGGAGGCAACAGCCGTAGTCGGTGGGGCGGTGGTGGTCGACGTGGTGGTGGTTATGGTCGACGCTAGTTAACTTAGCATTGGTGAGTACTGATGATAGGCGTCATTAATGCTGTCACTATACCTACATAGGACAATTGAGAAACTAACCGTGCATAAAACCATATCTTGCTCTGCCAAATAGAATAGCGTTGCGCTCTAGGCAGTCTAGCTAAACACTTCGGGCTGCAAGCAGCTGTCAGGGTACAAACAAGGTGTCTACAGGGTGCTAAAATGGCAGAGGTGCTAGAAAATATGCTAAAAAGTGCTAAAATTTGCAAGTAGGTGCTAAATTATTCTGCTAGATACAGAAAAGTGTTTTTTTTTTTAAGATATACCGTCTGAGACTTCTATGGCTTGTTGATAACGATAGCTACTTGCTCATCTGCGTTCATACAATGCAAATTAGTTATTCATTAGTGTCAGGCGGGGCGATTCCGACCACCCTAAAGATCTGCGGTGATTCCGACCAAAACCTTTTAACCACTAAAACCTGATTTTATCAAAAATCTGTTTGCACCATCCTAAAGGGCGGACATTGCTCACCATGAAGGTGGTGCAGACAGATTTTGAATAAAATCAGGTTTTAGTGGTTAAAAGGCTTTGGTCGGACCGTCGGAATCACCCCAGATCTTTAGGGTGATCGAAATCGCCCCGCCTGACACTAATACAAAAAAGGATTTGGTTATCTGATGACCCCCAGGGGGCAGCTGTAGCTGTATGGGAGTGCTGACGACTCCTGGGCCCCGATAGCTATGGCATGGAGGGACATACACATGGATGTGTTGTTGCTCTAAATTACTCTACCATCTCTTAGTAAAGTACAATAAACTGATGTATTGGTGTACATTGTGATCCATGTATATTCTCGTTTTTAATTTATCTTATTTGTCTTGAGCTGATTCTCTTAATTATTATTTCATAGGGAGTGTAAATATTGTCTGATATTAGCCCTAAGATTTGGTGTAACGCATAATAGACTGTAAGTAAAGTCTGACGTTCTATGTATAGTTCCCTTCAATATAATACCGTAAGGTCGGGCTATTCCGTCACCCGTGGGACAAGTACGGCCTCGCAAACGAAAACTTTTTGCGCGGCCGTATTTCTCCCACGGGCTAACGGAACGGTATTCAATTAAAAAATATTTTTATATCAGGCCCTAGGTTAATATAGATTTAAATTTAATTATTCACTGAATAGCCTTAATGCCAGGTAAAAATCATTTTCAACTGAAATGCTGCGCCCTACCAGACTTGCAAGATTGGTTAACTGCACGTAAATGTCAATTTACAGCCAGATGCACTCTCTGCCAAAAAGAGTTTAATGTTTATGGCGGGGGAATTTGTCAAGTACGCTCACATGCCAAGTCTCTGACTCGTGTCAGAGCAGTGAAAGACAAGGTGGAAAATGGACAGCATCGTGCCATTAGACAAATGCTTTCTGGACGTACAGCACCAATAACACAATCCTCTGGGGATTCAGTTCCTGCAACATCAGTGACTACTCAATCAGGCACCATCCGCCAGAGTCATGTATTTGCTCATAGCCAAGATTTGAGGGACTCTGCCTTAATTTTGTGGACACCCACTGTTCTCTCAGATCAGCAGAGAAAAGTTGTGAACTATTCTGTGCTATGTTTCCAGATTGCCAAATTGCTGCTGGTTTTAAAATGTCAAAGGATAAATTGAGCTAGCTACATAGTCACTTACGGGCTTGGTGAATATTATCATGAGAAAGCAATGGAAACTGTGCGAACAGCTGATTATTTTGCACTCCAATTTGATGAATTCCTCAACAAATCAGGCTGGGAGTGGCTATATGGGGAGTTGTGGAGGCCACTGGCAGGGTCAAACTAGGTTGCCCGTTCTCTTGTGGGTGAAGGTGCTAAAATATATTTTCGATAGGTGCTAAAAAAGTACTAAAATCCAACACTAGAATCCCTGTAGACACCTTGACAAAAGGATCGATATTTTCTAATGGAGTTGAGCTTATTTTTTAACTCACTATTATGTGCGATAAGTGCATAACTTCCTAAGGTCTGTAAACTTCCTTGTATGATTTATATCCCCTCAGGGGCATAGAATAAGGTTAGGTTAATTAGGTTTTCCCCTCAGGGGCATAGAATAAGGTTAGGTTAATTAGGTTTTCCCTTCACGTGTTATTGGGAGCTGTGCCCCAGGAAGATTCTACAGGTTACGTTAGCCATTAGCTAGGCATTCGGGACGTCTATCTTACCCACTTTACTTTCTTCCACCTTCATACTCCTAGTAGTGATGTGAGGTCCTTGAACAACGCATGTGGTTCAAGACTTCTTGTATGTTTCTGCCGTCTCGGGAAGTTGGCCTCGCTTATCTTCACAATCTGTTATCTAACCACTGTTGCGGTGCAGTGTATCTCTCTTAAAAGTTAACTCTGCACAATTTCACCTATCTTGTGAATTTTTTCTTACGAAGAATTTCTATAATGAAATTCTTCCGTAGGTTAACCCTAAAACTCCCACGGTCATTTGGCCACGCTTCACAAGGTGTCTCCTATCCGAGTTCATTTTTAACATGAAAGTATTAATTGAAATATGGGTAAAGAGTAGCTACCGCCAGTTTAACTGTATTCGGTTGTCAGAGCTAACCCAAGTGTTCTTTGTTGCAGGATAGCCGGATCGTGTCGGCGACGTCATATTCCATGAGTGTTTACTCAGTAGCGACAACAGCAGCACTGTTGATCTTCGTCGTTTGAATGTTTAAGATTACAGTCTCTTGTTTCCTAATGTTTTATTTTTCATAGCATATTTATTTCAGTGGTTTCTCTTTGATATCCGAACAAACTTGTCTATACAAGACAAAAAATTGTAGATGTCTTATAACTTCGTCTGCGATGTCCAGTATTTCTTTTTTTTTTCTCGTTTTGCACTAATCCTCGTTTCCAAGCTATCACTGCTTAGGGCACCAGTTCCGATATCAGTAGAGAAATCTGTAACCAAAGCCTAGCGTAGTTTTGGTAATAAATGGAACTTCGATATCTTGTATACTTGTCCAATTTATGCGTGCTGTGTTGGGGTGATACAGTTTTTGGGACTGGTACTTAGTAAACCTATCGTTCCCAAAGTGCTATACTTGTGACTAGGTACCTCCAGTTGTGAGTCTAATTTTGTTACACGTGGTTTGTTTTTAGGTGTTGTAAGTCGGCTCTTTTAGCACTATTACGAGTTCTTCAGCTGCTAAATGGAATTGATGAGATATTACGGCGCCCAATTCGCAAAAATGGACATTGGTTACTAGATTATACTAGAAACTGAAAGATCAAGTGTTGAGCTAAATCACCTCTGAACTTCTGTGATTAGCTTGCATTTACCATTCTTACATCGCGGCTTTTCCCCACCACTGGTTAAATTCTTTGTTGCCATACGGCGGCGATCGTCAGCGAGATGGTTGAGTCAGGGGACTTAACGTGTGATGAAAAATATACCTTGAGAGAAGTTGGAATACTTGAGTACAGTTGTCTATTCTACTTTTTTGCTTGATGGAAGACTTTACAATTTAGCTTCTAACACACGAACTCAGCGGACATCCGTCACCACTGGGCTACGGGCCGTCTACTAAAAAATCGCAAATTCAGAGGAAAGTAACTGAATATTCTCGTCTTGGAAAGTAGAAGGACTCTCAGGATGATCTCATTTTAACCCTCTGAGTACTGACGGAATCTTTGAATGCCGCATCAAGTTTTGATTATTAAAATCAGTGCGTTGTTTTCAGTCTCTGGAAATTCGGACAACACATTTAACAACCCGTCTGTAGTCAGTGCTAGTATTTTATCTACGACTGAACTATACTGTAGGTGAGCTCAAGTGGCTACAGTGATAGGGTCTTCCATGAGCTTCTTTTAGAACCTCACAGCAAGAGCAAAGTTTTCGTAGAAAAAGGGTTAAAAGCCTTCATGATTCAGAGTTTAGTAGCCATTAGCTTTGACGAAATTTCGAGCGGCTGCGTATCTATGATATGAAACTCTTATTCGCTATACCAACTTACGAAAAACTTCTGTGACGTCATTCTACTAAATTGCTGGTGAACTGCCTGTCTGTGCCTCCTTAGCCTGCGGCGTCTTTAAAACTTATTATAAGCTACAAGTTGTAGTACCGCAACGTTCCAACTAGTAGCTAATTAAAACTTGTCTGTTCTTATAACACCAACGAAAATCACTGTTTCACGAATAGACCAAAAGGTCTCTGGGACACGACGTGGGCCTCGAAACATGAGCTACGGAGGTAAAACTGGAGGATAATTAAAGACTCTTGATTTACGACAGTTTACTGGCGAGTAGATCACCAGGAGAGATCATATGGCGCCTACAATTCTCTTCTAAGCTGTACGTAACGACAGCTAAGAGTCTGTGTGCCGAACTTAGGTGTCAGCATCGGTTAGGATTCCCAATATAAAGAATATCAAGCACAGTATGCACGCGTGGTTTTCAGTTTCCTTGTTGGAAGAATGTTTAAGAAGTTCGGCTCAGAAGCAGCGTATGGAACTGATGCAACAGAGCCAGAATAGTATTGCGACGTACCAGCCACGCGTTGGTCTCCAAGGGCCTACTGCCCTTCTTCATTCATTCTTATTTTGTCGGAAAATTAGTGACAAACTACGATGCTCTTCAAGGACACTTGTACCCGTACACATGATTATTATTATTTTTCTGTGATGGATGAGTAAGGTGTCGTGCGGGCTTTGGTAACTTTTTTTTTATTTCTATGCGCGCACGAGTACAAAAATGTGCTCGCAAATAGAATCAGTGATTTTAAATACTCCGATAGCCATTTGAGCCTCGTGGACAACAAAATGCTGTTTCCGTTGGAGCATGCAAGTCCCCTCACTGTCAACTGGCAGATGTCTTACAAAACTTTCGACACATTTTGCTTCGGCTTGAATTTTATTTTTTTCTATGACGCAACGATGAAGACGTACCAAATACACAGCCCGCCGAAATCCGCACGGATGTAGAGTTTTCAGCGGGTCTGTGTATCTATCTTCCGGAACCCAAGGCTGAGCAGCAGCTTGGGTTTTCTTAAAAATCTCATTGGCGGCCCGTGTAGTGGCATTAAGAACGAAACAGTGGCAGCCATGGACGTTTAAATAATTATATCTACTTTGTAGCAGCATGTCCGCTGTCAAGTGAGGAGGTAGATGTGCTACGGCAGCAATTACCCACCTGCACTTGGCTGAAAGAGCATGCGATAACAGTTTAATATATTGCGTATGCCGCAGCAAGTCCACTAAGGTGGGCTGTAGGCTAGGAGATGTAGACGTACGTCAGTTCTGTCTTCCATAGCCATAATTTACTCCTGGCGCATCACTATGCGGAAATTTTAAAGTCAGAGAAAAAATGAAGCTTACAGCCGGCGTGTAGGCACCAATACTGCCACTGCTGTATGTATGCCCAGGGCTCGACGGACCGCGACTAGACAAACAAAAAAAGTCATTTTCTCTTAGGAGGATAGAAAAAACTTTCATCTGCAGCGGGATTACCGGGGCTCCATGGACCAGCGTCCTGGATTTATTCTATGATAGGTGAATGCACCACTTTAGGAACAATACTATATGTAGCTGTCACAATTAGGCGACATCCTGAAGTGGTATTTCCTAACCAATAGCTAGGCGTATTCAGGGTCTTGCTTGACACTGTAGAACTCTACACAGTCGCATAGCTTAGGCTTTCTACCTCGATTATAATTATTATTATTTATTGTTTCCCCACCGCAGCCGCTAATCGGCGATTCAGCAGTGAATTTCGCTTGACATTACTTACCTTTACAAATTCTATCAAATTGTAGTTCGAATATTAAGTTGGAACAGTCTAAAAGGAATCCACATATATGCTAGCAATTATATTTCTACCTCGATGAGGTCATAATGCCCTCGTGAATAAAACTGACCATATGCTGTTGTGATCCTTATTCGTCCTGAAAAACTGTCAGTTTCTCATCTAACTTGCACTTTTTCTCATGCCCGTAAGGGGACCCGGAGGGTTCTTTGCAATCATAAGAAATTGCATTTTAGATCAGAAATAGATATTTTTTAGAACGACTGAGTATCACAACAGCGTACGGCCCCATTTTATTCCTAGAACATATAATTTGTGACCTTATAGAGGCAGAGAGCCCATACGACTTTGTTGGGTTCTACCGTGACAAAATCCTGCCCTAGCCACAGTACAGAGTACAGCATTCAGCGCATTATCAGTAAACTTGGTACTACTGTGTAAATGGAGTATAGCTGACAATCAGCCTACCTAAAAACGAGAAACAATACGGGCAGCGAAAGTACGGGTAGTCTTCAATATAAGTCCTGGATCGTTTTTTTAAAACTACCTATATTATAACAAAGACAGGACCTAAATAAAGTCTGCTGAGTTATGCATGCCCGAATCCACTTCTGCAATTTCATTGAAAGAAGCCGCAAACGCTTGAGAAAATACTACCATATTCAATGGCAGTAATTAAATAGTTGAAGCAGAAAGAAACTGCACTTTAAATGAAAACTCTGTGCAGTTCATCACTGACAATATTCAATTCCTGGGAATATGAAAAACTTCAAAACCATTAGGTACTGTGATTGAACCTTGAAAAAATTGCTTGAATGGAATCTTTCTCTTGATTAAATCGAGCAAGTAAAGGTTACGTCCTTCAAAGTGTAAGCAATAGTGTTGACGGAATATGTTGTACTGAACGAATTCGAGTGTCTTTGTAGTCTCCAAAACTAAAAATTTTAGAACTAAGCCAAGGGCTGCACAAAACTAAGGCTACTTGTGCCTACACAACTGACTAAATTACTCGGTTATTATAGTTTTACTGTAAACTTCTTTGAGAGTGTTACTGATGCACGTACTCCTATCTACTTCAAAGAAAATACAGCAGTATCCCGAACGAGGATTTTACCAATCCCCCCTTTACCAAGCGTTTACTGGTACCAAATTATATTATTGTG
This sequence comes from Parhyale hawaiensis, assembly GCA_001587735.2. Lineage (NCBI taxonomy): Eukaryota > Metazoa > Arthropoda > Malacostraca > Amphipoda > Hyalidae > Parhyale > Parhyale hawaiensis. The sequence goes on along the minus strand of LQNS02278091.1, from coordinate 19,267,619 downwards.
TTCATCTTTGGTGAAGGGATACTGTGTGCTTGGGACAAGGATTTGATAACTGGAATACAATTTCCCAATTGTATT
>LQNS02278091.1:19238193-19261989 GCA_001587735.2 Parhyale hawaiensis | reverse complement strand
CGTACTTCGCGCCCTGGCGGCGCACGAGCCTGTGGATAACCACGGGAATAATTCGGCGCGATATAGGCATTGTGCCACTGAAGCGCTAGTAAAACCTTTACTACTACTACTACTACTACATATCCCGAACGAGGAAGGAAGGAGTGTCAGGAATTAGGAATAACGTCAGAACATGTGCAATAATACATTCATTATTGACATCAGTGAGCGAAGAGTGTCGGCACGTGAGACTTGTCGCATGCCCGCGTCATACCGACAGGCACGAATTCGCAGTGGGTGCAGCAATCATGCGTGAGGACAGGAGCACATTGAGACGCAGGGAAGCGCAGGCGTGGTGCGCACATTGACAAGCAGTCTGTCGTCCTGTGCGGTAGTGTTCATCATGGCTGCTGCCAAAAAGCATAAGTGGAAATATAGTTTTATTTCCTGTTTTTAAAGTGAAGATAATATTAGAAGTTTAGATAGAAAAGGGAATGAGAATCCCATACTCACCATCTTTTAATCGTAGACTCGATACAATGTGAGCTCATATAACTCGTCCTTATAAGTTCCTCTCATATAATCAGGATGACTAGTGTCATACAGCTGTCATTGATGGAGAACAGCATCTATGAGTTGCACCGTGGACGACATTTTGAGCACTAAATGAGTGAGTTGCTATCAAGCTGCGGCGCACGCGGCACAGGAAACAGCATTCGGACGACTGCATGGCGCAGGGCTGCACCTATGCTGTGCTGTCCTGCGTGTCAATATGCGCGCTTAGGTTGAAAGCAATTAGATGCAGTTCTCTGCCCTGCTCTGTGCTGTGTTGCCTGCGTCTCAATGTGCGCCTGGCCGGATGCAGCAAATCATGTCGGAACTTTTCGTCTTGGGTGCGAAACTTCGCATACCACCCGGGATGAGTCTCGGCATTACAGATTATGGCTAACCATAAGGAAGTACGTCCTCCTACTTGAAGAGTATTTCACAAGCGACAGCGCAGGTTGAAGTTGCTCTAAGGCTAAAAGTTCAGCACAGCAAGTATCGCCACGGCGTCAGAGGATCGTCTGCACCAAATTTTTCATTTCAAGTCTCTTCTGTTGGGGAAAACCATATTAGGAGTATAAATAGGGAGTGAAGTGTGGCGTGAAGAGTTTTTCGTAAACTAAACTCAAGCTCTTCACCTCTGGATTGATTCTCTTCAAAGGCTGGTCTGGGGGAGTAAGCGAAGCGACCGCAAGACCCAACACCTAATGCCATCCTTTGGCAGCTGCAAACTGAACTCGGCACTTTAAATGCAACTGAAGACTCACTCGTGCAGACACGAACTCGTGCGGCTGGAATATTTCGGGATCAATGAATGGGAGAAGCCGGAGTACAAAATTACCGGTGTACAATTCCTTACACGCACAAGATGGAGCTGCTGACTACAGCTCATTTGAAAAAACGAATTTTGCTTAGAAAGGGAATGGCAGTGGCACTGGCATCGGTCACGTCACTTGGCGGAGTGGCAGTGATCATTTGAACAGAAGTAAAGGTAATACTACAGACAACCTTATAACTAAGCCCTAAGTTGAGGCAGTGAATACGTGTCACCATGGCAATGCAGAACTGTCTAAAATCAGTCACAGTACACCAACTATGCCAAGACACGAGTAATTGCGTAACTTTCTCCCTCACGTTCAGCAATTACGAAATGGTAATAGTGCAATTAACAGCCGCTGTGTACCTGATATGCAAGCAAGATCTGGAATCTAAGTGGCGCGAAGTTTGTTAAGAATTAATAATATATTTGGATGGCACCAAACTTGCGTCGGCAACTAGTACGCGTCCTTGCGGCAAAAAAAAATCATATAAGTCACGGCGAAGACTATGAATTTGAACGATCTTGGCGTAGTCAGTGTATGGTGCAAGCAATTAATTCCACACCTTGCGCACAATACAGAAAACGTGAAATGGTGCTACTACTTTCTACATCAAACCGTAGCCACACCCATTGCTACGGTTAAGAAACTTCCGAAAATCTACTAGTTTTTTCTTAAAAGTAGCCTGAGAGCATCGCAAATAGTTATTACTGCAAGGAGAACTCACGCACGTGACTACGAAACCTCCGTACCAACGTAGGTAATTCAGGCGTAACAAGAAAAGGCTCTGCCACTGCCCACACGATACTTGCATGTCCACTTCTCCGAAGTGAGACTCGTAGCGACTTGATAAAACCTCGAAAAAATCTCGTCCATTGAACATAGCGACCTGAGACAAAAGTATACCGTTTGTGGAGACGCAAGGGATGCATGGATTAAAAAAGCACGCATGCATAAGCACTGGCCAAGGGTAAATTGCGATATTAATTTTGGCTAATTTTAGGTCATTTTGGTGGTTAAAAATTCAAACTAGCTACGAATTTCTTTTTTGTTGATAAACACATTTCTTGTACCGCCGAGAACAGTTTACTTTCTGTTTTAGGTCGTTCTGCTGACTGGCAACGAGTTTGTCGAGGTGTAATTGGTTTGCCATCAGGCCCTCTTGGGAATTTAAGTAGGCAGCCAAGTACCGAGTGGTCTATGGCTCTGCACAATGCATGTAACATACCTCCGAGTTTCCAGACCTCCTAAAGTTACACGTCAATTGGATCCAAACCCCATTAATGTTCTATACAAACAAGTTGTGAAACTGAGCTCTACTGCCCCATACAGAACAACAATGTGGGTGGGATAAACCAAACGGCAGACGTTGCGTGTATAAAAACAAGGTCTGCGTTAATTATTTCAGTGGCCAGGCTACGAACAAATTACTTAGAATGTAGCATAGCTGCAACACAATGGATATTTGGTACCGCAGCAACCATCACACTCAACTTCCTCTGGAAATCATCCTCTAGGCTGGGTGGCATTTTAGTTCAAATAACTTTTAAAAGTAAATGATCCTGTCGTATCATAGGACTAGCAAATGAATGGATCCACAAAGAGGTGTAGATTAGCTGTGTCTTCAACCGATGAAAGCCGTACGATGCTCTAATTTAATTCATTTGGTAACTCATCCTTTAAGTTCATCCGCGTCTAAGTCTAACTTCACAAAATTAAATTTACTTACAATACGTGAAACCAATCTAATAAGCTAACGCGAAAGAGAAAATACTATACAATAATCATAAAATATCCTAAATATGTGAAAAAACTACTCACCAAGAGTAGATTTTTATAAAATAACAAAAGACAAAAGATATACGTGACAACCATTGGGCGAACAGATAACAAGCAGTCTATGCCAGACTAATAAACAATAGCAGTTTTAGCAATAGCAGCACTATTATATCATTATATATTATATTAGTTTAACCAACTCAAGTCATTCCCAGACGCTAGAATATTCTAGCAGCAAAATACAGTTTGTACAAAGGACTAGAAACTAGACCGTGTGACGCATAGATGCGCAACTATTATGTTACACGCTTGTATCAGAAAGGTGCGCTGATATACATATTAAGATGCCCTAATTAAATTTCAATGCCAAGTACGATAAGCATTGTTTGAAACGTCCTACAAGGTGGGAAGAACACGGGACAATTTACGGCTAAAGAAGTGGTTCCAGAAATTTTAAAACTAATGAAAATAAACCTTCACCAGCTAATGTTAAGACGAAAAGTTTATGATATGGTGAAGATTCGCGTTAGAGAAATAAATAAGCTAAATATATACGAGACACTCCCAATAACAACATAAAAACACCATATGTGCTGAAATCAAGTTTTGCAATAGCATTATATTCCCAAAATCTTCTTTCTGGAACGCAACTCGGGTGTACTCGATAGCCTTGCGACATGGTCATAAGTCGTGTTGCTTACAGTCTGCCATCGGCCGCACCACTAGTCAGGCCAGAGTTTGGGCTGTCTGACTGAGCTCGACAAGGTGACGAAACACCACAGACACGGACCGCAGGGCAAGGCAGGCGGCGGGCTGGCAGAAGGATGCGCTGCTGTTGTCTTATAGCGTCTTTATTATCTATTATCAGAAGAACAAGTGCAAAAATTAAAAACAGTAACGGGACCCGTGACAATTCCACGGTTGAATAAAGTCTACACCTTCCAAAATGAACGAGACCCCGTTGCGCTATAGCAGTTTACCTGAGTTTAACCTAATGCAGCTCTTAATTCTAACGTAACATGTCCCGTCTAAGTTAACGCCCTTCACTTAACCCTGACGAACTCTTTCTTACTCAATATTGTCTGTCTATCCTAACATAATAATTTATTATCTACGCTAACGTAACCCGTGGGTGACCCGTGAAAATTGAACGATTGGTTAACGTTCTCACTTTGTAAAATGTAGCAATCCTAAACTACGCTATCATAACTCATTTTAGCTTGACCTAACATAGCCTTACCTAACGTACCCCGTAAATAACGCCAATCTGACGACCCGTCGTCAATAATGACGGCAGTAATTTTGTGATTACACTTTTTATTGCTCCGGTTACTAGTATACGTTTTGCTGTAAAATAAGTCTCATCCCTGCAGGCCTAATCTTCAATTAATAAAAAGCAAGTTGTACAGAAATGAGTTTCGCAAGAGCATAATAGCTCCCTGCAAGATAAGGCGCGAATATCAGCTTGGAATTGGGCAAACGTTGAGCAGCACTAAGAAAATATAGTTTAGTCAAAAGAATTCACCGGAAATGGTTAGGGCTTACCGCAAACTGGATACCAACCGATAACTAACCTCAAGCGTCGAAATTCGGCTGCAATGTAAATTTAATATAAAAAAGCATTAGCTCAGCGTGAAGTTTGAACTGCTTTTAAGAGATTCGACTAAAGAAAGCATAAGTGATATGGATTACGCACGAAAGTAACGAAAACTCCTTCCAAAACTGAGTCTCTCGAACTGCTAAGAAGAAATTCACCTCAAAATTATGCGACATAGCTTACGCCTGACTTTATCAAAAACTCTCAAAAATATTGCCTTAGACCAGTGTTTCCCATGGGGGTGAATATGAACCTACGGACCCCCTGTCGTTCACGCACGGCCCCATACTGGTGCATGACGTTTGAAGCTTCTGTGGCAATATTACATTGACTTTATCCCATAGATGATAAAAATTGCAGAATATTTTAAGGTTATGAGAGGAAATATATTAGTTTAAATAGCTTATAATAATATTTTACTCAATTCATTGAAATTGAAAAATCTTAACAATGGCATAGTTACCCCTATATACTTTTGCTCGGTTACAAAAACGTGGCTTTTTTTCGAAAACGGCGAGAACAGCATATGTTGACCACCATCCAATGCAAATAATCATTAGGGCGAGTCAAAATAAATTCAAGAGAGTTAAAGGTAAAAACTCGCCGTATATGAATAATGGGTTTCGCTGGGATGTCACGTGACCGTGAGAGGAGTAATTATATGTTTGGCGTATGTTGTTATGCCTCTGCCGTTCTGTATTAACTGAAAAGCAACAGCCTGGAAACCGTCGACATCTACAGTACTCATTCAGTACGTAATATAGCTACTAAGTTGATGCCATTTTAATGGCGGGGGTCCGTATGCTTCAGGGCGATTTCACAGAGGGTCCGTAGAAAATTGATCTTAGGGAAACACGGCCTTAGACGAATCCCGTCTAGTAGTAGTACAAACTTTACTATAGAGCATCAGGGACACAATGTCTATATCGCGCCGAACAATTCCTATGGTCTAACACAGGCTCGTGCGCCACTAGGGCGCGAAGGCAGGTCTCGTTATGAATTATCAATGATTTTTGTCTCGGCTTTTCAGCGGGGAAGTCTCAGAGTGGTCAGTGCGCTACTGACAGGAAAAATGTGCAAGTTGGGCATCTCCAACCCCCGGTCACGGCTGAACGCTTTCGTTCAGCTACGCAGCACAGGGAAAAGGAAACGAAAAACAAGAAAGTAGAAGTCTAGCGGGAGTAAGTCGGCCACCTCGATGATCGATCAGCATCCACCTCCCGAAACAGAAGGGGAGGGATTGAGAGCCTACGTAACTTTACAAAACAACCTGGTTTTGGGCTATAGGAAGCATATAGTTACAGACACAGCTATTGTACAATAATCGGGCCCTATATGAAGGCTACCTGAAAATATTCATTAGATTAACAGGATAGCTTCCGTTCAGCTACAATTGCTGCCTAACTTAACTGATAGGCACACATATTATGCCTCAATCTCACGTAGGCCACCTACTGTGCTTGCATCTACTAATCCTTCAGTATCTCGAATACGAACATACAAAGAACAATAAAGTACATTGTCCAATGTATAATTTAGACGAGACGGTTGTGTGAAGAAAGAGAAGGCAATAACTTCACTCCGAGAGCCAACTGGGAGATTTTTCTTACATACCCTGCCAGACTTCCCGCCGTTTGAGAGTTCTTATGAACAACCTGTAGATTTATCAAACTTGTATAAGCTATACATTCATTCTGTGACGGCCCACTACGCTGCAAAGTGCCCTACCTATTTGCATAAGGTCTACTTGCTTTCCAGCGACAGTGCGCCTACAGGCACTGACAACGCACCACTTTGGAAGAAGGATCCGCGAGGACCATGCAGCAAGCGTGGCCGAATGGAACCGAATCAGCCTATCAGATTTACTGACTGTTGGGAAACCTCTGATGGAGCTTGTCTCCCTACACTTTTGTCGCTTTTCACCACTCCCGCAACCCACACTGAATCTCGCTCCACGCAAAACTGCGTCGCCTTATCAACCGAAGTCACTTTTTCGATTTTAGACGAAGCCTATGCTCCTTCCACTGGCGAAGATGTGCCGTGGGCGATGCTTCAGGGTGGTAATTTCACCACCGCAGGCCCCGACGGCTTTCCATTTTCCACTGCGAACTCTAACGACCAGTGGTTCTGGATTTCTTATGCCAATTCCTCAACCTTTCCCAGAGATCATTGTCCTCTCCATTTGGTCCCTTGTCCTTATCATTGCTCTGCCTTGTCTGGGCCAGCCCATAAACCATCGTGGCTGCTACTGCCCTATCTCCTTCCTCTGTCTCGAGGCTTGTCTAATAGAGAGACTACTCCTTTCCAATCGTCCGTCGCTCTGCCAATTACTGACCACGAACATGGCTTCAGGCAAGACAGATTCACTCACGACATCGATCGTAGTGCCTCTGGCGCCGAGTAGTAGAATGGGATTTAACAAATAAAAGCTCCCAGCCGGACCGTTACTTTAGAAGGGCCGGGGATTTTTCTGAGGCCCTTGACACGGTAAATCGCAATCAATTTTTTAACCTAGTCAAGTTTTCTGCGCTTAATCACAACGCAGAACGCTGGCTGACCTACTTCAAAGGCAGAGCAGCCTGCTGCCGCTATAGATCGTCTACTTCACGCGTCGCATACATTATAGCGTTCCCCAGTCTGAGATCCCTCCCCCTTTTCAATCATAAAGCCTCCAATTGCCCCACTTCTGCCGCCCTCGTCGCTTCTTATGCCGATAACTTAACTATCGCTGAGCAAGAGACTGAGGTGGCAACTGCGATTTCCAAGCTCTCGTTGTCGTTGGGTTGCCTCCAAGAGGGGAAGCTTGAGCACCTCCCTCTTGGAACGCATGGAGGAAATAAGTTGAGGCGTTTCGATCCCAGAGGCAAGTGCTGCAGGCTCCGGTCTACATTACCACCAAAGTGGGGCTGCGCCTTAGTCGGACCTAAGTCGTAAAGGGACCAATTAGCTCTCGTCTCGAGCGGCTGAGATCACAGAATGAACCTTGTCCTCTCACTGTCTACAACCGAACCCAAGTTGCTTACTTTGGATAACCATGACGTAGAAAAGAAGCAAAAGGTTACCCTACGTGACTCCCATCTCTCTATTGATGGTAACACCAAAATCCTGGATGTCTATTAAATTCCCCTCAACTTCTCCAGGCACGCTACGGAAACCGATAGTACTAGTGTGATAAATTTGCTAGCGCAGCGATTCTAAGCCGCACCGAGAGGAACGTCGTTACGGAAACCGATAACCGTGCATCTTCCAGACTTCGGGTCTTCAAAGCCTTAGCTGGAACCAGCAAAAAAACGTCGATTTTAACCTATCGAGCCCTCATCCGGTTCGTCATTTCTTATGGTACTCCAATCTGGGCCGGGATGTACAAAACGCCTGCAACGCTAAAGAGAAATTTCTTCCTTAAACTGCTTAAATGGCTTTATCCTGAGGACATCTTAAGTCCACCAAATCTCCAATGCACAACACAATTTGAAAGGCATTTATCGTCTCTTTAAGGCCTTTTGCGTGCAAATGCACAAAATTGCCCTTGGCCAAATATCGAGCAATCACAGCCCCCGTTACAAGCAGGAATGGAAGGCGAAAATAAAACGCCGACGACCAGCTGATTTCTTCCGTTCCTGCCGTGACTGCAGTATAGGCCATGTTTTGCTGTTTTAGGCGCCTTGCAACATATTTTAGTTTCAAAGCAGATGACATAATGAATAAAAAATATTGTAAATTTAAAGACAGTTTTTGAATTGATTCTTTAGCTATGCGCACGCTGCAAACTGAATATTTAGCAGCTGGCAATTTTCGAAGCGGAACACCGTAGTCTATATTTATTTATTGTTCAACGCGGTGCTTGCAAGGATACTGCAAAAATTCAGACGATTGAATGAGATAACTCATTGAAAAGGCATTTGGGACATGTGAACAGTCTTTTGTTCCCCGAATGCGCAACAAATGGTCCGAAGATTTTGTTTTTTTTCCTTCTGGTGTTGCTCCCGTATGTAGACCGAAACAGCAGTGAAAATATCAGCCTAAGTAAGTTCAGGAACTCGCTGTGGAGTTAGCATACGTGTGTGACGGTGTGTCTTTCAAAGAGCTGCGCACTGTCATAATATTTTCAATCAAGCAACGGAAGCTAGAACACGCCATACTATTAATTATTATTATTATTATATTTGTATTGTCCCGCTATTTCCGAATCGGAGACGATCAATAGCGATCTAAGATGGAGCATTTACTCGGCTATATGGCCGGAACTGCAATGTTATGGGACAGTGGGGCCTTACACTACAGTAAATTTAATGGTAGAAGTAGTAATGACTTAAGTTGTTTTTTAGTTATACCTTAATTCAAAGGTACCGTAGGTCATTATTGTTTTAAATGAGATGTAGAATGTGAAGAGAAAGGAGAAATCGGTGCAATGGGCCATGGAGTGTCGCGGCCCCTCCGATGAGAACATCCGAGGGGGAGTTTACAGGTCCGAGGTATTGTGCTCGCTCAGCCGCGAATAGTGGGCATTCTATAAGTATGTGACGGATGGTCAGCCCCGTGTCACAGTTGGCGCACATGGCGCGGTCTTGTCGATTGAGAAGGGAGCCGTGGGTGAGGTACGTGTGTCCCACGCGGAGCCTTGCCCGCACTATCTCCCACTGTCTGTTGCGACAGGGGGCGTCAGGAAATGGCACCTAACATCCAAATTAGTACGCCTCAAACACCAATCCTAGTCAGTGGGGCAAGATGTGCCACTCCTGCTGCCACTCTTGCCTGACTGCCAGCTTATAGTACCATTTAAAGTCGCTCCGGGGAAGATGCATGGGGTTTATGCCCTGCGTGAGGGCATTCCTGGCGGACCTGTCCGCCGATTCGCTCCCGGTAACAGCCACGTGACTCGGGACCCAACAAAGTTTAAAGGTTTTCCGGCTTTTGCTAAGTCGATATTGAATTAGAGAGACTAGGGGGTGAGAGGGGTTGTAGCTGTTAATGGCTTGGATGGCGCCTTGTGAGTCGGTCACTAGTACCAACTCACGGTTGGGCAAAATTGCCGCACATTGCACTGCTTCATATATTTCGTATAGCTCCGCTGTATATGAAGATGCTGCATTTTGGATTCGGCGTGATATCTGGTGAGGTCCGTGGACATAAGAAAAAGCTGTTCCTGCATCTGTCCTAGATCCATCTGTATAGATACACGCGACGAATTGGTGATCCCGTGCGTGATCCAAATATATTTGCTTCAATTGTTTGGGGGGACAAGTTGCCATACTATTAAGGAATATCAAAAGATTATATCGTAAAATCAGTTCCATTCTCACCCCAAAGTGTTCGACAGTATCCAAGAGGAGTTGGAATATCACAGCTTTGAAGCTCGTGCGACGTTGCCAGACGTGCAAGAAATTTCTCTGCCAGTTGAGGGCTTGGGCAAACAATAAAAGAATATTTTTAGGCGATACTTTCCTAGAAATACTTAGAGAATGTTGATATTATGTAAAATGGACCAAATTTGCACTCGTTATATGTTTCTTCCTTGATGTTTTGGTTCTGCAGCCGTTTATTTCATATAAGGGTAGTCCTAACACCCTTAACTTAAGTACAAACATAAAGGAAAATCTCTTTTTGGCGGGAAACCGAAAATCGTTTGTGCATGTGCCCGTAGCTCACAAAGTGCACTTTTCTAGAATTAAGGGAAAACCTGTAAGCTAAATAGAAGTTTCATGCATCCCGGCCCTGGTTCCCCAAAGTCTCTTCCTCTGCTACGACGTGGCTCTGCAAGTAGCCGTCGGTTCTCAACGTATGACGTCACGCAGCCATCTCCACTATGAGGCTCAAATGTTCTTAGTCGGGAAGCCCCTTGACTTTTCAGTAGGCAGTAAGTATCTTTTGCAAGCTCTGGTTCCCGGTCACCCGTCGCTTGGCACGGTTACCGCCAACAGCAGCCGTCGCAATATGAAAGATACCCTGGCGTCTACATGCCGGACTTCGGTGTCACACTTTCTGGATGGTGGCGTATTCCCTGTCGCCTCTGTCGACGGCTGCGGCTACAGTCCACAAGGAGATGGTGGCTTCTTTCATCCAAGGAAGGAGGTCACCAAAAAGCTTGGCGTTCACCTCCCTGCTTCTTTCTCAATCGAGACAGCACTGCCACGCCCCTTTTGCACTGCGCTCTCGCAGTTGCGGCCGGGCTACTGTGTGGCCCTTAATTGCCTCCTGTAAGTATAGGATCGGCCTTGCGGCCTCGCCGCAGCACTCACTCTTTCACGCCTAAAAGCAAACTGTCTCCCATTTGCCTTGCTATCGTGCCACGTGTTTCCGACGGCCCTCACTCCCGCTCACCTCTGGAGGTACCCTCTCAACATCTTTAACATACATATTGCCATCAGACGATGACCAACAAGGGCGATACCAACTGATCTCCCTCAACTAATACTGCTGACACCAGCAAGGCAGAGGAATATGTTCATCGTAATGTCGTCACTGCGAGTTAATTACGAGTGCCACGGAGGCCTACATCCCGCACATCCCAGAGATATTGAGTGTAGAGGTGGTAGGTTTTAATTAGCATGATCAGAGAACTCACAGGCACCATCTACCAAGTAAAAGCATTCATTAGTCCTGGACAGCGTCCAGTACTACCTCTAGCGCCATTAGCTTGCAACGCGGTAGCAGTTCAATGTAACTAGATAGTTAACATAGTCTTAACCTATAATAAAGTGAGCACCAAAATTTTGAGGTTTCATAAATTTCTCCGTAGACAAAAAACAGGGAAGCTCATAAGTGACAAAAGGCATAGTGCATATAACAGTTGTCCAAAAAGCAATGAAGCATACACGGGAAGTTAACTACAGATATACCAAGTAAGCTGTTACTAGACATCAGGAGTAAGAATCGCATCACAGTGCTACCAGCACCGGCACAGAAAGTAATTCTACAAGCAAAGTATAGTTATAAAGTAGCTAGCCTAAATCACCGATGAAGTTACACCACATCCCCGTTACAAAAGTCAGGTTTCTACATCATTCTGATACAATCGCTAGTTCAAGTTTCCCTTATAGAAAAGGCTTTGTTGACATGGAGCAAAGAGACGTGACCCATGGCGGGCTCTAACACCGAAGTGTTAGGACTCAGGGTATCAGCTTAGAGGCACAACGATTAATGAAACAAGGAGAACAAGCCGCAGTGTAGAAAGGTAGGAGGCACATTTAGCATGATTTAATTATATCCGAAGGGATTGTAATTATGACTTGTGGAGTAACCTGGGACGCCACCCCCTACGAATAAATGAATGTGAAGTCAACCTCAGAAACTTCTCTCATTGGAATCATTTACATGTTAAGAATCCTACTAAGACAATCATCACAAAATTCTAGCCCCCATATGTTCGGTCCGACAGCAAAGAGCAACACAAACTCACCATAACTTGCGGCTGATGTTCAGCGACCATAAGAACCGCAGGCATGAGACAGAGCGAGGCACTATATTTGCACTTCGATAGCGATGACACGGCTGAGGGCTCTAGACAACAGAATTCCAGTAGCTACATCACTAAACTGAAAGGAAATTTAATACCCAAAACATTTAGTTTATGCAGACACAGCTCAAAAATAGCTTTTATTTGAAATAGTTATGGTATAAAAGACAGTTTAAGACGCCCTAAATCAGTACTAAGCTGTCCTAAGAAAGGAAAAGGAAGGAACATCTAGTATGCTAAGATAAACACAGAACCCAATTATGAGGGTGTTCCCACACAAATCAACACAGCAAGTCGAAAAAAAAAAGAGAAAGACCACAGAAAGTAAGATTAGCAAGAGTATGAAATCGAAGGTAACAGAAGACAGACGTAGGGCCTAACTAATGGCCAAGGTAACCTGCACAGTCTCCCTGGGGTCGCTGCTCTCCATAATTTAAGTCGCACGTAATTAATGTCTGATACGAAATCCAATATTCTGGAATCTGACTGGCATGTTACCTGTTAAAAATATAGTGCAATGAGGTTACGGGGTTTCATGAATCTTTGCCTGAGAAAGAAGTTTTTTCACTATTAAACTACCATTATTATATTGAAAAAGTTTACAAAACAGCAGTCAATAAAAACATACAACTGTGTTTCATTACTCAGTAGAAGAAACAAATAAGTTAAGCAACATTCACACAAGCAGTAATATCTCAAAAGAAAGTTGTCAATATAAGACATTAAGCCACACAGCAACCAACATTGAATAATGTAGACACACTGAGTCGGGTGTCGCCTCGGAATCCTTAGTTGGGTATTCTGACGAATTCATCACGCACAACTCTCACCGTTATGCAGCTACACCTGTGTTCAGCTGCTACATGTTACCTACTACTCATCAAAACGTACAATACGAACAGTTACACTACCAGACAATGCTTCCCTCCGACGACCCAAACCGAGGAAGAAGAAGTTTTGTATTATATATGAAAGTAAAACGTGATAGCCATCCATACACGATAGCAAACCGTCCATGGGAACGCGGCTAAAAATGAAGAGAAGGAAGATCCAGTGAGATTTGTACGAAAACGAAAGTTAACAGCGCACAGTGGGTATGTTAACAGCGCACAGTGGGTATGTTAACAGCGCATAGTGGACGGTCCCTTCTGTGGCCCTCCACACGGGCGAGGCAAGAGCCCCGTAGAAAAAGTCGGTCATCTCGATCAACGACCCACCTCGCGGAACAGGAATTAAATATAGAGGACCTACCTAACTCTACAAAACTAACCTTATTAGCAGGAACTACGGCCAGATGCTACATCCCCTGCGGAGAAGGCACTCGGGACCCTTGGGTGCGTGATGCCCAAACATATTGTGGCTGAGAAAGGGTCTGCCAGAATATGCCCCTGAGGGCTGATACACAAGCAGAGAATACAGATAGTTTCTCGGGCATTTTTGTACATCGAGATGGTGCGCAAGGTATAACACTGACCTCATACTTAGTAAATATAAATAATCACTGCTTTAAATTTATATAAAAGATAGAAGCTTGCAACGGGAAAGACGTCTTACTCTGGCGAGGAGTTCTACAGCAAACTGCAAAAAACAGCAAAGTCAAATGGGAATCGTGATTGTTTAAAAAAGCGTCTCTGGAAATACCTCACCGCCATAATCGATAAATTCATATTTACCTTTTTAGCATAGCAACAATATTCACAGCAAAGCCTATCTTTACATATTCCAACTACCGCATTTACGTCCGATCTTTATGCTAGAGCAAAGGTTTCCTCGATTGGGGGAGTTCTATCGTGGTAAGCAAATCTCATTAGTTTAATTTCAAAATCACACTCATGATGAGTGTCGGTTTCGTTAGCCTGGATCAAATCTCAGGCGTCAATTCTATTCTCAATGCTATGGCTTCGCAGGATTGAGTTTAAGGTTATGTTAAGAGCAATCGGTTTAGGATTAACGCCTCAAACCTGATCCACATAACGAAACTGACTCGCACGACAGCAGCACCTAACATATTGAAGCAAAATTTACAGCAAATTTTCCTGTTCATAAGCAAATTTAGGACTTACCAAAATTGCACTAACACTCTCCAACTCATATATATATATATATATATATATATAATAAAAGCTAGGCGGTTGCATCACAATACACATTGAGCTATACAAACAATATTCGCTTATACAAATTCCAATCGTCTACTTATAAGTAAATATATATATAAATTCATCTGTCATGCACCATACATATTTTTCTTTGGTCCACTAAATTTTTTACTGAGAATTTCCTTTTCGAATTTCCAGAGGCCTGGAGTACATATCTGCTCTCTATATTAACATATAAAACACTTAAGACAATTTCAACACTCACACTTACTACAAGATAAGCCTGAACCCGTGCGGAGTTTTCTTGGTCAAATTGAATATCAGCGTTTTGTGAGCGAAGGCTTATGACAGCACACATGCAACAAGCAAAGCAGACCATAACACTGCATATGCGCTCCGTGTCTGTACCATGTACATCCGCGAAGAGCTATACAGTGTCGGTCACCAGCAATTTCAAATCTTACTTTTAAACTACCGGTACTGCAACTAATGAAACTAGCTACCCGATGAAAACAGATTCAGTTGAAAATTACAGTACGAAAAATATTATAAATATTTAGTGGTATTAGATCTAGTAAAAAAAGTAAATTGCTCGACTTTGAAGCTCAATTCCTGTATTCAAAAGAGAAAAATTCCTCAAAAAACCATGCAGCTTCAGAGCAAGTACCACTTGAAAACATGTCAAGTCCAACAATGAAAGTAAACTTACACACTACCTAAGAAACATATTTTAAAACTACAGCTGTACTACTCTAGATATTGACGAATTTTGGTATAATTGACAGGAAAAGAGGAGACTCTGCGTACACTAGTATGTATAGGTAACGTAGGGCTCGAGCATTCATCTTTATTTGGAAATCCACGAAGTGGAGGCGTTGGTTACGCATCTGTATGGTAGAAAATTTTAAATATACACAGATGGGCTGCGTAAACTATAGCCTATACAAAACTGCTGCTCGCGCATTCGGCGACTGAGTGGCGTATCGCGCGTACAGACACGGCAGTGGACCAACATAGCAGGAAGCACTGCTCACACTCGCAGGACCTCCTGCCTCTGGCAACAACAAAAGCTTTTCTTCTCACTTTACCTCTCATTTTATTGCAACCGTTCGTACTTTCGATCGTTAAAATAAAGGCAAGAGAGCAACATCAGGAACACACTTGACAGCGACTAGCGGCACATTGTGGCAGGAAGATACAATAAACTGAGTGACTTTTTGTCAAAAGAGTTAATACATTCATCGCCAGGATATCATTTGAGCATTAACTGCTGCAAACAAAATTACTGCGAAAAGCATTTTCACACGGAAAGGGTAAATACTTCAGACTGTAAGTGAATGACAATTACAGATGCGTGCACTAAGAAAAAAAACTTACAGCCCCTTCAAACTACGTTCATACATTACTAGTTTTAAAATAAAATTATTTTGCAGTAAACCAAAAATATCAAGGAATTTACAGCAATCTCCAGGATTCCAAAAAAATCTTGTCTTTATCGTACTAATATCCTACAACTATCCACGGCATTGGCCATTTTCACCTGATGTCGTACAATGTGCTTTTTCTTTTCTTTTCAGGCCATCCATTTTGTAAAAAAAACGAAATTTTTTGCTTGTAAGATCATGCCAAATCAGACGCTGCTGTCCAAAGCGCATTACGTAGGAGATTTCTCCAGGAAGATCCCAAGTGAGATAAATTAAATATGAGGTTCTGGTTTAAAATATTGCAGTACTAATTGGTCGCAGCTCTAGCGGTCATGATAAAAAAAAATGCCAGTTTACGGTTTTTGATGCACAGATGTACACAATACTGTAGGACCCCCCCCCCCCCNAACATTTGACCCCCCCCCCCCCCCATTTGTCTCGCCGCGAACACCCTACAGCACGGATGTTCTTGTTTGCTCTACAAAGCAGTTGCGCGACGCCGAGGCTGCAACGGCTGCTATGTTACCATCGAAGGATATCTTTCTGACTGTCACGTAGTGGTCTTTCCGAGCAGAACTTTCTCGAAGGAGTAGCACTCGACCACAGCTACAGCGACAGACGACCTGCAGATGGGCAGAGAACATTTCTATCAATATATTTTCTTCTCAACGCAAGATTAGATTAGATAGGCGGCAGTAGACGAACCAAAAGGCCCATTCCCAAAGAGACACCGTGACTTACAGCGGCCGGGAGATACTCGATAACGGTAATACAATCATCCTACATCTCCTTACCTCTTTGCTCTCCTCTTTTTTATCTTCTGCTTTCTCTTTTTTCTTTCCTCTTTATTTTTTCTTCCTCCTCTTCAATCTACGCCAAAGCGATGGTCATGAATGCCTGCAAGCATGATCGAGGGCCGCTGATATGCGGAGCTTAAATATATAGATGGAGCGGAAGTGAGACGAATTCAGCTTAAAATGGCCTGGGAAGCTTTGGCCGTTAAGGGCTTGCGATTCGTGGAGAAGGAGTTCTTAGTTGTGGAGGATGTCTCTCCCAATGTATGTCAAGATGATTTTTAAAGGAGCTGACCGACTCCGCACCAACAACGTCGAAAGGGAGTCTATTCCAAATGCTGACTATGAAATATGGAAAGAACTGCTGACTTAAGGCTGTTCTTCGAGCTTTATGCTTGAGTTTTTGACCGTTGTTTCGCAAGTGATCATTGGGGTCTCTTTCAAAGAGTCCCGTTATAGGTACGTCGTTGAAGCCATTCAAGTATTTGAATGTTTCTATTAGTTGCCCCCTGAGTCGTCTTTGCTCGAGAGAAATCAAACCCAGTTCTTTCAGGCGACGTTCATACGACTTGTTTCTCAGCTGAGGTATCGGTTTCGTTGCTCTGCGTTGGACTCTTTCCATGTTATCGATATCTTTACAGAGATGTGGCGACAAGAGTAAGGAACTCTGTTCAAACCTGAGTGTTGGGCAGCCTAGTCGATTATCAGCTGCTGCGATCGATTTTGCGCAGAAATCCGCAAAAAATAAATAAATAAATAATCGCGCAGCAGCAAGGAAGTGAGCGTACCAAGTCATGCAAACACTGGCAGCGCATGCATTTACATGCGAGGAGTACAAGGAGACTGTTGGTATAATCAGATCGCCTTGGAAACTCCTGCAACCCCTATCAAGACTCGCAATGTTACTTGTGACATACTTGGTACTTTGACGTAGAAAAAGTATGAAAAAAAAAACAGATACAGGCTGCACTTATTATGTGTATGGATACTGTGCTTATACCATGTTTCAAAGTGCGTGCACCGCCCAAATTCTATTTAGAACAAAGCAGGAGCTTCACTACCGCCATTTTAATATGTTAGCGGCTCCCGGTCCAGCCCAACAGCAAGTAAACGATGCGAGCTATGTACTTAATGACAGCAGTTGTTTGAAATAGTGCTAAGAATTGCACACCATCACTCAATGGCGAAAATGACTAACCTAATTTAAACGACCGACAAGAATATGAACTCTGAACAGGAATTCATTGACAGAATATCAAACGCGGTTAGGAAAACAGGATGGAACGGTTAAAAGCTGAATGTAAAAAAAAATAGAGTACCCGCACCGTAAAATACGATGGGGAGAAATTTAAGATGATAATTTTTCATTGATCGTACTTTTTTATATAATACACTTATTACGGATGCACGAAAACGCTCAACTCAAATTATCAGAAGAGAAGGGTGCCCTGTGTTAAATTTAGCTGAGCAGCACAATATTTCTTTCCCGTAGATGCGAATAAAATGAGTTTTTATTAGTATCTTAGCATTACTAAATTTATTGAAATTTTCCTCTGTATATCCCGTGTACACAATGATACAACTCAAGTACATCGAAATCTTTGCGGTCAAGCGAAAAACTGACTCGTGAAAGGAAGAAAGTCAGATGGAAAAAATAATCGCATCTACTGTGCCCTGAAAAATGGCTTCTCCGGTGCTTCGTTGATCATATCCTCAATTTGCTCATCGTAAACTGAGAGCAAATAATTTTCAATATTTTCAATGCGATGAGCATATAAAATTCATACTTTATGAGAGCGCTAGGATTTATCATGTATGTTTTCATTCATTGTTTATATTTCAACGTTGGCAGAGCAAGATGTGCAGTCGGTTCACATTATAATAAAAACTAATGAGTAATTATTTGCTTACACTTTCTGTCACGCTCGAAGAAAACAAATGAAAAGTAGGCCAGGTTGAAGATGATGGTAAAAATAGACGGCTGCTTCATATCTGAATGCACTTCTTCCGTTGCAAACGATGCAATCAAGATAGTGAAGATATCCAAGGGTTTTCTTCGCACTCTCTTGCATCCTGATTCTTGGTTTCCTCCGTCAGATAATTACTTCGCATCATTTCTTTATCGAAATTACTTTCATCCATCGACAAAACAGCTTTTCATTGAGCGAAAAATTTCGACGTAAATACATGATAACCTGGCGTATCAATGAAACCGAGTTGAACTTTATATTTAGGATATTTAGGGTGATGCTTGACTGTTTGTTTAAAGTAAGTACTTTTTCTCCCTGTCGGAAAAAAAAACAAGAACGCTTTCGCAGCTCAGCAGGTGTGAAGCAGAGGACGCTCATCTCGTGTGGTCCTTCAAGTTGGCAGCTGCATCAACGAAATGTGGTAATGGGGAAACTTCGCAAATTCTTCACCATCATTTTAAACGGCTGGAAACACGAGTGCTAAGGATGAAGATTTGAAATTTGGCCACCTTCAGCAACCTGGTTTAATTTTGGTCAATCGGTTTCCATCGTCACAACAGAATCGCTAAAATCTCCAGCCTGGCCTATTTTGACGAACTTATTTTGATAAAGCGTGACATTAAAGATATAAGTACCAGCTTGGCAAGGATTTTGAAATTACTTGCTCGATTTTTCTTTTAAATTGGTGCGCAAGATCCGCTCCAAACCACCATTAATTCAAAATTTCAAATTTCTCCAGATCTCAGTTTAAAAAATATGAAGGTAAAACCCCTGCAGATATATGTACACACATTCAAAACGTCGGCACTTCACAATTGTAAGTAGCTGTAAAGTTATGAATTCAAGCGAAGTTTTAGGGCACCTTATTCCTGTACAAAAGAACGCTGTACGCGCCGGTGGAAAAACGGGAGAAAATAGCCAACAACAAATACTCCGTAGTCTTCAATGAAACTTGCTTAAATACATAAACATATAGAGACACGGTGGTGTTAATAGGATAATAGGAGAGCCCAGAAATTACACGGAGTGACACGAAACAAGCAGCCCAAACTTACCTCCTAGCCAGCATAGACGGCATCATTTGCCATCGGTTGGTCTTGGGGTCGTAGCGCTCCATAGAATTGAGCGACGCAGAGCCGTCGTTACCACCTATGGCGTACACGAACCCGTCGTGCGACACGAGCTCATGGGTGGTTCTGGAAACATCAGTTTGGTCATGAGCATATACGACCCACGATATCGTTCATTACCTCCTACAATGCATGGGAGCGAGGAGCAATACTATTACCTATTACAATTAGTTACTCACCGCAGTACAATTTTTCAGAAGATGAAAATTTTAGGGAAAGGTTAATCACCTCCTGGGCGCATGGCAGTGAAGGACATTCCATTCATTACCCGTTGCAATTAGCTATCAACAGTAATATACTTTTTCGGAATAAAAAAAACGGGGAAATGTTTGTTACCTCGTGGAATACATTACAAAGCGAGTTCATAACAATATTTATTGCAATTTATTGTTGGTAACTGTTTCATACTTCGAAATAAAAAAGACTGAAGAGAAATCATCATTACCTCCTGGAATGCATGGCCGTGATGGGTTCCCAAGCATTGCGGCGCACGTTGAAGCGCTCAACGGAGGACAGACTCACGGCGCCGTCGCTGCCGCCGGAGCAGTAGATGCCGACCCCCGCCACCCCCACAGCCCCCAGCGATGATCTGTGGAGTCAGTAAACAAACTCCAGCACGGCAGTAAAGACAACATCCAGACGACTTGTGTATGCAGTGAAAAATTCCGTTTTTGCGACACGCGAATCACAGATTAAGTGAAGACTTCGTCGCTCTAAAAGACTCATGAAATTTCACGTTCTTTGAAGTGAAGTTTCGGTGGCCGAGGCTACAGTTCAACGCAGTTACCCATATCGCTTCAAAATGTGCCTAGATAAATTAAAACTCACTCGCGATTAAGAGAGATATTCAAAACAGTGCAAGTGGCACTTGCTGTTGGGGAATAACTCCAGTGGCAGCCTCAATTTTCAACATTTCTCGACAGCATTGTATAACTGGACAGCTCGAAGCTGCGACGACGTAGTCGGATAAATAAAGAGAAGCGTCCCCGTATTCAGACCCTCGTGTACACTGAGCCTTAGTTCTTCAGAAATTGATTCTTATTGCAACAGGCAATGAAGTAGTAAAGACAACACAGTCTGTCCTAGCTTAAAATAGATGTTAAATAATCACAAATAAACAGACTGAATTTCGGTGCAGCCTTTGGTAGTTACCAATTAGATAGAAACGAAGATCAAAGTGAAGTTTTTCGAAGACAACGCTAATGCTAAACTGTTCGTAGGTGTTAAATGTCAGGCAGCAGGCAACAAACAACGTGTAGCAAAAGTGCGCCCACATCCTGGCCAACTGACCCAAAAAGTTAGAAACAGCTCGAGCATCGGTCAACCACTGCCGGATGTTTACCATCTGATACCACCTTTGGTAATCCCTCATTACTGAAGTACGGAGTATTTGAGAACACTGCATCCAGTATGCATTTAACTATTGGAATAGAAGCCAAGTCTTTGCCGTTTTTTATGTTTTTGAAAGGTTTATTAAGAATAACAAGTAACTAACCAATAATATATTGTCATTGCTGTTTACAACTTTCCCCAACATTCAACAAGATTTTCAATACTTCATTGATAAAAACTACCCGGATTTGACTCTAAAAATTCATCCAACCAGGCCTTCAATTCTGCACCAGTATTAAACACAACTTAGTCCATATTTATTGACGTACAGGCACCATTTTCGTCTCCAGTAACGATTCTGTAAAAAAAATCGTCGCTTGCGTCCATGAGTAGAGCGGTGACGAACATGCAAACAGGCGGAGATTGTGGCTCGTTGATTTTTGTTGCTGTCACTTGACGCAAGCGGTAGCCATGATGCATACTTTTGAGCCCTTCCCATGGAGTGAAGATGTTTCTGTACAGTAGTGTGGGAGATTTTTGCTTTCTTTGCCAGTTCCCTTATCGTTCGAAGAGGATTTTCGTGTAAAAGATAGTTTTAGCGTTCCTGATTGATCTCAAGGTGACAACTAGGACGAGGCGAGTCTTTGAGGTTAAAATTTCTAATTTTGAACTAGGCATACCAACAACGAGCTGTTCTTTCAGTTATGACACCCTCTCCATACACAGCGTAAATATTGTGAGCAGCTTGTGTGGCCTTAGAACCTTGGTTGAAAGTAAAAAGAATGAGATATCGAAAATGCTCATTTTTATCCACTTGACATTCCATTTTGGTGGACTGTAAATAAATAGAAATTAACTAAAAATACTCGAAAACAAGGAAAAAACAGACTACAAATATTTTCAAATATATTTTTTGAAAGAAAAAACAGATTTCACAATTGAAAAATATAATACATTTCAAAATGTTAATAAACCGGCAGAAACTTAGTTTCTAACCCAATATACATATAAATCTTCTAGTTCAATCTAACACTAAGAATGACCGTTGTGTGTTTACATATTTATATGTTCGGTGTCACGCTCTTAAGAATAGATAGGAAAAAATTCTTTCATTTCCAACGTTGAAGTTCACTCAATGAAGATACATATATACAGCTTCTCTAAGCACTCCGTTGCATTGTCGTTCGTACTTTCTTCTGAGCTTTCCTTTATCTAATATATTTTTTCGTGTTCGCTCTTTACGAAATAGACTGGCGAAAAATAGGTCAGGATGCAGATTTCGCAATCAACGATGACGAGGTTGCAGAAGGTTAAAGTGAAATCCTTACCCTTATTATCTGAATGCATTCCTTGCCCCATTGGAAATTTTGGCGATCCTGTTCCCTTCTGATGGGATTCAGTAGGCAGTAAACCATATTGCAGAAGAAGGGTTAATTTAGAATACGGTACTTATCATTATTACTAGTGGACCCGTGTGTTAAAAAATTTCCGCAATAATCGACACGTTTGTTTTCTTCTCTGACTTGCCGTTTCCACATTTTCCCGCTCACGCATTTGCAACTCTCCGTAATCTTTATGCTCTGTCCATATCTCGCATGCTTTCCTCCTTGAGGCTGTACTAGTCTCGTTCTTCATTTACGCTCCCTATCCTCTTTCTTAATTAAACGTGCGTCTTCTAAAATAAAATCATAAGTAAAAAAAACACTGCATTAAACTTGAATGCGCTGTATCCAAAATACGGTCTTCCATACTTAACTCTCTCCTTCACTGAAGGGCTGAAATTTCGGGCTCTGAAGCGAATGCTGCTCTCTCAGAAGAAATAGTTGTCTACTGCCCGAAAAAATAATTGTTTTCTGCTCCCATGATCATCTGCCAAATTCATATATTGTGACCTGAGAAGTGAAGAACCCAAAATGAAGAAAACAATTTGCTGCCAAGAAATCATCAAGGTCTATACGCTCCTGCTGACCGCTGAAGAATGTCTTACCATTTGCGTCGATAACTGTGCAGTCTTAAGAGCATCAGACTTCAACGTTGTCAGAGAAAGACCGGAATCAGCTATACTGTTCGAGTGCCATCATCTGTAATTTGGAATATTTTCTACCTATCAGTTTTCTATGAAGCTTGGCAGAATGACCACAGTCTTCAAGCTGATGAATACACTGATGAAAATAAGACCGCCAGAGCTAATTTTTCCTATTTCGTTAGAGCGTTACACCGAACATATAAATAAACACACGACGGTCATGCTTAGTATTAGATTAGATTAACTTTGAATGCAGTTCTTGCTCTTTCAGTTTCTCTTGCCGTTCCCGTGGAGTCTAGTATTCATTACTTTCTTTGTCAATTGAAGTTATATTGTCTTTTGATTTACGATGTACGCATTTTGTAGGAAATCAGCGAAGCGTAGAGGAACCGATTTCTTCCTGCATAGTAGACGTAGTCATTCTTTATTCCAACATTTTGTGAGCGGAAATTTAGTTCTGCTGAAACTATCTCTCAGTGTATTCTGGATACTCAGCGGAAATGAAATTCGGTGATGTTTCAGCGCTTACGACTACAGCTAATTTTTTGCATGTCATCTAAGGGAGGGAATTAGTGTGCTGAAGTGTACTGCTCAGAAGAAAGCACGCATCTCTTACGATAATTTGAGTTGGCCATCGTAGCGTTTTCCTCTATACTAGCTGGACCCGTGAAAATATTCACGGTTTACTAACTTTATTTTGAGTGTTTGGAAATTTATTGATGTCGGTATGCTTGTTATTAGATTTTAATGTAATTAGTTGCAAATCTAATTTTATCGTGTTTATTAGTGCAAACATGTGGTTACCCTCAAAGTAGGCAGTTTTCCTCCTAGGAGTAGTTAACATCCCAG
>LQNS02278091.1:19157086-19180583 GCA_001587735.2 Parhyale hawaiensis | reverse complement strand
GCATCATTCACTTCTGTCTCGTGCTCATTGCTGAGTACTGAATTTAAGATATCGCTAAAGTGTCCCCTCCACATGTCGGCAATTGCTTGCTCCCCTTTGACACCATCAATGCACCGAGCAATATGCTCATCTTTTGGGTAGATTCGTTTAAATTCTCGCCAAAAGTCAGTCGACTGCCCATTAGCCAATTTAGCAGCAAGACTGTCCAATCCTAATTTTTGCTCATTTCGCCTGCACCACCTCCTAGCATACCTAAAGCGATTGCAGGCAGCATTTTTCTCTTCATAAAGGAGTATTGGCTCTACAGACCACTCACATCTGGTTGTGTCCTTGGACGTGAATCAGGTTGTTCCTGTGGTAGACACCAGGAGAGTGGTGTTCGTAAAGAGCAGGGTTAACTGGGCAGTTATTACTCAGGAAGTAAGGGCGTTACTTTGGCGTCAGATTATTCAGAGTGAGGATCCTGTCACTGAGCTTAACGACTTGACGGTGTCCATTTTGGAGAGGTTTGGCCCTAAGAGGACTATTCTTGTGGAGTCTCGGGATAAACCGTGGTTTGACGACCGGTGTCGGTTCGTTTTCGAAGCTAAACAAACGGCTTATCGGGCATGGCGGCGTTCGCGTGACCGCACGTTGTGGCAGACCTACGTTGATCGTAGGGCCGTGGCTAAGCGTGTGTATGAGGAGGCACAGCATCGTCTGAGGCAGCGTTCCAGGGAATCTCTGGTGAGTTCAGTCAGCAGGCTGTGCGCTGATAATGATCTGGTGAACCTGTCCCACTGGAGAAGGGTAGCCGAGCTATGTATGTTTTATAAGGTGTACAACAGTGAGAGGCATTGGTTGTATTGTTCTCTCCCCGCCCTCAAGGTCTTTAGGAGAGAGACACGTGCTGAGTGCGGGGCGCACTCTTCCACTTAACAGGATGTTAGATGTCGAACTAATCAGTTCGGTCGGTGCTTCGTGCCCTGGTCGGTTAAGGTTTGGAATTTGTTGCCGGCTTTTGGTCGTATTGGCCTGCAGGCGTTTATGTCAGCTGTTTCAGCTGTAAATGACTTTTTGCTGGATTTCCCTTAACAGCGTTTCGAGTTTACCGGTGTTGCAAGATGTTTCATTTGGGTTGTATTTCCTCTCCGTGGGAGCTCAAGCGTCAAGTTTTAATAATAATATTTACATTTCGCACCTTTTTCAGGTAGGAATAGTATTACTGGTTTGAAAATCACACACACGCCGAGGTTATAATAGAGGTTCCTTTTATGCGACGTTTGTGGTCTGAGATGTTTCCATTTTTAAAATGTGTTGATGCAAAGGTCCTTCACCGATTGTGACGCCCTACGATCGCCATCGCCGACGGTTATTTCATCGTAGGTCATCGCAGATAAAAATTGGCGATTTTTGGTTCTGATGCTGATCGAGCGATGGTATTGCCAGCGCCATCGTAAGAACGATGGCGCTGGCCATCGTACCATCGATTTTGGCATTGTAACATAATCGGAGATGCCGACCTCTGCAAATAACTATAGCAATGATAGCTACCGTACGAGAACGGAGCAGTGGATAACAATATTCAGCAAATAACCATAGTAATGATAGCTGCCGTACGAGAACGGAGCACTAGATAACAATATTCAGTAAATAACCATAGTAATGATAGCTACCGTACGAGAACGGAGCAGTGGATAACAATATTCAGTAAATAACCATAGTAATGACAGCTGCCGTACGAGAACGGAGCAGTGGATAACAATATTCAGCAAACAACCATATTAATGATAACTGTAATGTGTCGAGGCTCAGGAAGGCATAGATTAAAATGGTGCGACAGGTATAACAACGTATATTAAAGTAACGTTGAAACGACTGACAATAGCAGCGACAATGTTCTTAATCTTCCAACGTTTTTATAACAGTTTCTAATAAGCGAATCCCACACAGTTCATACATAACAATAACAGAATATGAATATGAGATAAATATTCGTTAAGCATTCGCAATTGCGTTATAATGTATCATAATAGTAATTACAGTCGGTCCCAAAACGCAGGGCCCGTTACCTGGAGGCACAAGCGACATTTACAGCACATTTCAACCTGCCGTCACAAGATCCTGTCAAGCACAGGGCATCTGGCAGATGCAAACACCCAGATACATAACAGCACATACATTGTTTCCAACACAGCCACGCTTACCCTACAGTATAAGCACTGACAGATAAATGCGGACACACAGATACCCAGCAGTGTACACATGTTTCCAATACAACCATGCTTACACTTACGCTACAATAGGCTATACATGGACTGTAAGAAAAAACAGACAAATTAAGTCATGTTCAATTTTCTGGTCATTAAGCGTCAAATATAAGCGAAGTGTTAAGGGTACCAAAGTATGAGACATGGTCGGTAAATGATATATCATACATGCATTTGCAAACCTGTATACACATTTTTCTTTCACCAAATTTGTCATGCACTCGTGTACCGAGCATTTTATTTATATAAGCAGGTGTAGTCTGTTTTGTTCTGCTTCAGTAATTTTTTTTATTTATGAGCCGCAAATGCGCACGTCATGTAGCCATGCAACCCTGCTCCGTAATTACTCTTTCTTAAGCTCGCTGCATACGACAGACTTTTGTCCTGAGTTTTTACATCAGTGTTCGCGCTCTTGGGTTAGTGCAAACAACAAAAATTGAGCGCCATTCGCTCAAAATTTCAGAGCGAGAGGACGTGACGGCCAACATTTTACTGAAACTTTCGGCAGACGCCCAGTTGTCTTCCCATAGAGAGTTACACACAACGACATATTCAAACGCGGTGAAGTGAAAATGCAGGACAAACGACTATCGTCTGCAATCAATTTGTAGGTCCAGTGCCTAGACATAGGAACAAAAGGGTTCATATAGCAACAGATAATTGCGTTGTTCGACTAAATAATTTCCTACAACGCACTAAATGCTCTCGGGTAATACCTAAGCAGTTGTTTGTTTAGTGCGCAACAAAGAGTCGAACTGATAGCGACTAATGGGATTTCCGCCCCAGAGTCAGGGCGCAACCGCACCCTGCGTGCTGACCTATATATAAGACCTATATAAGCAGGCCCCTGGCGGTCAGTTTCAGCACTAGCAAAGCGTGAGGTCGGTCAGTGTCGTCTCGACACGTCTCTCTGAAGGTAAATAATACATTCTTGTGTTAGATTAGTACAAGGTAGGGATGAAGTTTTATAACTCCCAGCCTAAAGAGTCCAACAATCGACTGCGCAAATTCAATCACTTCCGTCTTCTATAAGCAAATTTTGCTATCTTATTTAGATTGCCTTAACTTTCAACGTACGAAACAGAAAGGATTGGAGAGTGGACAGGTAATAGATACAAGTCGGGAATTTAAAGAGCTGATGCAGCCACCCGCTTTAGAGATGCTAAAAAAACACTAAACTAATTATTACGCCATGGCGAGGCACAATTGTTTAGTCAATTAATCAATGCTAAAAGTACCAATGTTAATACCAGTATGCTGTTGGTTGGGAGTAATAAATATTAATATATACAGAGTCGATGCAAGACCGGTGCAATATATTCATAGTATCGTGGGGGCTGAGTAAGTGTGACCAAGCAAATAGAAAGCGGCTACAGAGACGGTGACCGGACATATACGCACACGGACAAATGCGCACATTGGCAAAACCACACACTGACGAATGCGCACATTGGCAAAACCGCACACTGACAAATGCGCACATTGGCAATACCACACACTGACAAATGCGCAGCTACTATTTCATATCTCTATTGCTTCCTAGAGGCGTTGTCCTGCCAATTGAAACACTACGAAGACAAAGAATAACTAGAATTTTCTCTGGAGATTCCTTCTAGACCTATAATCCTTCGTGAGAGGTCGTTCAATTCAGCTGCCGGGAGTTGGCTCGTCCAAAAATGAGCCTAGATTCGAAATATATGCACAGGGTTTTTGATACTGTCAATTAGTGTATTCGACTGAAGTCTTTATTTTGTCAAATGGTTACCCTTACAAATTATTTGAATCTCTGGTTAGGAGATTTTTAAACAATGTGTATGCTAACAATGATCAATTGTATCGGGAGCGTATAAAGTTCTATATTTTACCCTTTTTGGAAAATTGTTTGGGAAACTTGACTACTGGGAAACTACTACGTAACTACTTGACAAACACTTCGCAGAAATAGTTTTTAGAATTGTTTTTCTCAAGGTTGTTCTTTCAAAGCCTCTAATCTCTATAGTATACCGTAGTAGAGTTGTTGAGCGCGCTGGAAAGAGCATTCGAACTAATTCCCTCTTAGATTATCTTCCACATTCTGGTGTTCGCATACACGCTGAATCTTGCAATGTCCCTGTAAAGCTGAATGATGTTACAGTGTTGGGGACTGCATCTAACCTTGTTGTACTGCGCATTTTAAAATCATTACAGATTTTTACATAGAAATCTCAGTTGACAGACAGGCAGCTTTCCCGTTGAATATCGTCGAATGACTGTATACAGTATGTTCGATTTGTCGACTAGGTTCCCTTATATCGTAACAGGTTTTGTTTTTCAGTCATTATACTTTCGTATCGTGATTGCATGGTATATATACAGCATATATATGTATATAGGTTTTATTTGTTAATTAGATGTTTATAAGTTAAACCCCCACCCTGGCAAGCTTAGGTTTGAGAATTAAGTTTTATCAATAAATGAGTAGTTTTGAGCCTGCGATCTTCATTTTATTATTAATGTTATGTTAATTTAGACTTTTCTTGTTAAGTAGTATATGAAATAGGTAATGAGCTGGGTAAGTGCATGTCTGAATTGGGCTATGGGCTGTAACCGAAACGTACTGGTACAGTCAACTCAAGAAACCTCCGCGCACACTAAATTTCGACCGGTCTCTTCATGCCATCATTCCCTGTTTTTTCAGATCCTGATAAGAGCCAAAGTCAGTGGTCGGCACGTTCGCTATTTTTTTCTAATTTGGCACTCTGCACATGAGGACGCATCATTCGCATGTTACATTTTGACACACGTGTTACCATGTAACACGGATGGTTGTTATATCGCCAGCAGCAGTGGCTCCAGAAATGGATTGTTGTCTATATAAATTTTGATTCCTAGTGTATTAGGTAGCTCTTGTTTTCCATTTTCTGTGCCCTGGGATGAGGATCTAGTATTTACTTAATTGCCCTGTTCTTCAGGTCGTTTAATTTCTTTCCTACTGGTAGAAATAGAAACATATCCTTACTTGTGCTGGGAAGTGCTTCCAAGCGATTTCTCTAAATGGATTCAGCCTGAATTGCTCGTGATAGATTAGTTATAGATAATGAAAATTATAAAAGTTAACTGAAAAAGTTAGCTGAATAAGAGGAAATTTTTCAGACGCAGTCGAACGACAAACTTATTTGTCGTGTGCGATTCTGTCATAGAATCGCAGACATATAGAGTAGTACAAATTATGTAGCAGTCACAGTTGATGGATCACTCCACAAAGCTATGAAAATACTCATAATTATTTGGAATGTGACTGAGTTATTGTATGAGAAATGTGAAGGTAATGCTAATTGAAAGCAACGTTTGTTCATTGTAATAAAAACTATATTAACATAATCAAAATGTCTGTATCTGCATGCACTGAATGGAATTGGAATTAAGTTTACGTAAGAAATATAACAAGATACCAAACAAAAAAATATCTGTTTTGTACGCAAACAAAATTACAAAATGTTTTTAATAACAACTTTTACCTAAAGAGGCTAACTTTTTAAATGCTCTGATTATATGTGTAGGAAATTAACTTAAAGGCTAAATACAGCATAATTTGAAAATTATTAAAAACATTTTATCACTTTCGTTGCTATAGGTATCACAATTTGAATCTAAAAATATATTTTTTATTTTGGTACTCAATTACTAAAAAAAATAAGTTCACATACGGTGACGTACAAACTTCATGTTACAAAAAAACTGATAATTACAGTGTATAATAAAAATACAAGGTGTGTAAATGCAGCAATAAGAATGGTAACGCTGCATTTACTCTGCCACCACTGGTGGCTTGGTGTCGGGATGGGGTGCGAACCAACATTGGTACACCGTCAGCGCTGGAGTCGGTATAGAGGAAGCAGGTGCTCCCTGGCAATTGGCTTCGTGAATTTTTTTTACTATGATTACCACAGCAAAGGAGATTATGTTTATATCAATTTGTCCGTCACCAAGACAACTCAAAAAGTTATAGACGGATCTATACGAATTTTACAGGGATTGTTAGGTATGTTATAAGGTTAACAGATGATTAACTTTTGGTGAAGATTCTTACAGTCGTTCGTTTGTCTGCATCTTATTCTTAGTTACATAACTCAAAACTCATGGGCCGACCTTTATGAAATTTGCAGAAGTTGTTAAGTAGCTATATTGCGCAGAGCAAATGACCAAAATTTTATGATAATCTGTTGGTCTGTTTGTTTGCGTCGTATTTGTTCTTATTTTTGTTTCTATTTTTTATTTTTATCTGGAACATACCCCAAAAAGTTATGAACGGAGTTTTACAATTAAAGTTCGTAGAAGTTGTTCAAAATATTAACAGATACAAATGACCAAATTTTTGGTGATGATCGGTGTGTCCGTTTGTGAGTATATATGTGACTACAGTTTGCCAGAGCATAACTCAAAGATTTATGGACGGATCTTCATGCAAATTATAGGAACTGTTGCTAATATCAGGAGGCACACATGACCAAGTTTTGGTTATACCGTCACTAAACCAAGCCAGGAAATCCTAGTTTCAGGACAAATTTGAAATTTTCGAAAACACTGCCTTGCTTGGCAAATGTATACGCACTCAGACTGCTTCAGTTTTAAATGAAAACGAGTGACAACATTTTTGCCATAGGTACGCTATGACGCTTGTTTCAGAAAAGGGACGCAGCCGACTGAAATCGTTAATAGACTTCAACGAGCTTAAGGAGAAGGCGTTTTGTACAGGGCCCATGTTTTTGGGTGGTTCACGACTCTATTGATGACGATCCTCGCAACAGAAGACTTTCTATTGTATGAATTGAAGAAAATATGGAAAAAGGCGGTTTATTGCACGCTCTGATCGGTGACTGACTGCCAGAATGACCAGGGAAGAGCTGAATATGGCAGACGCAACTGTTTATTAGAGTTTGGTTAGCGTGGTTAGTAAATTGAGGAATAAGGCAAGTCTGAGCGAAAATGGCTCTGAGAAAAGCATTTCGTAGAATGAACACGTAGACAAGACGGCAGAAACAAGTCTTCACGCTTGGCACTGGTTTAAAATGACTGCCATTGCTTGTCAGTGTCCATTGCTTCCATTTGCATACATACAGATATATATATTAGTGATGGGCGCGAATATTCGCATTTGCATAACATCCGAACCTTTTTTGACATCCGCATCTGCATCCGCGGATGCTAAGATAGTAATATCCGCAATCGCATTTACATCCGCGAATGTCAGAACTGCAGGCTAACACGCAAACGGACCAACCGATCATCATCTAAGTCAGATCATTCCGGTCTCTTAACATTTCTAACAATTCAGGCAAGTTTTACGAGGAGCCACTGATGACTTTTTCAGCTTCACGCCTGACCAAAATTTTGATAAACGTTAGTCAGGCACACAAATGGACAAACTGATCACCAAAATTTTGTCATTCGTGCTCTTTTATTATTTCTAACAATTTCTGCAAACTTCATGAACATCCGTTATTAATTTTTTTACTTACTTTACTCACAAAAAAATAGAGGTAGTCAAACGGGCAGACAGATCAACACAAAATTTTGGTCATTTGCTAATGATAATACTTCCAACAACTACCGCAAATCTCAAATATAGGCGGGTAAAATTTTGAGCTATGCCACCAAAAAAAGAGACAGACTAACAAACAAACGGTTGAACGGATCTTCACCAAAGTTCACCATTTGTTCCTCCTAACATACCTAACAATTCCTATAAATTTTTTAAAGATCAGTTTATGACTTTCAGACAGACAAAGATACACAGACACTTAAACAAATAAATAGACAAACTCAACAAAAACATAACCTCGTTGGCAGAGGTAATTTAATAATTATTGAATCGTGTTAAACTATTCCATATTAGGAGGAGCATAAAAGTTAAAGTTGGCCAAGAAAGTTTCTCTTACAAAATGCCGATTAAGAATATGAAGGGCTGAATAATTTGAACTGTTGGAGACAGTGCTTAGAAAAGGCGTGCAAATACACAGGAAAACAACGCAAGAAATACCGTCGTACCTCTTTGTCTTTATTACTACACAAGTGCGAACTCTTTGCTGGCAGAACAAATGCGATATTCACCGGTGACATCAGAATGCTAAGAGAGGTTAGAAGAGGTGTAAGGTAGACGGACTGCGTAACGGTAGACAGGGTTGAGCGGCGGACATAGCTGTAGTATAGACGGGATGAGTTAAGTTAGAAGCGCTGCCTCAGGCCAAATTAATGTAAGTAAAAACAATTAACCGTGGAATTTCTACGAGTCCCGCTAATACTATTATTATTGGCCATCAGTTTTCATGTTATTTCTGGATTCTGATAATATTCGTAAGTTATATACTTCTGCGTGAACTGTGTATGACACCTACCTGCTGGACGATCTCTTTGATGCTAATCTCACCTCTTTTTTTTCAGTGGACGTATGATAATGGGTGACTGGAGGTGCCTTTTGGGTCACAGAGGTCGAAACAAAACGAAATTCACTGAGAATGGATCAAAAAGCTCACCTTGAAGAGATGGAGAAGTGCAGGCTAAGCTACAGAACAGTATTTACTTATTTACTATTGATGTTGGGGGAGATGGGGAAGCTTATCCAGCCACACAAGTTGCTACAGCAGTTATACATTAAACGGGAAATTGGAAAAAATAAAAAAACGCAGCAAAGAAAAGCTACAGTTGAGGGTGCAGGATAATTACAAGGTCTCGTACTTATGAATGTTTGAGTACACACGTGATTGTAAGAGTATGTTCTGGGGCAAGGAAAGTTTACCCATTGACAACAGACACTCAACAAGATGGGAGTGCGATCGTAAGTGTATGGCCAAAGGCCGTTCTAACACAGAACGTAAGCCACTCACAAGTATGAAAGACAAGCTCCTAGATAGGTACCGCTGAATGACGTAATGATGTCGCTATAGAAGAGTGAGTTGCATCTCGCTTTTGTTTCTCATCTTCCTTCTGCTGCATACAAGCACTATGTGCGCTGCTACAATAGCTTCATGAGTGGGCCGAATAACGCTAATTACCAGCTGCGAGCGAAGCGCAAGAGTGGTGATACTGTTGCCATTTACGGTTGTATGTTTCTTTAGATTAGATTAGATAGGCGGCAGTAGACGAACCAAGAGGCCCATTCCCAAAGAGACACCGGAACTTACGCCCCGGCCCTCTATGAGCTATTGCCATTATGTTAGGACATAGAAGACTGGAGAAAAGAGAAAAAAAAGGGGGGAGAGTCCCTGCCAAAGAGACGATCATGAACGCACGCAAGCACGATCAAGAGCCGCTGACATACGGAGCTTAGAGACGTCAAACCGTGTAGTAGGAGCGTGAGAGAGAAGAAGACGGATTAAGGTGGCCTCGGAAGCTTTGGCCGTTAAGAGTTTGCGACTCCTGGAGGAGGAGCTCTTAGCTGTCTGTGTGTCCACCCAAAAAGAGGCAGGAGTTGATCCATCATCACAATCTTTTTCAGGCAGTCGGACGGGTAGACTGAGATGTGAAAAATGCCTAAAATCTAAAGTTAGCTGGCCATCAAAAATGACGGCGTTGAATTTGTAACGCCGGCTCTTCCCCCCCCCCCCATCCCCTATTGCGGGTGATTGTCTTACGCCACGAGGCGATCTAGTTCAACTGATATCGTAGTAGAAAATGCACTAAAAGAAGTAACTGAGCACATGAACCGAACGCATGCAGAATAGCATCGTATTGAATCCTCTGTAGTGGCATCTAAGGGGCAGACTCGCTCGACGTGACATGTTTTGTAAGTTGACTGACTGCTTGCTAGATAAGGTTTCCGAAAGTTGGTTGGTAAAATTCTCAACGATACCGATAAGCGCAGCATTACTTCCCTGGTGAGGCAGATCAACTACAAGGCGAGGTCTATCAAGTACAACAGTGCCACATACGACCCATCATAATTTATACCAGCCAATGCAATCAAGGCTACAATTAAAAAAAAAATAAGCGCAACTTTGTTGAAGTTTGTTTCGGATTTGGTTTCCGGTGGTACAGTGACCAAGATATCAGTGAGTCTAAACCAATCAATTCCGAGTCAAATTACAAATACCAGAAATCAGATATGAGCAAAACTGACTCTTAATCCATTGCACTGACCAGGCAGTTGCGAACTTCTCGCCCAACCTCCTTCATAATTACGGCTTTACGAACTCGAAGGATGAGGCCTCGAGATTCCAAAATCAGTCGATCATCTACTAAGTAACCATTCACAGGTTTTCCACTAGGTAGTTCATGGGGTTGAGCAGAACCGTTTTCGCATAGTTCGGCTAGCTAGATCTCCAGATATGCACACGCAATAGTCGACGTGCCACCGAAGTCCTCACACATGAATTCCACAACCTCATCGCGCACGCACTGTGGAGTATGGCAGAGTTAAGCTAGGCTGGTACTTGCATTCATCATAAGGTAGATGAAAAACAGAAGTAGGGTTCAGGTTCGTGCTTCCCGTGAAATCATCTCTACGCTGCTCAGCAATAGCGAGGAGCATATCTTTCATAGTGGAGAGTGGGTTACGCTCTGTGGTAAAACGTTCATTGGTCATAAACTTACGAATGCAGTCCCACCTTATCGCATGTCTACCATCCGTAAGTAAATATTCTTCTCCACTCAGAGCATACAATCACGTTAGTATCCCAACACACCACCGTCAGCTACTTTAGCATTAGATCTCAACTGTCCTGCGCCCTCATCTTCATCCTTTCTTTTCTGCGCCTTTTCTCAACTTTTTAAATTTTCTCTTGTTATGCATAACTGCAGTAGGTAGTAACATTTTGTGGATGGATATGCATGCCGCATCTCCATCAACATCTGTACTGTTCTGTAGCTCAGCCTGTAGGTCTCCAGTTATTGGGGATTTGACACCCAAAGTGAGCTTCTTGATCCAATCTCACTGAATTTCATTTTTCTCTAGCTCCGTGACCCACGTTCAGACACACATCGCGTCATTGATCATGCGTTCCCTGAGAAAATGGGGAGGTGAGGCTTGAACCAACGGGTCCGCTAGCAGTCCCTTTCTGTGGGTGTGAGAGTCTAACACTTTAATATCCTGCCACTGTTGTAATCGCATTTGAGTTGCGGATGTGCATCAAAATGCCTGGCGTGCTGTTCATTTTTTCAAGTAGCCAATAAATCTAGACACTTTTGTTACTAAGCGGTTCGCCTCATTCCTTGAAAGCCGCAAATCATATGGCAATCTTCCCATGATCCCTCAATTAACTTGCCATGGCAAAGAGCCAGAAATATTGAACATAAAGACAATTAACTAGTTCAGTTTGTGGCACACTCAAATTATTATTATTGGTATTTTATTTAGTATTATTATTAAAAAGTTTAAGCCTCCGTTTCCGCAACGAGGGCGATCTTACCGGAAAAAGGAAGTGACATCCATGGTGGCAGCATTTTATGAAGGCAGTTCGGTCGTGGCCAAATTCCTCTATAGCAATGCTAATTTTGTGGGTACTTCTCAGATTTTTCTATGTACAGGTAGTGGACGGGGCTAAGATATGGGCCGAACAAAATTTCAGCGATACCCATGGAATTGGCAACGCTATAGAGGAATTTGACCACGACCGGACTGCTTTGATAAAATGGTCAGACTATAGTATGTCGATAGAAACATGTAACCCCTGCACAACGGTGTTCATAGACAGAATTATCGCGCATGGGAACAAGCTGAGAAAGAAGAGGAAGAACAGATAAAAATATGATCGGTCGGAGTATATAATCGGATGGTAGCCAAGTGGGCACGGAAGACAGACGTCCCGAAAGCCAAGCTATGGATGGCTAAGGTAACCTAAGGCCCTGTTGCGGGAGCTGCTCCCATAACATAGGATAGGCAAACCAAAACTAACCCAGCCCTATGATCCACAGCCCAGCCTGTGTCCAATGAAGAGAAGCACCCTCAAAAAAGTAAACTGGACGTGAAATTAAGAACAAAGTAAATGCTTTGGAAATGTATTCGTGATCAGTACCTCTGTAAAACATAATAACCATACATCGAAACAGCAGCTAATATGATCCATGCGTAGAAATCCCTGGTTATAGTCAGGAAGTTTAAGCCTCCGTTTCCGAGCAGAACGATATCACAGAGGAAAGAGCAGGGGACATATATTATGTCAATAGATACGGGGAACCCATGCACGAAGGTGTTCCCACACAGGATCAACGCGCATGGGAACAGTAAGTTGGGAAAGAAGAGGAAGAACAGAATAAAGCAGGAGCAGGTAGGAGTACGAAATCGGGAGAGAAGCAAAGTGGGCACGAAAGACAGAGGTCCCGAAGGCCTAGCTAATGGCTGACTGAGGGAACCTAAACGGGCCCCCTGGGGTTGCCGGGCCCCATAACATAGGATAGGCTAACCTAACCCTATGGCCCATCCTATGCCCCCTGAGGGGGTAGAAATCCCTATGAGCTTTATATTGCGATTAACTGTAAAAAGTGACCGAGTAATGCTTTCGTCATTTGCAATAAATTTCTCTCTAAAAATGTAAAGCACTTCAAGTAATTTTTGGTCTGAACTGTTGCGCACTGTAAGAGTTTAAATTTTCTGTATGAATGAGGGAGCCACAAACCTCAGCGTGCTGTGATATGAGGACGTTTATTGAAGGGATAAGCCAAATTTGTGCTAGTAACTACTCTAGCAGGAGGAGCCGATTGATATTGAAGCTGAAAATGCTAAATTTAAAAAGTTAAAAATATTTTCAAGCACGTGAAAGCAGGGCTACTTTTAAGAAAACTCAAGGAGAATAACTGGAAGAAAAAGGTTGTCCAAACCGGTAAGCCATAGCAAGGTTTCAAAATTTTTACCATTCTTTGGAACAAAAGTGTAAGCAGAAATGTCATTTTCTCATTTGCCTCATATTTTATAGTAAATTTGTATTGACACATTTTCTTCGCAGGTTTTGACATGTTTCGAAAATCAACAACATCAAAACCTTGCATGCACGTGCTTACAAAATATCGTAAAGCTTTCAAACTTTCAATGCCGAATAGCAATTCCCTATGAGTTTCTGCTGTCAGAAAGGTTATTGACTACCCCACAAATTTGCTTGATTCCTACATCAAAACAATTCTTGCAAATGCTATCATCCCAAAACTGTCTTCTGCACAGAAAAAAAGGTGTTCCTTGGCCAAACAACTTTTTGGAGGTCAATTTAAAAAAAATTTCTTCGTAAATTATTTCGGCCGTTATCTGAATATTTCCCTAAATTAGAGTTCAAATTCTTTTTAACAAACAATGTTTGTTCAATGCTCCGGTACACACTATCCCATGGCAGGCGCAATCGTAAATATCTTATTATTTATTACTCTTGAAATAAGTGTGCGTGATATATTCATAATTAATGGCTAAAGATGCAAGAATGTACTGTAAAGAAGGTCAGGGTTTCAACAGGTAGAAACTAGCAAAGTGTCTATAGCTTTCTCAGTTTTGAAAAGGAGCCTAAAGTGTCCGTTGGTTTGCTGGAAGAGCTTGTACTTCACATTGTTCACAGAAGCAATATTGCGTTCTATTTCATTACGGAGATTAATGCATTGTTTCTGTAGTATCACAAGGAAGTGTCTGTTGATAGGCGTGTTACTGGAAAGTTTTCCTCGTCTCCGTCAAGTCCCAGGTACAGAAGTTCTATATTAGCATGTGTATCCAATTTGCTTGAACTACACGTGCAATTAACTGTCAGAGAATATGTTTCCCATGCTAACTAGAGAGCACTCTGAGAGCGCATAACTCCGCCAAGCAAGTTGCAGTAACGAAAAATGAAAATTGTTTCTGATACCATGGTTTTCATTGTATCAACATCAAAATCTAATCATTCATGCCTCTCAATAGTATTAACAGTTTCTATAGTTTTCGTGGAGATATGTTCATGACTTTTTGAGTTATGCTGCTAACAAGCATCATGACAAACATAAGTTAAACACACAAACGGACCAATCGATCATCACCAAAATTTAATCATTTATATCTTTTAGCATATAAACAAGTCCTGTAAATTTCATGAAGATCCATTCATAACTTTTTGAGTTTTTGTGTTAACAAGCATATAATCAAGCATCGACAAAAACACGAATGAACTAACACATCATCACAAAAATTTGGTCAATTACTCTTCGTAATACGCAGAACTACTCATGTCAATTTCATGAAAATCAGTCCATAACTTTTTGAGTTATGGCACTAAGAAAGAATAGGCAGACAAACAAACAGAAAAACGAATTTTCCCCAAAAGTTAATCATCTGTTAATGTTAACATGCTTAACCATCTATGTAAGTTTTGTAAAGATTCGTTCACAACTTTTTGAGTATTCTTGGTAACAGACAAACACTACAAAAACATAACCTCCTCGGCGAAGGTAATGATGTGCTATTAATGTAGCATTACATGGGCACCTCTCAGATATGCGCGTATCTATGTATACTAAAGTATTAAAGAAATTTTTATAATCAGCATATGCTGTAAAAGTCTTCTTATAGAAATGTAAACGTTCTGGTATCGTAAACAAAAAACGTAGAAGCAAGATTTTTCGAAAATATTCACTCTCAAAACTCAGATACTCATACAGCATGTGAAACAATCAGCACAAATCAGACATATTTACTTGCTCCTAACAGATATCTGAATATCGTAATAATGTATATACAGCTTAGGTGTCAACAAATAATTCACAAACAATACAAATAAGACAATTGAGCACTGTGCTATAAATTGGTGTGCTGGATACACATGACCCTCTTTTGACCACTGACTAGCTAGGCAGATGCTGTGATAGCCCGATTGGCTAGGGCGCCACCTCCAAATGTCACGTCCCAAAGGCGTGGGTTCGAATCGATCCCAGGCACCTTGCTTTTCTAAAGAACCGCTGAAGAAAAAACAGAATCAAATTCAGAATCTGTGAATTATACCGGGAAGTTGTTTCTGTTTCTGTAACAGAAAAGAATCCGCCGTTCGACGGAACCTCTAGATATTTACTGGTAGGATTAAACAGAAGTTGAAAAGTGTCTGGCGAATGAACTGCCGGACACTTTCTGTCATTTCAGGTAAAATTTTTTTTACACTGTGTAGTGATGTACAGATGCCAAAATGTGGCTGATGCCCGAAATCTACCCATAAAAAAACGCTAATGTCGATACCGATCCAGTCGATTCCCCAGAATGGAACCTCCGATGAAAGCGACCAGGCGCATAATGCGACGTATTCTTCTGGTCATCAAAAGCTAAGTCAATAACTTTAGGGAAGTTTGTGCTAATGTGTTGTCTAATGGGTACACTTCTTCGGCTAATGTTAAGTATTTTACGTGTTTGCAATTACGGAGATAAATAAGCAAATTTAAATATGTTTTTACAAACACTTAATTGGCCGACACTCCTTATTTCGAAGCCTGAATGATGTGGTGAAATGGAGGCGCTGCGAGCGCCACCTGGAGACAGTTATAGTAACAGTCTCGGAAATTACTAAATTCAAGTAAAACGGCCAACTTTAATTTATCAACTGCTCCTAAATAAAGTTTCATACCTTAATAATTATGTACAAATTAATGATATGAATTGGCCTGAATAAGCAAAACACTGGCCACATACACGAAGCTACTTCATGTATATATTACATAGAGTTTGATTTCCTTCAAGCAGAATAGGTTGCACTACGAGGCTGGTCGCGTAACCATTGGTTTACTTGATTGATTGATTCTATCCATATCGATATTGTAAAAGAAAGACTAAGCTCAGAAAATTATTCAAATTCAAAATATTAAGTCTTGAAGTTAATGTGCGGATAAGCTTCAGAGAGGAAAGTTTTGAGAGAGTTAACCGTGTTGACAGAGTCCTTGTTGTAGTAGGGAAGCGAATGGAAATTAAGACTTTTTTCATTCGCTTCCCTACTACAACGAGGACTCTGTCAACACGGTTAACACTCTCAAAACTTTCCTCTTTGAAGCTTATCCGCACATTAACTTCAAATTTTCATACAAAAACTCCTTCACCATTGGGTCTTATTTTAAATTCAAAGACAAGCCTCCTACACCTCTCCTGTCTAGTGTTATCTACAAATACCAATGCAGAAGCTGCAATGCTTCGTACATAGGTAGCACTGGAAAACATTTCAAAGCTCGAATCGATCAACATTTAGGCGTGTCCAGTAGAACAGGTCCACTCCTCGCAAAACCTGCTCATTCTGCTCCCCGTCTCCATGCTGAACAAAATAATCATCATATCAGCACGACAGATTTCTTAATCATAGCCTTTTCTACCCCACTCGAACTCACCACACTGGAATTGCTCTACATCCATAGAGCAAAACCTAGTCTCAACATAATGACCTCGGCTGTACCTCTACACACGGTTCATGCCTGACCCATCGTCTTCCGACTGTACAGAGGTCGACATCGGGACCCTCCAAGCTCGCTCCATTCAGTTGCATTTTAGACCTTCCCCGTTCAACATCTCAGCTCCCTACATTTTGGAAATAAAGAAAATTGTTTTAATTTGATAGATTATATTAGCAATTTTATACTTCTAAAGATGGGAGGCATTCCCAAAACGTTCAGTTTTATATGAATAATCGACGTAATATTTTAAATATCGACCTTGTTTTGTACATCCCTAGCATAAATAACTTTCTTGGTTAAGCATAACCCTAACATCTTGCATCTTTGGGCATTATCAATGTATCATTCACAATTACTTCAAAAGTAACTACTACTTGGATTTCATCGACGGTTAAATAAAAAATTTCATGATTTATGAATATTTGCTTCTCCACTATGCGTTTACCTGTTATAGTCTATAAAACAACAGCCACAGCTTCACACGAATCACGGGCTTATGATCTTTTCCATGCGTATATTTTGCAGGATAACTCAAACTTCGCCGTCGGTTGAACTTGCGTCTCACAGCAACCGATCTCGGAGTAGCTCAGAACACGAGCCACTGGAACTGTTGGTCCTGACAGAAGCTAACGGACGCTACGCGGGTCACTAGTTCCAGTCGGTGCAGTTGTGTGGACAGCAAACAAAACCATTTTTAATATGGACCAAAATCCTAATGGTTACCGTCAACAGGTGAGACCTCAAAGTTCTCCTCGACAAGCGCAGCCGCAAAATTTTCAAGCGGCAAGGAATTCTCTGTCCTACCTCAGGGGCAACGGTAGGGCAATGGGCCTACCTAAAGCAGGTGAATCTGAAATTATTATACAATGGTTAGATGCATCATATGCTTATCACACAACTGAACACCTTTCTGACAATAAAGAGAACATTTCTCAACTAATCCCACTAGTGGATCATAATGAGGCCGAAATGGTCAAGTACAATTCAGCCCTCACTGAGGAGAACAGACAGTTGCGTGAGCAGAATAAGGAGCTTCAAAGTGCTCTATCTTACCTGCAAAGCGCTGTTGCCCATACCCCTTAATTTGTTTCTTTTGGACACACAGCTATTCACTATTCAGCGCAGATTAACTTTCTCTTGCGTTCTTCAGGATAGTGTGCTAGCAACTGTGAGGCACTATCTTATGCCTCTACAGCATTTTCTTCTTCACGTTGCGAGTTTTGTTCCAGTTCATTAAGTGCTTTGCTTATATCACCTCCATACTACCGTGCTACGCATTAATCTTCTTAGCTAATAACTCTAATGTTGAGTCTTAAGAGCGATTTACAGATCTGCTTCTGCCAACAGAGAAGCCTGCTTGTTTTGGGAATCTTCCGTTGGCGCACTATAAACTCCCAGGTAAAAACTTGAGCAGTTGATTCTGTACAGCGCATCGCTTAAACAGTCCATTCACTGACGTTCGATGAGGGGGAGGGAGGGAGGATCACGCCCAGCTCTCAAGACGTAAACGCGTCAAGCATGTTCCACAATACAATCGTGATAGTAAATAGTTTGGCAAATTCTGGATGGTGTCACTGTCAATGTGAATGAATAGACTGCTGCCCAATACAGTCTAAAGTCATTGAACGCATTTGTAAAACACGTGTTCCGAGAAAAGCAAATTATTCTTCCAGCTATTTTCTTACACTGACCAACATTCAGGTATTAGATCTAATCTCACAGAAGCTACGTAAAGTTGGAAGCAGATATGTCAATGCCATTCGACATTGCCAGGTATATTGGGCGTGGCCAGTCAACTACAGTTTACCTCTTCATACACAACCTCTACAATCCTTAGTAAAAAAGTGAAATTCTCTAGCAGCTTATGAGAAGCTAACGCAAATGATAACTCTTATAAACGTTGTCAATATTTCTAAACACTTAGCGGGTGGAAAAAATGTTTTGCAACGGAAATGTTTCAATTTGCCACAGTAAAGAACATGAGACTTTAAAAATCTTTTGAGTCATGTAATTCTAGATTGATGATATCCCTCTAATTTGTCGACATCCTACTGGATGTGATCACTTTTAGCCCGAACTTCTGCCCGACAACGCTTCAGGAAAAAGAGTAATTGGGGCAGGCCGAGACACGCATAGTATCCTGTCGATTTCAGCCCACGCAAGAAAGAGCTCGAATCAGCGCTGTTGGACTTCTACAAGCATCGGTGGTATTATTGTCGCCAGGCAACACTCCGTGTTGTACTTTTCATCGCAAAAAACACCCCCTCTGCTGGGTGCCAAGGTTACTCCATTTTTGAAGTGTCTTCGGGCTAAAGATGGACAGAATAACGGCAAATTGGAAGAATAACAGCAAATTGGAGAGAAATCATTCTAGAATTAAATGGCTTAAGAGGATTTTTTATCTTTTTCTTTAATATGACAAATTAAAATATTCCCCGTGGCAAAATATATTCCCAACCGGTATTTCTCCTGCTCCTGAGTTCTGGAGCAGCGGAAAGTGGAAGCGGTTTACGCTTGAGAGGTAGTCACTGGATTTCTAAATATTCTGTAGCACAGTGAGGCTCAAGTGTCCAATGGACCCAAACAAATAGTGCTGCTGAGGTGCTTCTCAGCTGAATTT
This sequence comes from Parhyale hawaiensis, assembly GCA_001587735.2. Lineage (NCBI taxonomy): Eukaryota > Metazoa > Arthropoda > Malacostraca > Amphipoda > Hyalidae > Parhyale > Parhyale hawaiensis. The sequence goes on along the minus strand of LQNS02278091.1, from coordinate 19,161,374 downwards.
GTCCTGTTGAAGAAGCTAATTCGAAAACAAATCTGCGGCAACAACAAAAAATAAGTTTATTAGATTTACGGTTGACAGTGGGTATGAATTGAGACCTCGAGAGTACCTGTCATGTTTGATCTATCTTTTTTTAGCCTAATTTAACCTCATTCGGAGGCCGATAGTTAAACACAGCAGAAGCTTCCCAGTAGACGTCCAGCTGTTTATAAGCCCTCTCATTTTCTGTATGATCTTGCACTCTCCAATTGATTCCACGTTCGTCTGAACAAATCGAACAAACTACCCCTGGCTGCCGGATTGTCAATAATGATATCCAAATTGAAACCTAAGATTAGGGTGCTGAAATCTCATACAACTAGCAAAGCGAACACACTTACGTATAAATTGATCCTAGCTGACGATTCAAAGGGATAATTGAGTGACAAACCTCTATAAGCCCACTGTAGATACAAAAGGGCGAGTTTTGAGTAGAGATTATGGACAGCAAGTGGTCATGGAGCGGTCATTAACATTTTCATTGACAGCATCCACACCCAACTAAGAACAGATGGAGTAGCTTGCACTTCTCAAGGAAAAATAATGAATGCCTTCAGTTTTGCTAACTACATGGTGGTAGCCTCTCCCAATTTCAAAGGGTTACTTGCACTCAATCTGTAAGAATAGTGTGAACGTACATCAAACAAAGGTAAATCATCCAACCTTTCAATTAATTCTTTTTTCTTTGCTGTACAGAACTCACTCCTGGAAGCAGATTGCTGATTTTCGTGATAATCGGGACACCGAAAAAGAAATTCGACAGTTCCATGTAGTTTGCAGCAGGTTAACTACGGTTAATCGAACTTCGTCACAGCCCTGAAGAGACGAACGTCACTGGTTCCGGAGCAACTGCTATACCAGGAGTTATTCATTAGGTGGTGTACAGATTCGGAGGGCCCTTGACGTGAAAGTTGCAGAGTACAAATATTTGCTGTAGTCTTATAAAGAAATCGTAGAGAACAGATCCATTTACTGACATAAATTTTAAGCGATGCGTTCAGTTAAGACACTTAAACTGTTAGCAGAACGACTGAGTGAAATAAATTATTATCGAGACTTATCCGTGTTTGTTCCCTTCACTGACATATAGTTCTATATTGATACACATACGTGTGAGGAATTAACGAGATAAAAAAAAATTATTATGTGAAAGGCGATAAGGCTCTTAAAAAGCTGAAATTAACATCGTCCTACAAGATTTGGGAAAAATTGCCTTATTTGTAAAAACAAAATAAGGCAATCGCCCATAAGGTATAACTTTCGGAGGTATGACAATATCTCTAACCTGTTTTCTACCATCTATTATGACTATTGACAACCTAGTGTCGTCTTAAGGCGCTCACTGCTGCCACCGCTGATTGGCGCCCCTTGTACACTCTTCCTAGTCCAATGCAACCACCAGGCAGCACTCTACCGTAGCTACTATTACTCTACACTTGTAATTTGTCTGCTGCCTAATAATGAGCTATTTGTATGTACAGTAAATCTCATATAAGGTAGGGAATGCAGACCGAAATAGAGGGCAATGAGACGATTAATCACACTTTGTGTAGTTTTTATATACTACAGATTTTAAATTAAAGGAAAACTGGTATAATATATCATAAAAACTTTAAAATACATACTAGAATATTAATGAAAAAGAAAATTAGGTGGGTGACTACCATCCTACTTACCTTATATACGAGTTTCACGTAACTTATCTGAATATTGGTTACAAACGTTATTCGAGTAATCACTAGTATAACTGCACCTGATGTGAGGTTCATCTGTACGTTATTTTGATTACGAACTTCGAAAGACAAAGAATTGATTAGTAAATCGGTAAAAACAACTAGCAGTGAACGTTCCACGAAACTGAAATTAATCTTGAGCCATCACAAATTTCAGCTGCTACCCGAGAATCCAAGCAAACGGTATTAGGCACAAAAACTAGCAATAGGCGTCGGCGAATTACAAAAATATACATGTGAGTACATGAGTCGAAATCTACGTGAACATAACGAATTTTATTTTAAATAGTTACAGGAATTAAACGGTGAAACACTGATAGAATGGTAGAAGCTTTGATGTTTTGCTAAAAGTCTAAGCGCTAGCAGAAAATATCAAATTATTTTTTATTACACAAGTTGTCTTACCACTATGCAAACTCGGCTGAAATTTTCTATACAGTACATCCTTTATAGTTTCTTTACCACATCGTATGTAGCACTATATTCACAATATGAGCTCGCAGCTATTCCTCTAACATGTATTGGAGACAGTTAAAAATCAGCCATAAAGGAAAATTATCCCGTCAATATAAAGCAGCATAAACTTTTTTGCAACAACGTATACTGAAAGCCTTGACTAATCTGCATGCGGTGCGACGCTTACTCATTTTAGCGTGGTTCCAGTGTCAACTTTATACTTATATCCTAAAAATCTTTGCACAAATCAATATTTCTAAATTGAAACTTAAGATGAATTGGTTATCTGCCTTATTACGAATACTTTCAGGTAAAATTTACTATAAGAGCCCAAGTTTAAGGCTAGAAACTTCATCTAGATTCCAGAGCAAAACCTCCAGCCCGGTTGTGAGAAACAGCTTTTAGCATGGCATCAATAGGGGTCAGCATCCCTGGTCGCGGCAAGACTCTGAGTTTTTACTTCGATGTTGGAAGGATATCGTTGAAAGAAAAAAATTTGGAATGATAGATGAGTATTTCTAATCGTTCAAAACCTGAGATTTGCTTTGACCATATTGGATTAACATACCCCTCTGCGTACAGTCATAAACCGAGTATCTTGCGATAAATTTTAGTACAATTCTGGAGTTTCCTCGTAGCATCTCGCACTACCAAACGTCCGGCAGCTACATATTGCTTGAAGTTTTAGTTTCTCGCAATAAGCTAGTAGGTTGTCTAAACACATATTTTAATTTACTGACATGACACAATAGGAATCTTTTTACTTACAATGTTAATATGAAAGTATAATAGCAAAGATTTATTAGCCTTCTTTACATCGTCAATTCAACCATACGATCCATTATGATCACAGAAAGGTCGAATTGACTGAAAAATGTAAAATAAAAATCAACAATACCACAGCTCAGTGTAGTTTACAGCTGAACGAAGGCCAGTATAGCTCAGCAAAATGAATACTAGGAGTAGTAGTTTTCTCCTAGTTTAAGCCTCCAAGCCCATAGAGTATAATGTAATCCAAAGAGAGGAAGGAAGAAAGGGACATAAAGAATGTTAGGATATTAAAGAGACATTAAATATTCCACTGATTATTTGATGTCAGGATATTAAAAAAAAGTAGTGAAATACAAAGACCTATTGAATGTTTAAAATCATCAGTGAAACATCCTGACATCAAATAATCCCTGCAATATTTAATATATCTTCAATATCACGAGAAACATGGAATCCATGCACGAATCAACGCGCACGGGAACACCAAGTCGGCAAAGAAGAGGGGGAACAGAGGAAAAACATCAGTAGGAACGAATAGAACTCAACGAGTTTTCATGCTAGAATAAAAGCAATGACACTTTGGAATGCTTGGAACATTCCAAACAAGACCATAGAGCTAGATTCTCCGTTTTTGCCCTCATAATATTATTTTATGACAGTTGAATTCTCCATTTTCTATTGCGTTGCGATGGCTTACTAAAATATAAGGAAAAAACAATTAAGGAATTCGGTTTTCAGCTGTAATAAAACAATATTATGAGAACAAAAATGGAGAATCTAGCCCCTATGGTCTCTATGGTCTGCGTGCCTGATAACTAGATATCCGGGCGTTGAAGAGAACCCCGGTCCTCGTGGTTTTGGGTCTCGCACCTGCCGGATCTTGTGCTCTAATGTTCGGGGTTTATATGGTAATTTGGCTGAACTAGCTGTAGCCTCTTCCAATTATGACCTTGTGCTATGTTCGGAGACTCACGTCTCAAGCCATCGCCATGTTTCTGAGCTGATGATCCCGAACTTTGAAAAGTCGGTGCTGCGGTTGCGAGACTCTTGCCTTGGATTTAAGGGTTTAGATTAGATTAGATAGGTGGCAGTAGACGAACCAACAGGCTTATTCCCAAAAAGACACCGGGACTTACACCTCGGCCCTCTATGAGCTATTGCCATTATGTTGTAGGATGGAGAAGAATGGAGAAACGAGAGGAGAAAAAATGGAAGACAAAAGAGAAAAAAGAAAGGAGAAATAAAAAAGAAGGGGGAGAAGAATCTGCGCCAAAGCGATGGTCATAAATGCC